>JBAIZL010000004.1:108257231-108774731 GCA_036971475.1 Prosapia bicincta
CGCCCGGATGCGCGGTAGGTAGGAAGGTTGCTCGCAACTACTATTTAAGGCCTCTTTTAGCCAAGATGTAATGGGCAACGGACGTGTCCGAGAGCAAGAAAATTTTATTTTGTTTTCAAAGTTTAATTTAAACTCCCTTTTAAAACATGTTATAATCATGGGATAGAAGACAGCGTAAGTAACCGAGTACAAAGATGGGACGCTGAAGTTACCGATGACATTTCCTGAGACTTTCCACAAGGAGGATGCGAGGTTACGACATGTGAATACAGCTAAGTGGACGATTTAAGACTTTAAAGATTTATTTCAAAATTTAAAATGTTATACTGCATAACTCAAACTAAAGAACCTTGAACGTTTCAACTCATTTACATAACTGTAATTTATGCATATTTTGGCGCAATTGTGTTCACCTTGAATTATAAAATTTGATTATGAAAAAAGCAAGTAAACTCGAGTGTAGATTCATTTTCAGCCATTGATTGATTAATTGATTGTTAGATTGCTATCCTTAAAAATTCATAAGTAAAATTATTAAATGTTCCGTAACTGAATGTCAAGAAATTTGTATCATGATTATAACTTATCTGATTTTTTTGTTAAATAAAAAGAGTATAATTTGCTTTAATTGAATTTAAAAGAGTAATTATTTAACCAGCACTCAATTCCTTGCATTTCAAGTTAATTAGCCTTAAGATTTAATTTAATGAGACTCTGCTAGTTTGAATGATTTAACCTTGTATTTTAAATGTTTTAATGTAACGGAGTTCTACCATCAAGAGCGTTACAGATAGACTGTTATAATTACGCCTAATCTGTAAGCTAGAACTTAAAACTAAAACTTAAATTTAAAAAATTAAAAACTAAATAATAATAATTAAATTTACCTACAACGTTACAAAGTGCGCAACTCTGCTAGTTTTATTTTCAACCGTTACAATACTTGGGGAGGAAATAAAATGTACTTGGTCCAGATGCTAGTTCCTAACTCAATAAGGAAATGGCTATGGGTGGCTACAAATGATAAGGCACATCCGAGCCAGCCCAGATCTACAAGACAGGTTACATCATACAGACTGTAAATTAATTGTATAAATATTTTTGTATTCATAGAGAGCAAGAAAACGCTGAGTACAAAGTTCGTGCCTTTTCGAACGAGTTAGGCATAAACAGATAGATTTATGTTTTCCGGCCTCTTCGAACGATACTGTCGACGTCTGCACATTTTGTTTTGTCTCAGTATATCCTGTGATATGACTGGTTCCGAGGAGTCGCGACTGGACCGCCATAATTATTAAGTGAAATCTTACCTTTACACTTGACTTGGCTATTTTTATTTTAACAAACAATCGATATCAGGTTTATCAAATTCCTTCGATTAGCTCACACTCTCCTCGTACAAATTTTCAATCGTTAACAAAATACGTTTTTATTCATCCAATTAAATTCAAATATACATTTTAAAACATATAGTGGATGACAATAGATGTTAATACAGTTTTTTTCAAATATTTGTTCAATAATTAAATTATAAAATATGTAGGGTCTAGCCGGATTCGAACTGAGAATCTTCATGTTCGAAGTCTAGCGTGCCTTGGGACTGTGTCAACTTTCAAATTCCTAGAATATTTCTCAAAGACGTTAATGATTCCCCCCCCCCCATCTGGTTATCGTATAAAACCTCGGCTGTACAACTTTAAACGGATACCACACAATATCATAAAATATTACTCTAGGGTAACTAAAATGAAATTTGTCGTTGTTAATCTTAGTTGGTATTTACTTTAAATTTTTTTTTATATTACTTGTTGTTAAATATCTATTCTGTAAAATAATATAACATAACTGAACTACATGCTTGAAAATCTGTATAAAGTCCCATATAGTAATGCTTTTGTATGTAGTTACGAGGCTCTCGCACTTTGTCTACACATAACCTATACAAACGAAACGCCTGTAATCAGATAGTTTCGTGGTATTTTTATACTTTTGGACACAAAACAGTTTTGTCTATTTAAATGTTGTTATATCTAGAAAATATATTTTTCCCGACAAATCCATTTTTGTGATCCAAATGGAAAACTTCGGTAATTATTTACATTCTACACGTAACCGATATTGACAAAACAATTATACATGGGCGTGCAGAAAGACTTTAGGGACACGGAAAAAATTATAAAAATAGAAGGGATATGTTTAATTAGAAATAGAATTGTTGCTAAATTTATACAAATTGCCAAATTTATTTTGTTGCTGTAACATTATAGACATTGAATATAGTATCAAATTTAGAATGTATTTGTTTTTTTATTAATTTGTTATTATTATTGTGTTTATATATTTCGAATGCTTCATGTATATTCATTCTTAATCCCTTATTGATTTCTTTTATAAGTCTCATATTTTCTATATTTGGAAATTACTGCTTATTATTAATACAATGATTTGCGAAATTTGATTTATATATTTCTGGATTAATATAGGCATTTAAATGGTCTTTATATCTTTCTTTTAATTTTTTCTTGGTTTGACCTATATAAGCTTTATTACAGTTTAGGTTAGATGTTAGTACTGTTTGCCAACGAAAAGCTTTGAATATAAATTAATAAATATTCTTGTATTTGAATAACCTATGTTGTTAAAAAATATATATATATATATATATATATATATATATATATATATATATATATATATATGTGTGTGTGTGTGTGTGTGTGTGTGTGTGTGTGTGTGCGCGTGTATGTATGTATGTATAACTGAACTAATAAATTGTAAATAATTATTTAATAATGAGTTTACATAAAACTTAAGGCCACTGTGAAGAGCGATGCATGTTCCATCTATCTTGTACGGCAATAAATCGTCAGCAAAACCACGAATTATTGATAGTCATGCATTAGAATATGTTTCAATTTAATCAATAGTTATGTTCAGCAGATTAAAAACCTTGAAGTGAAATGTGGCAAAAAAATCACCCTCCTTCGATAAAGAACAGCTGGGTTGGCGTGGAAGCAGTCAAGTCGTGCGCATTGGAGGTCATTCCGTTATGCCCAGAAATGGACAGAGCTAGCTGATGTTGGTGGCTTTTCATTTACCCTGAATTTAAAAATTTTATCGAACAATTGATGTATTTTAAAGGAATAACAATTTATCATCTATTTGTACATTCATTGTTTTGAGGGAAAACAAAATTTATAACTTCAAATCCTCTTTTCAAATGTAGAGTTACAAAAGGATTATATTAAAATTTAAAGAAAGAAATAAAGCAAAACAACATTAAAAATTTCATTAGCATCTTTTAATTAAACTTATATCAGTCTATCCAAGCCCGTTAATGGTTCTTCAACTACTCGCCAGTGGAGATTTGTGACGTCATAAGTCGGATACAAGAGAGCCTGGCAGTCCGGTAGATGTTCACTGTCCATTCAAACAATAGTGCACAATTAACAGGTTTTATCAGCAACGAGACCAATACTGTAGAGATGGGCTCGCAGGTAGTTTTTCCCTGTGGTTAAGGTGAAGCAGACCACAGCTTTACTTCTTTCCAGATATCCTGGGTCTGGTCCCCCAGTGGCAATTTGTTCCTGTGCTCTGGATCTTCAGAGAGTTTTGTGGGCCATTGGCATCTGTAGTATTTATCAGATGCTGACGTTTTAGAGTCAGCTGAATATCTTACAATTATTTTAAATGACATCGTATTTATACAACTATTCATTGAGCTTAGCTTGTGAGTCTATGTTAATACAAATAGAAGACGTACACAAAACTCACAAATAATCATTTATTAACTCTGACGCATTTCAATGACAAAGTCGTCATCATCAGTGAGCGTTACTACAACAAACTAACTTTCAACTAATATTCATTCACTTGTAAGTTAGAGTTAATAAATGATTATTTGTATACGTCTTATTTGTATTAACATTGTATTTGTAGCTTTAAGGCGACCAGTCACTATGAGTATTACAGCCAATGGAATATGAATGCAGTAGGATTAAAACCCTTTAGTAGAAGATAAGGGAGGGATCATGGTACGTGTGCAGGGTTCATGCATGTAATAGGTTAATATTTAGCTCGGTATGATAGAAGTGTCTATGATTACAACACATTGTAAGAAGAAGAATACGAAATGATGAGCAAGGTAAATGGGATCAGAGAATAACGGAAAATTATGGCACTGCCTCTGCATGGTTGTTACTTGCAATAGTCCTGCTCTCAATCCAGGTGAAAAGACGTTTTAAATCGACAAGCCTTATAATATTATTACAAGTTTCAGTACAGCTTGTGAGACTAAATATATAATACACACTTTTCTCACAACAGAAATTTTAATCAGAACCTATTTTTGGCAACCTTGCGTGAATTTTACCACTGACGAGGGCAACAAGGTTGCGAAAACATGTTCTGATTATAATATTGGATGTGAGAAATGTGTATACAAGTTTGTATTTCTTATAAATACAATACTGACAAGATGTTTTCTTTAAAAGAAAACTGTTATAGGTTTTGTTTTGAATCAAGAGCCTATAACGTAAAGAAAAGAAAATTATGGTTATATTTACCAAATAGATTTAGTAAGATTTAATCTGTATAACTTCAGGTTTAAACGAATTATAAAATAAATTTTGTAAATTTTAAAGAATTTGGAAAATGTATCGAAGAAAAACATTCAGATAGTTATTTTAATGTCAGACACACTTTTTAGAGTAAGGTAAGGAATTTAACGAATTGTACTAAGTACTCTAAACGGTTTTAAAATAGGATTTTGTGTTCTTGCTTGCGTGTAAAAAAAATATCGAAATCTTGTTGCTGTTCATGACGAGCTGGTTGTTAATTACTTATTACACTTTTGCTATTACTTGCGACCAGACTTTTTGTTAACTAAATATTGTTAACTTACACTTGGAGGAAACGTTTCCGTCTTATGACTTCAGATGAGGCTGAAGAAGTCGTAATACGTTTCCTCCAAGTCTAAGTTAACAACCTAACATTATTTAGCTAACAAAAAATCTGGTCGCAAGTAATAGCAAAAGTGTTATAAATAAAAAACATGAGTAAATCGTTGCAACTGTTTAAAGAGCTATTGAACTATATCGAGAGTAAATCTTAAATGGATAGCTATAATGAATAGACAATTTGTCTCTCAAAGCAAAGGAACAAGTCAATGTCAACAAATTCAAACTACATTGGGTCATGTACACGGATAAAAGTCGATTTGTTAGGGATTTTAATTATTATTGATATAAAAAAGAATATACTATACAGGAAGTACTCCTTTTTTACCTTACGTTCTCGTTTAACAGTTACTTTTTCTTTAATAAGTTTTTTTATTAAACTGAATCATATTCTACAGATAGTTTTCTCCGCAGTTAAGACAAAAAGTTCTTTAGATTACATCTAATTATACACCAGAAGTAATCTGCTACAATGACACGTGGATGATGTATTGGATTGTGAGTACGGTCTGCCTAACAGTTTTATTTTGTTATATTATTTTTATCTTTATGCGCAACGTAAGTTCAGACAGCTGTGACAACTATGTTGTCTTACAACAACTAAGAAAATTGTTAACATATTAGTTGAAAAATATACCAAAATTAAAATTTAATTAGGTGCTTACGAACTTGAATTAGATATTTTTGAGGTATGAACTTTGAGTTAGTTTTTAAAATGCGCTGTTTTTAATATAAATTTTAGTCCTACTAAGGCAAAAATGATAAGTAATGATAAGTAAGATAAAGAGAAAATCATTTAAGAGGCCAGTCACCATATGTTTAATATTACCTTAATAACTCGCAAACTTTTAATGCAAAAATGGCCTTCAGATTTTATAGAGTGTACCTTTACGTTATGAGGATTCAAAATAAATACCGATATTAATATTTACTTTGTATATTGATTCAACTTCTAGCTTCTACTTTAATGAAATAACTGTGAAGCTTCTACAGTTTGAAAATTTCTAAAACAGTCGTTTTGCCGAGTTTTAATTTCCCCATATAAAGGGCTTACATTTGGCTGCCTGCTACCTGCTCTCAACAATTGCTGCCATAGTCCTCTTATTTACAATCTACCACACCCCTATTCTCCATGGCCTCATCGGACCTTCTTCCTCATCTATCAATCAGATCCAATTCTTAAATTCTGTCTAATAGTTTTCTCTTTAATAAATTTAGCGAGTTGTTGTCACCTTAAATTCCTTTTTTTATCATCCTCGTTCCTCATTTTATTTAATATTTAGACCCCTTCGTTTCCCATTTGTATGTGGTCATGGGAGTACCCAGGGAGGGTCAGGGAAGCAGTACCCACAGTATCATTATATTATAAAATTATTTTATGAGGCAATACATTTTAATAAAATATATAGTTGAAAACTATTAAATTTATTGGTCATAAATAATTATCAGTTGTAAAGAATTTCAATTTATTTGACATATTTCCGTTTAAGTGCCTTACCACTTTAGAAAGTACTTAAACATGTGCATATGAGGTCTTTCTTAAAGTCAAGCAATCCTTGAAGTTGGAGTCTAATAAAAAATTACTTGTGGACGTTAGGCTGTAAGGAAATACTGTATACATGCTTGGTTTACCAATCCATCAATCATAACTGTAGTCTATAAGCCTATATAAGGCAACTGCCCTCCTGGAAACAAAACTATAATAGCTTTGTGATATAATCTGGGGAAAAGGAAGGATTTAGCAGGAGACAAATTAAAGGATATAGAAGTGGCTACACTTTTGGAGGAGGCTAATATTTTTTCCCTGCAACAAGGCATGCACTCCTCATTTTAAGTGCTTTGCCATTCACTACAGCTACTGTTGAACGATCTTTCAGTTCCCTTCAAAAGGTAAAGACCTGGCTGAGAAGTACAATGGGAGAGGACAGATTGGGTTGTGTTTGATGAGCGTCCATCGGAAATCCTTTAAGGAAAATCACGATTGGATTAAAACAAGAATTTTGAACACGTTTTCTACAAATCCAAGAAAAATGATATTAGTATAAGACATATAACTGGAATAAAAATATTTTTTCAAGTAAAAATTGTAATAACATAGTTGATGAAGCACTGTTATAATTATACATAATTTTCTTAAAATGTTGGTTTCATTCACCTTTTTCGTGCTAAAATGTTACAATGTCCCCCCTCCCTAGTTTTGATCCTGGGTACGCCCATGTACGTATGTTGCATTAATATATTTCGGCCTTTTTGTCTAAATACCCGAGTACCGATTCCGTAAATATTTACACTTGTTTATATTCGTGTATGTTACATATAGTCTGGTGCACACTGTTTTTCCCAGTATTGCTTTTCATTTTATCCTTAATTTTTAAACGTAAGTCGGTTAAAGTGAACATTTTTTAAAAACCTTATCACAAACACACACACTCAACATTTTTAAAGAATTCTTTGTTCAGTGGCGACTTCTCTATGCAGTAGACTACCCTCCACTAGCAGGTTTAACTTCGGGTCCGATTGTTTATCACCATTATCAATTCCTCGAATTCAGCGTCGATACGCTACAAAAACCTTCCCTGTATAAAACGTCATTCAAAGTTTGTTGATATAAGGAGTCGACAAAACTTGGCAATCGAGCCACCTATGTCCGTGCAAAGAGCTGAGTGAGTGATTCATGCTCTTATCTTCGTCGATAAGACTCTTCTCGCGCCTGCAATAAGAGCGTGCCAGCCAATGGCGAAATGTTATAAACACAGCGTATTCACACCTGTTATAAAGTTTTTTTTTCCATTTTAAAGTTATAATACACTGAAATACTTTATTATCTGATAATGATGTACAGTGGAGGTTTTAAGGGGCGGGCTTTGGGGCTTAGGCCCCTCCCAAAATATGGATAGTGAAAATTTTTAAACTATAAAATAACATTATAAATTAAACTGAAATGCCATTTCCGATGTCTACTTTCGTTCCCGATTTAAATTTACTTAATGATAGTAGAACATGTTTAGAAACCCATATTAATCGCTATAATATCATACCGTAATCATTAATAAATAGGGCCACCCACATTGCAATAATTAGGTGGTTTTCATTGTATATATATATATATGTATATGGTAAATGAGGCTAAATAATGCATCTGTAATATCACATAGCAGACCTATAACTATTTCCCTCAGATAGAAGACCCTTAGAGTTTACATTATATCTAACATATCTCCTAAATATCTTCCGGAAGGTTGACCCTTTTCCTCCCCTCACACCAGCTCTCCCCAAAATATTTTTCTAGATCCGCTCCTGATGCTGTAAGCTAATGAATGTTTGCTGCGAGCAATAATATTAGATCTATATACTGTTAAACTTATCGCATCAACGGAGTTGTGAACCAAACCGGCAAATGATCCTAGTTAATGATCCACTAAGCAGAGAGAGAGAAACTCTGTCGTGAAAAACTCGCAGATGCAGCAGGTTATGAAATATTAATATTTCATAAAAGGCACTAAGTTAAAGTGTAGTAAAAACACTAAGTTTCACCTTTAAGCTTAGTTAGCCTAAACAATTTTAATCCATTTTTTCATAATAAATATGCACAAATAAAATGTAATGGAAAAGCCATAATATTATCCAAAAATTTTGGGGGACTAGTTTTTAGGAAAACATATACTTTAAATGTGTATAACATTACATCTCTTTCTCTCGCTTAGACATACACACACTTCCCAAATACCCAATTCGGGTAGGTCTACACCATAGTAAGCGGTTTTGAAGCTTTAGTGCACTGGAAAATAATTTTAAAAAATGTCTATAAAATCGAACAGAGTACCCACAGTATTAACATACTGTATTATAAAACTGTTTTATGAGGCAATAAATTTTAATAAAAAATATAGTTGAAAAAATTATAGTTTAGTTTTACTATTAAATTTACTGGTCATAAATAGTTATCAGTTGTAAAGAATTTCAATTTATTTGACATATTTCCTTTTAAGTGCCTTGCCACTTTAGAAAGCACTTAAACATGTGCATATAAGGTCTTTCTTAAAGTCAAGCAATCCTTGAAGTTGGAGTCTAATAAAAAAATTACTTGTGGACGTTAGGCTGTAAGGAAATACTGTATACATCCTTGGTTTACCAATCCGTCAATCATAACTGTAGTCTATAAGCCTATAGTCAACCAGCTCAAGAGATTCTTAAGGCCAAGGTTATAACAAGATAAGCTTACGTCTTGACCCTGAGTTCTATTCTCATAGTTTATACTACATGCTTGTACTTTTATTTTACTTCTATACTATACGGGCCTAGCTCTATAATGTTAGGGGAATAGTAGTCACCTCCGGCAATGGAGTAGTACTACTCGACGGAAAAAATATTTCGCTTCAGTTGTGGATGTATTAAATGTTGTTAGTCTGTAGATATCGTAGTTGTGCAAATGTCGTTGTTCTGGAATCGAAATTGTCCATAAATCAAGTACTAATCAAGGACGAACTTGAGTTATTTACTCAACTATAAGGGTGCAAGGAGCTTTAAGGCGATCAAAAAATATAACTAATTTTGCGCAGGATGGTTTAAACGGACTCTGAATAATAGACTAAACCAAGTCAGGGGACATAAAGGAACGAAAGAGCGGCAACTAAACCTTTAACTTGATCCAAGATACAGCAAGTACCTCGGCTTACATACTGTCACCGGCGCACGAGAAGAGCCCTGGCGTAGAAATGAGTCACTCTCGGTTTTCAGTTCTGCACATGCGCTGTCGATATATTCCTGACCTACAAGCATAGACCTAACGGCATGGTAGTATATTTTAGTAAGTAATATAAGTATACAGATAGGTAAAAGTACTAATTTTATTAAGAAAAGGTGCATAAAATAAATTATATTTGATCTTGCCTGTACATTTTAATTATATGTAAATCTGACGTTTTGTGTTAGAAAATGTTTTACTGGCCTTACCATTTTGACCTGCCTTGGGCCAGAGACAATACTCAAACGCAGCAAGTTTACCTCAAAACAGTTCTACCTACAAAAGGGAGTAACGGCGCGGCGTGTAGTAATGCCAGGAGATATTTATATCCTGTCGTAATCATATCTAAATTCATCTATTCCATGCCATGTGCGGGAAATGTAGAAGGCAGTCATGCCGGGCCCCGTTTAATTCAATACGTATAAATTCATCTATTACATATAACCTCCTTATAATTTCGTGGAGATGTATCTGGAAATCACCTTTGGTCTTGGTAGATGTCTGTGGCGACCACACCAAGACCAGAAACCGAAAAGTGTGAATTAGTAATATGAGATAAGTCACTGCAAGGCGTCTTGAAGAAAGAGTTTGGTACGTGACAAAAACAAAAGATGTTAGCGTTCAATATCGGCCGTAAACATCTGTTTTAAAAAGTAAAACGTTCTTCGGTAAGGGTGTGAATTGTTGGCGTAAACGTATCTAGGTATAGATATAAATAGTAATATAATAAATGTCAGTGCCTAGTATAAATAGTGTACAAATAATGTAAATTCTCTAGTTACGAGCGTGTATTTAATCTTTTGAAATAACTTACTGATCCTCAAATGTCCTTGGTCACGATTATTTTCCGCCACAGATCATGGGAGATACAGTACCTTCTGGGAGCTTTCGGGGGTATGAAATAAATATCTCCAGTCTACCCTCCACCATAGATAAAACCACGACCAAGTTGAAGCGAAGTAACCGACCGACGGGAGATGGTGGGATTGGAATAAATCTTGGCATTATTGCCATGGCAGTAAAATAAGCGATAGTACAATAAAATGGACTAAGAATTTGTACGAGAACTTCAATGTACTTAATCACTTTAACATTAGTTTATAACTATCAGAACTTCAAAATTTTGTAAATAGTTACTGAGACAAAACGTTTTCGATCGCTATGTGGCGATCTTCATCAGTATCTCAGAGTGTCTTATCAGTGCCACAGCGATAAAAAACGTTCTGTCTCAGGACGTTTTTACAAATTTACAATATTTAAAGTTCGGGATGGTCATTAACTAATGTTAAAGCCATTAATTAAGATTCACCGAACGTAATGGACTACAAAATTCAAGAGTTCAATTTACTGTTTAAAGTATTCAATATTTATCTGCTCAAAATAATAAAAACGCAGTAGGCCCCTAATACTAAAAAAGTAGTATCTTAGCTTCTATTCTGCCAAAACGGGATAAATAACCGTCTCCAGAAGGATAGTCGGGACAACGGAACACAAGTCAGAAAAACTGTACGTTTTCATCTTACCCATAACTAAACTGTAATTCCAGCCCCCCACCTCGCTATCAACAGGTGGTGATATGAGAGCGGTGATCAAAATTCTCATTACTTGACAAAAAGGGATTTGAGTTAAGGAACTCTTTGCACAATTATTAATAACCAGCCAATTGTTTCGTCGGTCTGTTTTGTGAGAGAATCTAGAGATCGATCACAATCATCACTATTGGTACTAAGCGGAGTAGCAAAATAAAAGTTTTTTATTCCCATCGAACGATCACACAACTCTAGTATTTTAAGATCATTTCTCTAGATAGTTTACAACTGTATTTACTTTTAGGACAGCAATATATCTCGCAAAAGAAATCCAGAAAAGAAGAAAACAAAAACAAAATGCACACCATATATTATAACTGTATATATTTATTTACAGAGTGGCTGTCGGAAGAGATGCGTTTGTTTAGGCAGAGGGAGTTCAACGACCTCGCCATGTGCAGTGTCAACACGCGGAACACGACTTACTAGCGATCCAAAAAAACATTTTATCTGGCGAACGGAAGATACATCGCACAAACTTTCTCACGTAAACACAAATATGTGACACTTGATGTAAAAAAAAACAGCATCACGTTTGTGTTAGCCGCTACTTGGTAAAAGCAAACTCATAATAATTACAATTCTGAAGAATTAACAAATATGATTATAATTATTTTGTTAGTGTTTTAAAACAAAAACGCTACAACATATGCTGATATCGAATAGTGAGGCGTGTCTTACACTTTGTACTTTATAAGTTAAACAAAATATAGGGGCAATAATCGTGCATTTTTCAGATCCAAAGTATTACATTCCCCATTACAATTATAAAACAAACATTAGATGAATACTGCGAACACCATGCGAATCTATGATAGATTCTGCGACACTTGAGCTATTTAAATTAGTATTATATTTTTTTGAAGAAATCTCAAATATCCATGAACTATATATAGTTCATGCAATTTTTAGAGCAAAAATATAACATTCTCGATAACTCTTTTAAAACCAATATTAGATGAATACTGCGAACACCATGCGAATATATGGTAGATTCTCTGTCATTTGAGTTATTTAAATGAGAATTCTTTTTTTTGAGGAAATCGCAAATATACACGAACTATATAGTGCATGCATTTTTTAGAGCCAAAATATAACATTCTCGAAAACTCTTTTAAAACAAACAGATGAATTCTCCGAACACCATGCGAATCCATGGTCGATTCTCTGTCATTTGAGCTATTTAAATAAGACATCTATTTTTACTTACTACTTTTATTTGTAATTTGACCCAGAACTCCACTCCTGAGCTGTTATGCTTTGCACCAAGGTATTTAAATTTTTATATTATTTTTCACCCATTTTCAAATCGATTTTGATAAAAACGATTCGTATACAAATTTAAATATTTAATTTTAATGTAGTCACTACCAAAAAAAAATGTTTCATACAAAATGTCCCAATACGAATTTTATTTGTATATAAAAAGATTTGGAAGTTATTGTTAAATTTTACAAAACTACAATGGTAATATATTCTTCTAATGAAAATGTAAAATGGGGTAAATTATTGTATTCAAAATTTAATTTCAAGTACCGTAGATGGTAATAAATTATAAGTCTTTATAACATTTATAACCATGATTTTATGATTACATTTAAATAAATAAAACCTCTATACCACAAATAACTTTTTATGTACATTTCGATTGCACAGCAATTATCCCCGGAAGTAATTTAGAAAACAAACTACTCTTCTGAGGATGATTTATTTTGTAAATTACCTCTGAAGATGATTGCTGTGCAATCGAAATGTACATAAGGAGTTAAATAAATAAAAAAGTTATTTCTGGTGTACAGTTTTATTTATTTAAATTGAACATTACGCCACAGTTGGTTTTTATGTAGTCGTGGTTTTATGATATTAAAACCTTCAAATTTGTTTGAGTTTATTTTTACAAAATCGCTTAAAGTACTTGAAAAAGTGTTTCAAACAAAGTAATTAATTTAACGTCAATTTGTCACGCAATGCATAAGATGAGTATTTTCTCGACAAGATAGTATTTTACATTAGATTCCTTGTTTGAAACATTTTGTCGTTATTTTTTAATAATTCATTTTTCAAATATCTTGACAAACTATGAAATAGACATTCGTGTAACTTGAAAACAACAGATTTTATTTTTAAATATCCAACCAGTGAAATAAGCTCCTAAACATATAAAGAAATTAGAAATTATCAAAATTTTCTGTGTTTCCTAACGTCACCATCTACATAAACCTGCTCGTTTCAGTAAACTTCCATTATCAAAATCAATGTCAAAATTATAATCTATTATTTTCTACAACAATGTAAAAAAAACTAATGTTGAAGGTTGACTACAGAAAGTAAATTCATAAAAAAATGACTTTTTAGAAAATGCTTTTTTTAAAAAAATAATATTATTATTATTGTTAATTTCTTCTTTCCTGTTTATTAAACGCTAAGTGTAATTTGTAAAAAAGGATAACTTGAAATTAACGATAGTTTATTTTATAGTTTTCCTTAAAATGAAATTGTGTGATATTTTTAGTCTATGTTATTGTGAACATATTTCATTTTGTGTTTAAGCATTTGTATATTATTTACTTTTCTAAAAAAAAATTAAAAAGCAGTTTCATTAGTTAGCTAATATATATAAAGAACTAAGTCAAAATATAAACACAAGAATTATAATTGAATTTTATTATAATTGTAAATTCAATTATAATTCTTGTATTTATATTTTGACTTAGTTCTTTATTAATACACAAGAAAACATATTGCGATATATATATATATATATATATATTTTAAAAATATAAATAAAAATAGATAACCTTCAAAATAACGACGGTTTTGTACAACATCCTGTCCTATAGAAAAAATATGAGATCGTACATAAAACATGTGAATGAAACAACATCAAGAAGTTAACATCAAAATAAAGAAAATACTTTGGCTAGTTTCAGTTTTCTATCTGTTGCAGTTTTAGCCTGCAGTGTACAGCTTTTGTGTTGTGGTGTTGCCAAGGTCAAGCATGCGTACATCCTATGCACTTCTTATACAGCTGTGCAGTGTGTATCCGACATCTGTTGGCAAGGCGAATCTCTGCTTTTATCTGTTACAAATCTGTTTTATATCTAATATAATTCACATTAAATTAACCCACGAAATGTTTGGGTTTTGTATAAATTCGTATGTAGCCGATTCTACCGAACAAGGTGCTTACAGATTGCTTCAAAACGTCTGTTAATGTAGGTAGCGCAATCAGTAATCCTTCTGGGGGGGGGGGGGTTGACAATCCTGAGGAATAGAGGGGTGATAAATACTTTCAAAACCAAATTTATAAAATTATATCTTATAGTAGAACGTTCTATAGCTTGAAATTAAAATAAGTTGACGAAATAAATTATTCAAATGTCTTTTTACAATTACATTAAAAATTTAAAGGCTTCTTAATGAACATTAAATTTAAATAGTGTACGTCTAAAGGGTGGTAGTATTTAGGAAATCAGGTAAAGGTTTAGGAAGAAGTATACAGATTTTAAAACCAAATATAAATAACGGCTGTTAGTTTAATGTCAAATAGTTTTAAATACCTTGAAATTATTTAATATTTGAATTTAGTTGTGGAAGTGTGAAGTTATTATTTAATTTACTGCATAACTGATTAATTTAAAATAATTTTCAACTTATAAAAGACTTTAAAAGATTTTTGTAATTCTTCGGTGGTGGGGGTTCAGTTCCAAAAAACACCCCTCATAGCTCCCCTAGAAAATATACATTTTGTAAAATCAAAAGATTATGGCAGAGCACTAAAGCCCGTTAAAAAGACAGGACTATAAATTAAAATTCCCGGTCCTATAATATCAGCACCATTAATCTTGTTCTAAACGTTAAAAAATTAAAGATTTTGATTCCCTTATTCAGAAAATTACTTCACGACAAAAGATATAGAATAGATTCCCTTTATTTGTTCATAAAGATCTCTATCTACTCATTTACTTCTAAATATTATTTCTCTTACTCACGTAACCAAAAATGAATCAATTTACTACAGCTTTCCTACAAAATCAAACAGGTACAAGTTTATAGACTTTTATTTCCAAAACACATACAGAAAATGTTTAATACTATATAGTCATAAGAATTAATTATTTTAAGTTAGTGAAGGTGTAATACAAGATTGTATTAGTCCCTAGCAAAAGTTAAGGACTTGCCTAATGACTTTGGTTCACGAAAGAGATGTATGGCTTCAGATACCGCCTCATAGTTACAGAACCACAAAAAACGATGAAACAACCTATATGCTTTATTCTCTTTAAGGATCTGCTCACACTTAAAATAAAGTGGACATTTAGAATGCTATAGGGGGGCCAGGGATGAAAACAAAGAAGTTGAAACGTTTGGTATAAACATAGGGTATTTAGGACGAAACTATAAGCCGAGCAGAAAAATAGGCATTTTTGAAAATAGTTTAACTCATTAATGGCAGAATAATTGAATATTGTACATTTCCTACACCCATTCTAATCTAGACAAAAAATAATACCTGTAGCCAATTAAAATAAGAAACTGTTTTACATTATTTTTACAAATCATAGAATAAAATAATTAAACGATGTAAAGAAAATTTAAAATCAATTCCTAGATAGGTCAACAAAGAAAAATTTTATTTGAGTTACTTTTTATTAAATAATTACAATTAATAAGAATACAGTAACTAAACATATGCGTTAAAACAGCTGTTCCATCACATAACCTGCAACATAAAATCAGCTGTTTTACGAAATCATATGTTATAATTTATTTTAAGCCAAATGGGACAAAATAACAATATTGCATACCTCATCACTTTTGTGGAAAGTTTTCCTCCCATATAAAACTAAAATAAACTCTTTAAATTTAATTAATAAATTAATATTTGGAAAACCCGTATTAACATCAAGTGTCATCCACTACAAGTAAAAAAAAAATGTATTTGAAGTTGGGTGGATGAATGAAAAGTATTTTATAACCGATTGAAAGTTTGAACGATATATATATATAATACGCGTTTTCTTGTTTAATAATTTAAAACAACATAGGTTATTCAAATACAAGAATATTTATTAATTTATATCCAAAGCTTTTCGTTGGCAAACAATACAAACATCATCAGGAATGAAAATTAATTGTAATTTTCATTCCTGATGATGTTGGTACTGTTTGCCAACGAAAAGCTTTGGATATAAATTAATAAATATTCTTGTATTTGAATAACCTATGTTGTTTTAAAAAAAATATATATATATATTCTTGTATTTGTATTTTGACTTAGTTCTTTATACACAATATCAAGAGCACAGTGGTACAATATATTACAATAAAAATATTGAAAAGAACCCCAATACCACAAAAATAATCAAAAATAACAAATAAGACAAGTTACTTAAGATTAAACCCTTATGTACATTTCGATGACCATGTCATCATCATCAGAGGGTCTAGTTACAAAACACAATCTAGCACACAAGAAGTTACAAACTAGAATGATGACATCATTCTAGTTTGTAACTTCTTGTGTGCTAGATTGTGTTTTGTAACTAGACCCTCTGATGATGATGACATGGTCATCGAAATGTACATAAGGGTTTAATCTTAAGTAACTTGTCTTATTTGTTATTTTTGATTATTTTTGTGGTATTGGGGTTCTTTTCAATATTTTTATTGTAATTAGTTCTTTATATATATATATATATATATATATATATATATATATATCGTGATATTTCACGTTGTCCATTATTGCACTTAGTGGTGGAAAAAATATTTACAAGTAATATATATATATATATATATATATATATATATATATATATATATATATATTTGTGTGTGTGTGTGTGTGTGTGTGTGAAGTAATAAAAGGAATTGAAAAGCGATGAATCCTGCATGATTCATCACAGGGTTTCATCCCATTCTTATCGTGGCCCTTGCCATTCTATTTCTTTTCACTATCTTCGGATTATCTACGGAAAGAGCTTCCACAGATTGGGGCATGAACAATCAATACTGAATTCCCTTCATACGTTCGCGCATACGAGACGGCTATCCTAGCGAGAGGATGGCCGCCGCGAGTTCTGGGTTTTGAAAGCTCAGATCCGAGTAAAAACCCGAACTATACATGAGACCATGTCTGTTAAGAAATTTCGCGATTCGGCGGTCTAAATCTAAACGTAGTACTAAATCATAGAAATAGCGAATTATAATTTGTTCAAAACCAACACAAGGACGTACCCAGTTATGATATTACTTGCTAGAAAAGACACTAATGTATCAAAAACTGCTAGCCAAGGAATGACTGACTTTGTCTATGTGTAAGATTAGAGATATTTTAAAGCCTAACTAGTAATAGGCCTGTATTTCAGATGTTTATAGTTCTGTGTAACACTTGTAACGCTAATTTATAAAACAGGCACGTTATTATTAATATATAAATTGTGATTTTCAAGAATGCATTATTTATCTTGTTTCCGTGAGCCCAAGTACCTACTTAGCTTCCATTTCATTGCAATATAAACTGCTGTGTTTAAAAAAAATGTAGAATCCTGTTTTTGCGAATATGTTAATCTAAAATGGATAACGAAATGATATCTTTACATTAGCCACCTAGGCATTACAGACATTCCAATTAAACCAACACCTACAACGCTATTATTCTTTGCCAACGTTACTAGCGCATCTCACATTGTCTAGGCGGAATTTGGCAACTCAGGAGTCACGAGATTATTACACTTGTAAATTCCATTAGTTCCTATTGTAAAGAATAATTCCTATTAAATAATGCACGATTAAAGTAGCAGATAGCAAACTTTTGAGCTTATTTTGTGAGCGGAGGTAATAATTAAGTAAACACAGACATTGACAATCTGTCCTTTGTAGGGCAGATTTTCCAACATGCCTACAGATGCGTTAAAATTATAAACTACAAAGACTAAAAACCCCATATTTAACCAATAACAAGAACCAACCGATAATCACTAATTTATTCCTCAAACGCGTTTCAATGTCAAAGTCATCATCATCGTCAGTGAGTATATCTAATACGCCTACAACATCTAAACTATAACTCCAATTCTGTTATACAGTTTAGATGTTTTATTAACTCACTTTTTTTATTGAAACACGTTTGAGCAATAAATTAGTTATTATGAGATGGTTTTCGTTACTATTTAATTATTAAAATAATTTACCCTAAAACGCAAAATCATAATAATAAGAAATGTAATCAAATATTACCTAAATAAAAACAAGTTTACAAAGTTAAATCTAATCACATCGTTAGGTAAACGTCGACGAACAAGCTAATCATCTCCAGTGTGTTATGCTGTATTAATAATCTGTTAATGAAGACATGGTCGTAATTAGATCTAACTTTGAAAGCCTGCTTTTATTTAGCCAATGTTTGATATTTCTTTGTCATTGTAGTCTTAGGTTTCAAAGTCAATTAAATCATTTATACACAGTGCTCGTACAGTTTACTTCTAAAATAAACATATTTCCTGCTACATTACAGGAAAATAAAGTGTTCATTCAAAATAGCAATTATATTATTCATAATAAATTCTGACTGAAGACGTCATATTTTCGAAAATTTGATCGGAAAACATACCTTTGTTAAAAAAAACTGCTTAAGCCTGTGGCAGCTATACGTTTTTAGTAAACATTTTGAAAATAAAATTTAATAAAAAGAAGAAGGGGTTTTATTAATATCACCTTTAAAACATGTTTCAAGTATAAATATGTTTCACATGTTTAAAGTATAACATGTCTATTTAAAAATTTTAAAGGACAATATTATACGTTTTGCCCTTAAAACACAACCTGATGCATTTAAAGAGATGCAAGATAGTTTTTACATTTTAGAATAGTAATTTTTACCCCAAGCATTATTTTAATTTCAACAGTTTGTCAAAGGCTACTCTATGTAGCCTAATTGATTCATATGGATTTGTATGGATCGTTATATAAGAATGTAACCTTATTTTTGCAGTAATTATATATTTTCTCTTTCTAAATCATTTGTAGTCTCTTCTATACATTGAAATGGAAGTGAACTGACTTATTTAATTATGTATTAGGTTTTTAGTTTTATTTCTTAAGTTTATATTGCGGTTTTATTTAAACAAGTGTTGTCATGTTGAAAATAACTAAACTATATCCATTTTACCAGAAAAAGCATAAAAGCAAACCGAATGTTTTGAAGCAAAATGTTTTCTTCTACTACATCACATGTTAACCCCAATTATTTTATTTAATAGATTGTCATCTGCTGAACAAAGTAATAGGTCTACTACTATTTCCATTCACAGATTTTACTTACGACCCTCAAACTGTCACTCAACAAATATTCTTACATCTCTTCGCAACAACTTGTCTACACGAAAGATTCTGCTAGGATAGCAAACTTTATATATTGTACGGCCAAAGTCCCAGGCGTGGTTTATGACCACGTATTGATAAGTACAAGTCCTTTCACGCTTGAGCGGACACAACAGAATGCCTTCGTAAATACTAGAACCTTCTAGAAGTAAGAGGATAGAAATTACTGGAAGCGGCAAATAGATATATAAAAGTTTTGTTAAGCGAGAAGAAACAGGAGTGTTTATAATGTAGTGAAAATAAGAAAAGCTATTAGTGAAGTAGAAAAGTGCTGACTATTAGTAGTAATTATTAGACATAATTGTAACACTTTTTTGGACGTTTTTATAAGTTTTACGTGTGTAAATAATAGTAGATATGAAGTGTGTTAGTTAATAGTTATTTAATTTAAAATTCCCTTATATTGATTAAACCCCTGTTAAGTATGGAACAATATTTTGTCGTATTGGATAAGAGGTATGGCTATGAATTCTTCCTTTATTATTAGAAATGGTTTAATATATTGAAATATACGCAAAAACTGTTTTTGTCTTGTTTTCAAAGGCTAAAGTTCAAGTACAATTATTGAAAACAGTGGCGGTCGTAGGACTGCCGACAGAAGTAACTTCAAATAACATTGAATTAAATAATCCCTAGTAAATTGCCTTAATTAATAAATATAATTAGGTTAATCAACAACTCATTATATTACGTAGCATACATTTGCCTTTAAAACACTGTATTAAAAAATCATATAATTTAACTTCCTGCCAATGTACAATTCAAAACGTTCCCTAGCCAACAAGTAATGAAATCTACCTTTCTACGACATCAAATGTTATTACATTATAATCAATAAACGATATTTCTGAATATATAAGATATTGCATTTGAAAAACAGCTAAACATAACCTTCAATTACCCTCGAAATGAATACGAAACCTGTGTTAATGTTAACATACTGTTTGACAATCTTGTAGAAGAGAAAAATAGGATCGCGTTAATATAAAAGCTGGAAATCTTTACTCAACCTCTCTAGAATCCCTAAACGATGTTTTCAAGTTCCTTTCTATTCATTCAAATGTTATGTTAAAATACGTAACATCGTGTTAAATACGTGTTTAATCATCCAATCAAGTTGAAATTTATTGAAGTTTATTTACTTATAGTGGATAACAATTGATGTTAATACAGTTTTTTCAAATATTTATTCAATAATTAAATTATAAAATTTGTGGGGTCAAGCCGAATTTGAACTGAGAATCTTCATGTTCGAAGTCTAGCGCGTCTTGGCTCTGCACACACTTTCCAATACCTAGAAATATATTTCTCACATATGCATATGATTTTTTCCCCCATCTGGTTGTCGTCGAACCTTCCATTGTACAACCTTAGACATTATGGTTACCACACAATATTATAAACAGTGATCTAGAAAATCTAAAATGAAATTTTCTTTTGTTAACCTCAGTAGGAATTTACTTAAATTTTTAAAAATATATTTCTTGTTTATAAGTAGCTACATACGATGTTTTTTAAAATTATTTACATAACAATTTATTTATAAAATAATTGTTTTGTTCTTAAATAATAAGAAATTTTATTGGGTTAACATATTTTCCAAGCGAAGGAAAACTTACTTGTTTCATTGTGATTCTATATCAGTAGTTTCAAGGAAAATGAATAGTAGATTGCTTACAGACGTCAAAAGCTATGACAATTTACAGGATAAAAACACTGATATATCTTCCTCAAATGAGAATAATTTTGTTGGTTTTTATAACCTGTACTCAGTAAACATTACAAGCTACAGCATAAATGCAAATTTGCAAAACATTGTACAGGGTCCTTTTATTTTTATTACTATTTGTTCTACAAGGAAAACATTTCAGGAACTAATATATTTAGTAATGCATTTTATTTCTTACTAGTCACTTAGTTAACCTTTAAAATTTACTTGAGAAGAAATGTGATTCATGTCACTTGATATGGTAACTTTTCAGGTACGTGTTGTGTTTTTACGTTGTTCCTGTACAGCTGAGAATGAAATGGGTCAGGAGGGGTACGTTTCCTGCTGACCTTGAACTTAACTGCGCGCGGTGTTGCCAATTGGAACCGGAAACGAGTTGGTGACCTTGAGAAGCTGTTTCGCTATTTCTAGCTTGCAATAAATCTATTCCGTGCAGAATGCTAATTGTTCTCCGTGCAAAAACTCAAGAGAGAGGAAAGTGGTTTCTTCGATACTGGTTTTTTCGTAGTTAATTACTCACCCCCTCTAACTACCCGAATGATTTTAAAAAGCACTGATAACAGACGTTTCAATCAGACTGTAAAAAAAAGGTTGGAAGTTTGAATATTTTTAAGATGCAATTTAACACGATTAACAGCTTTAAACTGATTTAGATTATTTTAATCAAATAAAGCTGCTTCAAAACTGAACCAACCTTCAAATAAACACCTCTGAGAACAGAATGAAAAGTTATATTCTTTATTGGATATAACCGTTCAATAATTTTAACGTTTTTACCAATAAATTCACATGTTACCGTATAGCTTAATCTCTCTCTCTCTCTCTCTCTCTCTCTCTCTCTCTCTCTCTCTATATATATATATATATATATATATATAAAAGAATCGTTGTCCTGAATGACTGACAAAGAATCAACACAGAGTCGAAACCATAGAAGGTAGAGGGCTGAAATTTTCAGGGTATATTACGTTCATAACAGACGACACTAAGAAAGGATTTTGCAAAATGTTGAATTTCAAGGCTAAAAATTTCAAAATTGCTATATTATACACGATTGCTCCAATCATCTGTATATAATCGCATTTATTTTCGGTTAAATTAATTAAATTTTCGGCTATTATAACTTCCTATTCCCATTCCGTAATAATTATCAATTATTATTTGTTTTTAAATTTGTTAAATTAACATATAAAATAACAATTTAAAACGAGTGCGGGCGAAGCCACCACGGGGCGCTAGTTTATTATAAAAATCTAGCAATTTAACAAAATTAAACCGCTATGAGGTAGTAACTATGTTAAATAGTGTAGCGAATTCGCTGCCAATGTGTCTGTCTCGGCATTGTGTTCGCTACAGAATAAGTCACCAGGAATGTTAATGAATCGAATCTAGGTCTAGCCAAAGCACGGCAGTCGTCAGCTTTTGGCTTAAACCGGCGTTTTTAAACCACTGTATTACGTTGTGTTTTATATAGAATTTTACTCGATAACTATTTCCAAATATATTATATTTTGTAATATTTTCTAAATGACTAGTGTCTCGTATAACGATCACAACCCAGGGATAATTGAAATTCAAACCAAATTGTAGCTAGCAGTTATCGTTTAATACCACAGAGGTTCTACTGCACATGTATATAACCACTGTGGTGCTACTGTAATGGTCGTGTCGGCTTCATATTAATTAATAATTGCTAGTTACAAGTTGTCTTGAACTTTAAATTCGAGTTGTGTCAATTTTGTTGGTCATCTTTTGATGGTTTTAATAATTAAAATACTAGACAAGATCCACTGAATTACAAGCCTAGATATTACTCTACATCAAATATACGGACGCGTTTCGTATATTTGACTAAACTTGACTAGTTTTAATTGTCTTTAAGATGCACTAGATCAGATCATCATTCAATAATTCGGATTGCACACTTGACTAGTTTTAATTGTCTTTAAGACGCACTAGATCATATCATCATTCAATAATTCGAATTGCAAACTTGACTAGTTTTAATTGTCTTTACGACGCACTAGATCATTCAATAATTCGGATTGCACACTTGACTAGTTTTAATTGTCTTTAAGACGAAATAGATCATATCATCATTCAATAATTCGGATTGCACACTTGACTAGTTTTAATTGTCTTTAAGACGCACTAGATCATTCAATAATTCGGATTGCACACTTGACTAGTTTTAATTGTCTTTAAGACGCACTAGATCATATCATCATTCAATAATTCGGATTGCACACTTGACTAGTTTTAATTGTCTTTAAGACGCACTAGATCATATCATCATTCAATAATTCGAATTGCAAACTTGACTAGTTTTAATTGTCTTTACGACGCACTAGATCATTCAATAATTCGGATTGCACACTTGACTAGTTTTAATTGTCTTTAAGACGCACTAGATCATATCATCATTCAATAATTCGGATTGCACACTTGACTAGTTTTAATTGTCTTTAAGACGCACTAGATCATATCATCATTCAATAATTCGAATTGCAAACTTGACTAGTTTTAATTGTCTTTACGACGCACTAGATCATTCAATAATTCGGATTGCACACTTGACTAGTTTTAATTGTCTTTAAGACGCACTAGATCATATCATCATTCAATAATTCGGATTGCACACTTGACTAGTTTTAATTGTCTTTAAGATGCACTAGATCATATCATCATTCAATAATTCGAATTGCAAACTTGACTAGTTTTAATTGTCTTTAAGACGCACTAGATCAGATCATCATTCAATAATTCGGATTGCACACTTGACTAGTTTTAATTGTCTTTAAGACGCACTAGATCATATCATCATTCAATAATTCGGATTGCAAACTTGACTAGTTTTAATTGTCTTTAAGACGCACTAGATCAGATCATCATTCAATAATTCGAATTGCAAACTTGACTAGTTTTAATTGTCTTTAAGACGCACTAGATCATCATCATTCAATAATTCGGATTGCACACTTGACTAGTTTTAATTGTCTTTAAGATGCACTAGATCATATCATCATTCAATAATTCGGATTGCACACTTGACTAGTTTTAATTGTCTTTAAGACGCACTAGATCATATCATCATTCAATAATTCGAATTGCAAACTTGACTAGTTTTAATTGTCTTTAAGACGCACTAGATCAGATCATCATTCAATAATTCGGATTGCACACTTGACTAGTTTTAATTGTCTTTAAGACGCACTAGATCATATCATCATTCAATAATTCGGATTGCAAACTTGACTAGTTTTAATTGTCTTTAAGACGCACTAGATCATATCATCATTCAATAATTCGAATTGCAAACTTGACTAGTTTTAATTGTCTTTAAGACGCACTAGATCATATCGTCATTCAATAATTCGAATTGCAAACTTGACTAGTTTTAATTGTCTTTAAGACGCACTAGATCAGATCATCATTCAATAATTCGGATTGCAAACTTGACTAGTTTTAATTGTCTTTAAGACGCACTAGATCATATCATCATTCAATAATTCGAATTGCAAACTTGACTAGTTTTAATTGTCTTTACGTTTTACTTTAGTTAATTATTTAACTAAACCTAACTACATTTTAACTGTAAATATAAAAATGTGTATTATTTACAATGTAATATTCTGTAAGAAAAAACAAAAGGTCATAAATATACAATCAGTTTACATTTTTAAAATTTGTTTAAAGTTCAAATTTCTTTACTTAATGCTGAGCTTTTTAAACCTTACAGCGTCTTTGGAAGCAAAAGTTTCAATAATGTTACTAATAATAATACTTCTGGCAATTTCCTTTTCTACACTAAGCAAGCTAAGTCCATGCAGTCTTTCTTGACACATAGCACTTCTCAAATAATTTTTGATAAGTTTCAGTTTGGAGAATGACCGCTCAGCCGAGGCTACGGTAACTGGCAATGTTAAAAACAAAAGATAGGCAATGCACACGTCAGGTGCGCTGCAAGCAATGCTATAGTTTTCAACTAACAAAAGCTCTGCGATTTCTTTGGTTGTTTTCTTTTCTTTAATATCGTTTTTTAAAGCTAGCCTAAAACTTGAAAGTTCAGTGACAAAATCTGAGGATAAATCTTCACTGTATTGTTGACAGAGCTCACTTGCTTTCTCAACAAGTGTTCCATCTGACACTGAAGACAAAAAGTCAGGAGTTAACATTTGAAAACCGTCGGTAATATTTAGCATGCCCTCAAAACGATTTTTTTGTTGACCTATTACAATATCCAATGTGCCATAAAACACAACGGTTTTAAAATACATTTCAGGGTCAGAAAGTCTTTCGTCTTCAGCTAGATCTTCAAAATGTTTTTTTGTGCTACGATCTATTCTATTTTTAAAATAAATAGTGATTCCCCATTCTTGAGCGATTCCTGCAGCAGCTACAAGAACAGTTTCATAGTTATTTCTTAATTCCGTCAGCTCTATTTTTGTATTATTTATAAAATTAGTAGCCTTTGATAAGTCCATTCCTCTGTTTTGCAGCAATTTGGAAACAATGCTGACTGATTCTAATATAAGCGTATGTAAAACTACTTGAAAAACGAATTCAAATTCCTCCAAATGTTTTTTCAATGAAGTAGCTTGTGCTTTCTCATCTGATTTAGAAGAGTTGAAGATAATTTTTGTCAGCGCCCTTATTATAACCACGTAATTGTACCGCAAAGCCTTCAATGCATCAGATCGTGATGACCAGCGCGTAGGGCACATTTTTTTTAAAGTGTAACAAGTTGAGCTAAGAAGCTCCCAACTTGTAATGCTTTGGCTAAAAAATACATCGAAAAATAAAGTGTTTTCCTTAGTAAAACATTTCCCTTAATAATGAGAAACGTCTAAGCACGTGCTTATCTTAGCATGGAGACCATAACACATTAATCAGGGTTTATTTAGTCTAAACATTCCACAAAATGCTAGACGAGCAATATACACTCTGGCCAAATAATTAATAGTGGGCAGTTCTATACTTCTATCTTCTATCCTTTATCGTATATTTGTTCCAGTAAAACGATAAGGATAAGTTAATGCATATAACTTACAGACTAGCAGTCTTAATTTTTTCGGTACCTCAATATATATATATATTTTTTTTGTTAATGCTCACGGGCCCCCCGCATTGCGGGCCCGGCTGTTACGCCCCCGAGTGCATCAGTATTAATTACGTGTTAGTAATTTACAAGGTGTGAACCACTTGAAAATGGCAATCTATCCGAAACGACTCATTGTTATCAACAATATAGAACGACCAGATTTAAAAACACATATTAAAACTACTCAGCACGTTCCAAAACATATTAATTTTCAACTCCCTCCGATAAAAAAATAATTTATAAAAAGCATGACCAAAAAACCAATAGCTTTTCACGCACAAAGCTCATAACTCGGTAACTTGACCCAATTATTGTTTTCAAATTTTCTTTGGCCGCTGTAGAGGGGGTGATAGTGCACGCTAAAGTTGCACAAACTATTGGGAGGCCGCCAGACCTAAGGTCACTTCAAAGACTACTTTTAACTTAGCTAACCTGAATGTTTGAAAAGCACACGTGGCAAAGTGTAGGATAGGATTGGTTTGCTCTCAGTTATTAATCTTCGATCGGGCAGCCCGACACGTTGAAGTGAGTGACAGATTTATATGTTTGTGTTATTTAGAATTAATGGTTTCTGAAGTTTTAAAATTATGGGGCGATGAACACTATACAAACAGAATACGAAGATTTGAATTTTGTTTTATATTTTTTAATTTGTACATTGAAAATAAATACAGACTGAAGATACAAACTGATTTTCTATTTTCCCCTTTTCACCACTACTGCTCCTTTTTCACTTTTTGTTGCGTTAAGAGCCGGTAATTTTACCTGTACTTTTCAACAATTCAACAAAGTAGGCAAAATTGATTAGAACTGTTTTTATCGGTTTTTTCATATTCTAACATGGAGGAACTTCATCGGAGTTTGACCAAAGCTAGATCATAACATTATAATTACTCTGAAAATAAATAAATCACTTTATTTTCAAATATTTGTTTGTTATTCTTAGTTAATATTTTTTAATAGTTTAATGGCATAATTTTCCGCAGCACCTGTACCCGTGGTGGTACTGGTGGTGTAAAAGTGTCTCTAACCTAATTTAGTGTCTCTATCACACTGTCATGACAAGGGATTATTGCAACATTATTCTCAGACAGTAGTTTAGCTACAGCCGAGGCCTATGGACGACAATCGCGCTACTACCTTTTCTGAAACCGTACAAGTTTACAACACGATATCGATACTCTAAAGAGAAATATCCAAATTTAATAGCTTTTTATTTTAAATATATAATAAAAAATAGGCACTACAGCACGTTTGTGTCTGAAAGAAGTCGGCAAGAATTTAGTAAACTTGGTCATTAGTTAAGCTTTTATAAGAATATGTATTATTAGAATAAAAGTTATCATACATATTAAAGGAACTCATAACTAAAAACTATATTTCAAGTTTATTGTTAAAGTCCAATTAGGAATCATTTAATTTGTAATATGAATAACATTGTATGAAATTAATTAGGGATGTAGTTTTCATTGAATTTTCGTTTTTTAAAGTAAATTCCTACTGAAATTGACAAAGAAAAATTGTATTTTATAATTACAATTAATATAAATATGTAGCCTATATACACGTCAGAATAACAATATTAAGTTGGTAAAATAGAAAGAGAATTTCCTTGCTATTTTCCTTTCCATGTATGGTGTTGGGCTAATATTTTTGTTTATTACTGTTTATGCGCTTTTGTTTCGTTGTTTCCATTGTGTTGTAGATTCTTCTCGCATTACTTACTCATTGTCCGAATGTGAAACAAAGTTCGATAACATTAATCCAGTTTGTTTAAATTTAAATTTAAAAAAGCCGATAGAAGTGAAACGTTTATCAGCCTCGTCTACAGAAATTTTGTATTAAGAAAAATATTTAATTTTCTGCAATGAGAGATTATATTTTATCAGACTAGCCTAAGAATGTTTTCATTTCCGAAATTGGTTTAAAAATACAAAACTTATTGCTATCGTTATATTGAATTATTTCTTTAGACATTTATCACAATTTTAATAAATTTATATATGCTAATTATTAACCAAACAAAACTATTTAATAGTAACACTTTTCCTTATCAATGTTCAATAAATAATTTAGCATAACCTGTTAATACAGTTGGTTTACAACGTAACGTATTCCATAAAACCAGCTGATGCACAGAATCATGCGTTACTGAATTCCCTTTGAGGTGCCATTTAGCGTAACCTGCAGAAATTATATTGTCTGAAATTGTATGTCCATCCAATAGGTTTTTGTAGGCGTCGCTATAAAAGTTTTCACTTCAAAAATACAAAATAAAACAAAAACACATCAACTGACGACATCTTTGTATACAATATACTGACAGCAAAAGAATGCATTGCGTTGGACAACATAAGGAAAAGCCCAACTACGCCAGTAATTTACTAAGCGATGTAAATGAATAGACGACGTAGGCTACTTACTGCAACTGTCGTTAGATTTGCTGTAACCAAAGTGTGTGTATATATATATATATATATATATATATATATATATATATATATATATATATATATATATATATATATATATATATATATATGTGTGTGTGTGTGTGTGTAATATTTTAAAGCCGTAGATATTAAATAGTAAAATATACCAGGCGATGTAGAAAGTCTTAAGAAATACGAGAAAAAATAAAACTTTGAGGAAATGTCCTAAAAAAAATAAACATTTGGCCATACAAAGCACGAAACTTTATAAAATCAAGGTTTCCTTAAAAAACAGAGCATTATTTATATGACATTACAACATAGCTGAAAATCATCAAGTTAGAATATTTTTTCTTTAATAAATCAAGTTTACTAATACACGAGGTAAACAGTTCATGCGCTAAGTGAAACACGGTCTCCTTGTGTGCGGTTTAAGCATTACGATACGAATAACACTATACAAACGCCGCAAAATTTAACTAATACATTTTTTAAAATCTATCCTAACGTGATATTTTGTAACTTAACGATATTGGAAAGCGGTTCTATTTTTTTCGTGGTAACATTTTTTATCGTTAACTAAATTTTTTTTGTAAATGTATTTTATTTTTAAAATATATAAAACTAAATTACATTAAGTTTAAATAATATAAAATTTGTTTTTTTTAAATAAAAATGTAAGATACCAATTTTTTGACAGTAAAAAAAAAAATGAAATATGTTGGAAAACGATGCTCATATATTTCATAGTGCATGGAGTGGATTTTTTTACAAGCCGGCACAGTTCAAAGTAATTTTCTAGGTTTTAAGGCGAAGAGTTCAATTATTGCGACAAGAGAGGTGTAAAGGTGTTGAATCATAGAAAGGATTAAAATAAGGATAGGTTAGAAGAAAGGAACATTTATACTTACGCAAACTACGAACTAAGTTCCAGATCCTCGCTCGCGCAGCCTCTTTTTATAGCGACCTCGAGGTTAACAAACCGAGCCTTGAAAAAAATAGAAATATTAAATTAAATACTTTAATATACACAAAACTGTTATAGTAGATTATGCTGATTGAAAAATGTTTTTTGCTTCTTGCAATATATAATGGAACTACTGTATGTGAGGGAAATAAATATGTTTATATACAATATGTTATGCAAACCTTCCAACTGTTCTATGAAATTCTCTTGGATATGAGACTACTAAATATTAGTCAAATTATTACTAAATAATAGATATTTTTAATAAATAAAAAATAATACTCTAATTTATTCATTGTACAGATTTTACAGAAATTGGACAAAAGTTATTTAAGCGTCTTAGGTCTGTAGACCCTTTAACTCTGGATAATAATAAGTAATCCTGTCTCCCTGCGTTAGAGAGGATGCTACAAGCTAACCTGGGTTAGTTATATGGACACTAAGGAAAGACATAATAAATTAATTACAGAAGGGTCAAAAGAACCAAGTGCATGTCGTTTCATATTGGGATGTAGAGTGTTATATTCAAGGGTACAACGGAAGACACCACGTGTAACACCGACAGACAGCAGGTTTAGACCTACTTCAAGTAAGTCATCCTGCACAGGTATGCTATAATCCTTTGATATCTTAGGTTAGAGGTTAGATCCCTACGTATACAGAAGAGTCTCGACAATTCGAGGTAGATGGGACTGAGACTCCTCGGATTACAAGGAAGTACGCTCCTGAACATTAGAAAAAATAGGAGAACTTTATATGAACATTTCTTGGAAGCTCGACTCATTTCCTTAGCATACAGTATTGATATAAACATTTCTTGAAAGCCCGACTCATTTCCTTAGCACACCGTATTGATATAAACATTTCTTTGAAGCCCGACCCATTTCCTTAGCATTCCGTATTGATATAAACATTTCTTTGAAGCCCGACTCATTTCCTTAGCATACAGTATTGATATAAACATTTCTTGAAAGCCCGACTCATTTCCTTAGCATACCGTATTGATATAAACATTTCTTTGAAGCCCGACTCATTTCCTTAGCATACAGTATTGATATAAACATTTCTTGAAAGCCCGACTCATTTCCTTAGCATACCGTATTGATATATACATTTCTTGAAAGCCCGACTCATTTCCTTAGCATACCGTATTGATATAAACATTTCTTTGAAGCCCGACTCATTTCCTTAGCATACAGTATTGATATAAACATTTCTGGAAAGCCCGACTCATTTCCTTAGCATACCGTATTGATATAAACATTTCTTTGAAGCCCGACTCATTTCCTTAGCATACAGTATTGATATAAACATTTCTTGAAAGCCCGACTCATTTCCTTAGCATACCGTATTGATATAAACATTTCTTTGAAGCCCGACTCATTTCCTTAGCATACAGTATTGATATAAACATTTCTTGAAAGCCCGACTCATTTCCTTAGCATACCGTATTGATATAAACATTTCTTAGAAGCCCGACCCATTTCCTTAGCATACCGTATTGATATAAACATTTCTTTGAAGCCCGACTCATATCCATAGTATACAGTATTGATATAAACATTTCCTGGAAGCCAAACTCATTTTCTTTGCATGCCCTATTTATATAAATATTTCTTGGCAGACTGACTAATAATTTTCTTTCAAATAGATAAAATAGGCTTGAATTATACGATAGCTCGAAATATCGGGACTAGGATTTTCGAAACTACTGTATTCATAACTGTGTCCTATCCTTCGTAACCCATAAGAGTTTATTGGATGATCCCACTAGGTTACAACTAGGAACCAATTTATATACTTGTAGTAGGTGGAAAGAAAATTTTAAATATTCGGAAATTCATAAAGCCTATCCCAAATTATAAGATCTTTTCAAAAGTAAAAGGGTTGGATATCTAATTTTATGTCACTAGTTGGAGTTAGTTAAACCTTTGAATTAACAGTTATTCAATTCCTTCTATTAGCTCACACTCTTCTGATATACAAATCTTGTTATAATTTTCAATCGTTAATATCATATTTTTTATTCATCCACTCAATTTCAAAAAGTTACATTTTTTTAAAACTTGTGTAGTGGATGACAATTGATGTTAATAGTGTCTTCAAATATTAATTCAATAAATAAATAATTTTAGTTTTACGTGGGAGAAGAACTTTAGACAAAATGGGCAAGGCATGCAATATCGACCCATTTGGCTTAAAATAAGAGATGAAAATTTATTTCATAAAACAACTGATTTATATAATAGGTTATGTGGTAGAATAGCTGTTTTAACGCATAAGTAATGTTACTTTATTTATGTTAATTGTAATTATTTAATAAAAAGTAACGAAAATTAATTTTTTCTTAACTCACCTAAGCAGGAATTGGTTTAAAAAAAGTTTTGTTTATATTACTTGGTTTTTATTTTAAAAATTACATTGTTATAAAATTATTTATAAAAAATCAGGTTTTAAATAATGCCATTTATACAGTAGTTACTTTTATTGTTAACACAAATTTAACAAGCTATAATTCAAATAAAACAAATAACCAATTTAGCAACAACACAACCATTTCGCACGCGAACTGAACACGATTTAGTCATAAAATGTCACATACAATATTACAATAACAATAGTGGAATAATATACTCACGAGAGTTGCGGCTTTTAGAAGTCTACAACGCTAGCCTTTAAGCGTTCTTGAATTTACATGATATTTTCGTACTTTGGGGTCTTGTCAGAAGCCTCCTTTGTAAGTCCAAGGACATTTCTGTTAGGTCCGACTGTCCACTGAAATGGGTAATGTCATTAACCTCGTCCAAGTCCAAGTGTTTGTTTAAAAAAAAAATTGAATACAATCCTATTGTCTTATATCGTTACTTGACCTGTGTGCTAGTAAACACGCCTGGGTTTAACAGCAGTGGCCATATTGCCTGACGAGCGAACACGTTTTATGCAGATAATCTTCGTGAAACAGTTTCTCATATCTGTCCTTGCTTGTCTTTACTCTCCTACGCTTTAATGGTGTATTTCTTTCTCTCTCTCTATCATACACAACCACACACTTGCATTTAAGTATATGATGTATTCACTTTATTTATGTTTATAAGTTTTCTTTACTGTCCAGGCATGACTTCGTGACTTATGATTGACACGAAAATGAATAAAATATACTCGACTATAAAATATTTTGTTTGTATACATAACATTTTATAAAAAACAAAAAGTTTTACAAATTTTACAAAATAGTGTGTCTGAAGTGCATTTCGAACACTGTGAAAAATATGTACAAATATTACAACTTTCATAAACTTAAAATAGAAAATAAATTACTACTTTTGGCATACTTGGCAATAAAACCACTACTTACTGATATTTAAAAGCGTCACTAGATATCAGTAAGTAGTGGTTTTTTTACCAAGTGATACCAAAAGTAGTAATTTATAAAAAAACCTCAAGATGTACAACACGTAACTCTAAGTTATAATAAAAAAATACAACAAAAAATAACTAAAGCCAATTTATTGAACTTAGTTGCAGTAATTCGTCACGTTCGGGACCGAGGGGGTGACGAATTCGAGAAAAGACGAATTATGGAAGTCGTGAAATTACATGTAATTGTGGATAAACATGGCACATAAATACGTAAATAGGTATGTAATGTAATTAATGTTCCACTTACATTATTTGTGTCGGCCGGAAAACTCAACAACACTAGCCTGCAGTATAGTTCGTAATTATAAATATATACAGTATGTTAATCTAATTTAATGAAGACGTAAAAAACATATTACAGTACCTTGTAAGAATAATAACACTACCAAAAACATACGGTGTTTTTAAATCTATTTACGTTTCAGTTTTAAAAAAGGTCTGTTATTTTCTTTTGTACTAAAGAATTCTTCTCTGATGGCACCTATACGTGACAGTGCAGACAATATATGTTATTACTGTGGCGAATTAAAGAGGTTCTACTGTATTTCATTATACCAACCTACATACAACTAAATAAAATACACCCCACAAATCTTACAAAAGGGGTAGAGCCCCAATAAAAAATATATATTTATAGATTTAGTATAACAAAGTTGTGTTTATAATTTTTAATGTTGTAATATTTAGTTGTAACAAACTATATTTTAAACTTAATTTTAACAAAAATTGCTTAGCATTTATTTCTTAAATTAATTTTTTTTTGCAGAAGTGCTTTTTGCCTTTTATATTTGTCGGACGAATTTAATTTAATCGTACTCGATAGGTTAGTGTAATACGATCTTCCGAGGATGATGACAATGTCATAGAGATGTGTACGCAGTAATGTAATTATAAACCTTTGCTTTTTACTTCTTTCTTATTATATACCTTTTTTATTTTCCGGCAATTGTAATAATTAGCTATGAATAAATGCAGTATGACTGTTATTGACAAAACAATAGGAAAGTATTGTGAATAAACTACCCGACCGAATAAACATTGCGGCCGAAGAGGAAAATACTATAGTTTGATTTAAAACAGAATAGGACTCTACGAAAGTGAAATCGCCCAGAAGGGGTGGGGGCTGCCACCGTTTGGGCGAATGGAAAATCCACATCTTTCCGGGTCGGTAAGCCTTGTTGCCAATTCTGCGTTGAGCTTCAGTTCGTCGCTCAGTGTTACAGCGTTCATACTGACAACACCGCATCCCTACCCCGCCACAGACCCGTTCCTATTCTGCCTTAAATCAAACTATAGTAATACTAGTGACAGGGAAGGGGATTATGTAACAGTAGTGACATATTTTCACCGCGCAATGTTTACTCGGTCTATCAGTAGTTCAAATATGTTAGGGAAAAGTTTCATTCAGGTAACAGAAATTAGCATATAGTATAATTATTTTTACAAATAGTCATGCTAAGACACTTAACGTGTAGATCTATTTATAGTTACGATCAGATATATTGGCCCCAAGTGATAGAAACACAAAATCTACGTCATTGAACGTTTTGAAAAAAAAACGTGATAGGGACTCGATATCTTCAGAAGGAAAAATGTTTTTTTTTCAAAAAATATCCTACAAGGTTTTTTTATAACTTTAAACAAAAATAGAAAAAAGCAAGAAGTCATGAAAATTCATTGTGTGAAAGTTTTAGGAATTACTAAAACTATTATAAAGATTTTCAACCGATAAGTGTAGCCTACATAAATAACTGGATATCCAGAGAGTTGCTATTCATAATTATCATAATTGCAGACCTAGAGAAGTAATTTTAATAACTAACTATTTCCAAACTTCAATCAGTTTTGATAGTGACAAGCTACGCTTAAGGAAAAAGGTGCAACAAAAAACTTAATTGTTTTCTTTTTGCTCTTTCTTCTTTTCTCTTTTCAGAGTATAAAATGCACACAGGCTAAGGCTTTTGAGATTTCTTTTTGTTTACATTAATTTCATCATATGTACTCCTTACGGGAGTTTATCTATAGTTTACATACATTATCAATGTACTATTTTTAGTAGAAATGTTTATTCTAACATTGAGTAAACATGATAAACGTAAATTAATAAGGTTTTTGATAGAGTAAATTGGGACAAATCCGTGAGTATTATTGACTATAATGTATGTGGACTTAAGAGAGATGCAACAAGTTACAGAAAAGATAGTCGAGGAAAATTAATTTTTTGAATAATATAAAAACCTAACACAATGAGAAAGTCGGGAGTAGGGTGTACGAAGTTCGAATTATCTAGTAGGGGATAATAGCAGTTGGATAAGTTCATTTAGAACTTGATTTGCTGATGCTTAGGGATTGATGTAGCCCCTATAAATGACAAATTAATAGTTTTAAGTTAAACGTTTAAGCTACTGGATAAAAATAAATTCAACAATAACGATAAAAAAAAGGGTTAAAGAAAATAAAAGAGTAATCAAAGTAAAGGAAAACTAAAAAGGTGGGGCATAGATTAAATAAAACGATAAGCCGACTGAAATTAGCTACGACAAAGGGAGTTTTAATACAGACTAAATATATTGCATTTCTTGCCATAAATCCTCTCCAAAAGTTGGTTTTACATACCGGACCTTTCGGGTTCAAACACACAAGTACAGATACCAACTCTGTAGAACGTCCTTGATGATGCGAAGCGTCCACTTCGTCGTCATAACTGTCTGTTCGCAACCCAAACTATACTAGCCTCAGCTTCTGCAACGACTGTCATTTACAATGACTGCGTGCAAGAATATGGTATTAGGTCTGTTTTGGGGTTAGGACTGGGATTAAGGAGTGCTTCTTTCTAAGCTTAAAATTTTTTTTTTTTTGTTAGAAGCTAGAGATTTATGCTGTGGGACAAGTTTATTTCATCAACGGAAGGATTGGTTAACTAATTTTTTTAATTTTATTATTTTTTCTTCACTATATTATAAAAAATTCCAATGCTTTACAAATTATAGCTAAGCTTAAAAAACTAAAAAGGTTTCTTACAAACTACGTACCGTAACACCTAATTGAAATATTAAACCTAGGCCTACTATTAATGCTTAACCTAGAGGTTTGAAGAGGGAATAGAGTTGCGTTAGAGTGAGGCTTTATGGAGGATCCAGAAGATGGTCGAGTATTTGAGTTCTCGTATTCTTGGGTAGGCTAGCTTTCGGGAGCAATGGAAGAAGAGCGAAGCAACTGTAGCATGATGATGCAGCGGATATATGTACCGCAACACCTAATTGAAATATCAAAGTAACTATTAATGCTTAACTTAGAGGTTTGATGATGGAAGATAGTTAAGTTAGGGAGAGGCTCTATGGAGGATCCAGAAGATGGCTTAGTATTTGAGTTCTCGTATTCTTGGTAGGCTAGCTTTCGCAGCAATGGAAGGAGAGCGAAGCAACTGTACCATGATGATGTAACGGATATATATATATATATAATGATCTGATCTGGGAAAGAAAAATTATTGTATAACATATAATAGTCTGGTGTGTGTGTGTGTGTGTGTGTGTACAAGGGTACTCGATCATTATTAAGAACTCCAATCTTATTTATAAAGTTTTCTCTATGAATAGAGCCTAATAGTTTAATTTTTTAAAAAAAGAGTTTGTCATTAAGGAACTGACAATTCCTATACGTAGTATTTTTTTAACAGTACAAATTTATTGTTCCACAAACTTGATAATTACAAAAATGTAGGGAAAACAGGCGCGAAACTCGTTAATAAAAAAAGATAGTACTCAATTTATAGGCTACCTGAAGTTCAAGTACTTTGACCTCAAGATAAGAAAATCGAATAAAAACAACCACATGGTAGGCAAATTGATAACAAAGAAGTTCTGACAGTTTCTCATATCGATCTGTATAAATACAAAGAGCTTGTTGATTTTTCTTTACTTTCAATCGATCTGAACCAAGTTCGCGAGGCCTGGACTAAAAGAGTATACATAAAGAAATACTAACTAATGAAACGCGCACTATTTAAATATTTTGTACACTGTAATACTAATTTTGCTTACACCGGGATAAAGTGCAGTTTTATTTATAAATCTAGCCAGATCATCAAATTTGACAGACTGAGAATTTGGAGTGCATTGTACGATTAAATTTACTGGAGTAGTAAGAACAACTGGGACTAAAATAACTAAAATAGAGTACTAGGTGAAAAATAAAAAACTATACAAATTATTAAAATTACATGCATTTGAACTATGTAAAAATATTCCTAAGAGAATATAGCGTGGGAGTTTTTCAATAATTAAATACACCTCTAATCGAATTAAAATTCGAAAGTGATTTTAGATGTTACAAGGTGGGAACATAGTGTTGTCATTTCTTCAGTATACAGCTGTAAAAACATCTGTCACCAGAATCACCAACAGGAAAAGAAGAGAGGAAGTTGGTGACGTCGCAGTCACAAACACTCAGTTATATGGGCTAAGTCAGGAAAATACCTATTTAATTCTCAATTCTATTATAATACAGTATATACAAAATATATATTGCATTTATTTCTCCTTCTTATATAAATATATAATGTAAGAGGTTTCTCCTTCTTCAAGGTTTACTCTTCTTTGTATACATTTTTCTTCATCCACCATCACATGCAAACATCAAAGGTATGGGGATCTGAGTGATTGCGTAACTCCTAGTCTACTTATTTGGAAACTTGGGATTTAAATAAGTGGAAACGATATTTGAAAATTATAGCAATGTTATAAGTACATCCGGCGAAGAATACAAGAGGAATATCTTTAAAAATGTCGGTAGTTCTTGAATAAACCCAAGTACGCCTGGGTATTGGACGAGGGTTCACTTTATTGCGTGTTGGTTTTATAGATTGTTGATGCCATCAGTGTAAACTGTGACTCTTCCGGAAATAAAAGCCATTGAAGATTTGCCGATGAGTATTTAACAGATTACATAACTCGAAGTGATGGACAGGGCCTCCTGGATACCATTGGTGTACCTTTAGTTTATGGTACGATGAAGATTATAATTAAGAGGCCTCCATACTTTCTATATGACACGCTTAATAGTTTATACATATTGTCTTGCAGTAATATTGGATTACGATGCACAGAAGCTATTTGTTTTCATAACATCAAGGGGAAGAGGGCTTTAATACTGGATACTTTTGCCAGTAAGTGATCTTGTTTACCCTTAGATAAGAAATAACGTACTAATATGTCTTGAATTTGGAATTTTACAATAATGATAGCGTTCTAGATAGTCATCGACGGCGGCATCATTGCTTAAACAATCACCATCTGGGTATATTCTTTGCCTGAAAGAAAGAACTATATGGATATAGTCTTTGTCTCATGATATTAGTACTAATTTTGACACTGGACTACTGGATTACCTCAAGGTCTTACGGGTACAATTATAACCACCTTGACAAAGTCCGAGAATGAAAGTCCGGACCTTAGATAAGGCGAACCGAGAGTTGATAAAGGTCTGGACCGAACTAATCAGATGGTGTATTGACGTTTGGAAACCTGGGCGTTCGGAAGGTTCTACTGGTACCGAGTAGTTCTGCAAAAGCGGCTGAACCGCAGAATCTGGTTCGAGTTTTCGTCTTGTCCCAGGAGCTGGCCGGCCACCAGTCCAGGCCTTATATCAAGGTCACAGGGTTCTTGCATAAGGGCTGATGCTAGTCAACCAGGCGGGAGTCACTATTTTGAGGTTACAGGTTTCATATGGTAGATTAGAGATTCTTCAACATAAGGATCTATCTTTGTGTTCTTTGACAACGAGGTAGAGTCAAAAGATCTACATCTTCTTATGTTCACATCTTTCTTAATTTTTCTGCAAAACACACTGCCGAATGTACTGCTGGATTCTGAAAGAACAATTGCCTGTGGGTTGAAATGCATAGCGAGCGAGTGCGCGCGCGCGTGTGTGTGTGCGCCTCTAAACTAAAAAAAATACACACGCAAGCGGAAGAGATGGGAATATTAGAAACTGTTGCGTTGTTAGTGAAAGATCTGCACATGACCAGAAACGGAATTAATGGGAAAGATTCTTTTCGACATCATTTTGTGAAAAATACACAGTTTAAATTAATGCTTGTCTTGCGACATTAAACTATCTATTATTGGGCGAACACATCTGGTACCTAGTGTTACTCATGTCAAGAGGCTTGGAGTAAGAACTCAAAATCTTTACAAGTCTAGCCTGGGGGATAAGACGATAGCTCTAATCTGCCAATACGATTTTGCCCGCTTTTCCGTAGCCTCAAAATACCCCTTTTTGGTCCATGTTCGTGTAGTTCATTCGGAATGTTATCCATCTCGGTTGGACTTGGCTAAATGTTGTAGAGACATGTAGGAACGTCATCAGTCCTCAACCAGCCTTCGTAGCTCTTGAGAACTAATGATGCACACATAGAAAAAACCTTCTTTACAAAGTCTATTGTTGGCCCTACTTTTAGTTTGTCCCATTTGATTTCCTTAAATCCTATACTTACGGATATCAGATATTCTACGACTATTTTGTTGATAATTCACGTCATCTTCCACAGCAGTATACATTTTTTTGGTCTAAAACAAAACAAACAAACAAAAATTAGAAAAGGAATAAAAATAATGAGCATTATAATTTACATATTAAAAACTAACATGCGACAGGTTGCCAATCAGTATCTTATTGGGTTTTGACGTCCCTCGCGACATTCCAGTAAAACAATATAACTATCATAACCCAAAAATATATATAAAACCAAAGTAACAATAGTACTCACAAATATTCGTATTAAGACGAAATACTTTTTGAAATGAACAGTTTTAGGGAGCAACACAGAAAACAAATTTTCATGGGGGTTGAAGGATGAATCAGCAGAGCGTGACGTCATCACTTAGGAATTTCTACGAGAATTTGTAACAAGTATGAGATCAACGAACTGTCCTGAAAATTGAAGAACTGTCCTGAACGAAAGCAGAAAATGGCGATAGGTTAACGCAACAGCGGTTTCTGTTTTCATTTAGAATTTTTTAGAAGTTATCTTTATATAATTTTCATATTTGATATTTCTTGTGTATTAAAAAATATCCTACATTCAATTATGTTAACATTGTTTACTGTTGTTTTTATTACTATGTTATGTCACTTCCTGTGTTGTATACCAGCAGTACGTTATGTTTAAGGAAAATTATTTTATTTCCTAATCCGTTAAAGGTAAATATAGTTACTTAGTATGTTGACTTGTTAATGACTTGAGCTATATTTATATTAAGTTCATTTACCAGGGTCTATTAATAAAATGTAAAAATTTAATTCTACAATACTAAGTAAGGTTAAGTGTAATATATATTGTCTGGATTTTATAATTATTTACACAATATATAATTAGGCCTAACAGCTAAGGAAAATTGATCTTTTAAAACGTTGCCTTACGTTCTTAACGACTCCTAAATAATTTTCATGTTTTTATTGTTTACATCAAACTATTTGACTTCATACTTCTGTCACCGACTGTAGTTTTTTTTACTACAGTACATTTCAGGTCTATTTTAGGTAAGCTAATAAGCTTACCGGCCAACGCAAGCCAATAATTTTCACTGACTCGCTGGTACGAGAGGATCATTATATTCCCTACTTAGGCCTTTGCTCCACGTATCGAATCTTCATTCCTCTTACTGTACATCTTCTTATCGATTCTGATCAAACAGATGCGAAACACACAAGTGAATCATATCTCTCATCATATGCCGTGACTGAGTTTAATGACCTTACCATAACCCTACGTGTAATCACAACTCTTTACATTTTTAGTAATGTCATGGCTTTAGAAGTAGATATAATTGTTATATTTATTTATTAGCAATTCACAAGCCTTAAAGGACGAGTAATTCAAGTATTATATACTTTTAAATTATATTTGTTCATTGTTTAGGAACTTCATCATGAAAATCAAATTTCCGTTAGTATAGAAATGGAATCTCTCCACTAGTCAACCAGATGGCAGCACCTACTCAAGGAATGACGTGGTGGGAAAAATATATTTGCAAACATCGGCAAACTGAATCTTTCACTTGTTTATATTTACTAAGCTGTGTTACTAACCTTTATAAAATTATGCTTAAACTTTGCTGAAAATTTGCTGAAATATTTTCATTAATAAAAAGTTTTCTTAACTCAATTTTTTTTCTTATCCACCCTAAAAGGTTCAAAATCATAATTTTTTCTTATAAATATGCACTTAAGGTTTACATGGAATTTACTACGGACAGTTTTGACTAAAAGTTTTATTCTTTAACTATCATAGCAACCATGTAGTGAAACATTTTGAGGAAATCATTTAAAAATAAATTCAGTCTTTGATTGCATTTACAAGAGCAAAATCTATATATTTTAGTCGAAATTTAGTAGATAGATGTAAAGCGAACAAAACTATTTTAAAAACAAAAACGTTTACAAGCTGGAAATACGATATCCGACTAAAAGGTAAGGACAGACGGAGAGATGAACACGTTGAACAGAGAGAGGGAAACTTGATTCTCGCACGTGGTTGCTCCACATTCACTGACGCGCACGCACGCGCACACATTCTCGCGTATAAGAGAAGAGAATTAGGCTTAGCTTATATAATCTGTTTATAGAAACATCAAAGAGATGCTGATGACGTATTTTTATGAACAATGCCGGTTGCGAATAACGCGGCGTGAATTCTAACGTTCGCCCACGTTCGGCAGGGCTGCACAATTAGTATTTGGAATCGCTAAAACTATGCGACGAGCTTGGAATAAATATATTGCGGTACGTAACTGGACAGGGCATTATTCAAATATTATTGTTTATAAACTGTACTCATTTTCTGTAAAGTCTTTCGTATTCCTGTAAATTTAGATTTGTTTAATGAATTTTTGGAATAATTTATTGTGGTTAAATAATAAGTAATAACTTACTGAAAAATCTCTAACTACAAATATTTTTTATTCTTACTAGAAGTATAGCCTCTGAGGATGGTAGCTTGATAACAGAAATGTACATAAGGTTAGATTAAAAATATTGTGATTATGGGTGTTTGGGTATTATTTATTAGCTTACTATATTTCGTTTTTATCAGTTTTAACATTCTATAGTTCTTTTTACTGTGAGAGTTATAATTGTCTTTTAAAATCAACCGTTTTATATATAAGTTATAATTTTATTTCGTAAATGTTATAACGGATATTCAAGTTTCGCTCCTCAAAATTCAACTGTTAAGAAAATTATTTACATGTTTGGGGAGCATTGTTTTATGCATATTGCATAGGAATACAGGCTCATTGTCTTACTAGTTTAATTCTTGTAAAAGATTCAATTCGTAAAAATAATTACTTGTTTATAAAGTAAGAGGAGGCGTTTTTGCTTCATAGAGTGTCATTAATACAAATAAAAGACGTACACAAAACTCACAAATTAATCATAATGACAAAGTCATCATCATCAGTGATTGTTACTACTATAAGCCCTAACTTACAACTTGCAGCTTACACTCAAGTTTGTAGTAGCAACACACTGATGATGATGACTTTGTCATAGAAACACGAATGAGTTGATAATTGATTAATTTGTGAGTTGTGTGTACGTTTTTTATTTGTATTAACATAACTTCACAACCTAAGCTCAAAGAATAGTTGTAGAGTGTCATTGTAAATATTTTGGCTAAAGGATTTTTAAAATATTCAAAATAAGGTGTTATAAAACCAAAATTTCATTTCCCATTTCTTGTAATATGAAAACGTTAAAAAAATCGCATTTACAGTTTTCATTTTTAAATTATTAAATATTAGATGCTGTAAACACAATACAAATTTTAACTAAGTTTACAGGAATCCTTATTAATGATACATTTTCTCTTTTACATAATAAGCCTTGAAAGATGCAGGCTTTCCAATATCTAACACAAAGTAATTTTTCGTACGGTATTGGCAACATTTGTAAAATAAAGATTCAGGTAAAAAGGGAATAATTTAATAAGTATGTGGAATAACGTGCACCGTTACCAAAATAAAAAGCAGTTAAAACGTTTTCCAAGAATATTTTTAATTTTTTCTCTAATAATTTGTACCTATGGAATTCTTAAGAAATTTGCATAAATAAATCTTTTCTAGCAATAGAAACTTCCAATATCTAAATAAACTATCTCTTCAATATTAATAACAAAGAACCTTAGTTTTAAATATGTTAACTTATTGTGAATCTAGATTTAAAAGAGTTTACCCAAATGAGTTGTTTAATAGTTACTTTTATGAATATACCACTTAATTTACGTTTTAGATATGCCCTTCTTAAATTAAATGGTATTTTTTTATGTTTGAGTTTTTAAGTTGATCAATCACTGTGACTATTATTAAATAAATACATATTTAATTTGCATCTATATTTTTCATTTTTGAAATTTTAGGAGCGTTAAATTTCTTAGAATTCGGTTTTTTACTCTTAAGTCCAAAAAATAAAGTCTAAGAATATAATGCCGATAATATAATATTATTAAAATTCAAAACCAGGGTTGCATATCATATCGTTAGATATGGAAGTTGTTGATAGAAAAAAACGTTTTTATATAAACGAACTATAGAACGCGGGATAAAAAAAACATCAAAAAGAGAATTGTAAAAATCTTCGACTGAAGAAAAGCACTTCCAGTAATTTTCATCGAAATCCTTTTTTATCAACAATTCTCGCACAATCGGCGTATCACTCACGTATCCACAGGAGTTCGGTTTCCACGTCAAGAGTATATTCGATGAAGTAAACGTCACTCAGAGCATATTTCCGAGATATAATTTCTTGAGCCGTGAAGCCGAGCATTACTTTTGTAATAAAACATTTACGCGGGAGTAGACTTGTAATTTTTGTGGAGTGAGAACGCAAGAACCGACTCTCTTCTTTTATTGCCGTCTAAAAATTAAACTAAGGTTGTAAAAGAGAGCAAAAAAGACGTATAACAGTAAAGGTTTTCCGTCTAAATAGAGCCGAAATGTGAATGATGCAAGCAGCCAACAAGTCGGCTTATCTGTTTGTAAACACAATCTAGAGTACTTTAGATAATGTTATCTGATAAACTGTTACCAGTACCTTTCCGTTTACAGTACTTTGATAAATTGGCAACAAAATGTCACAACACACAGAATTTACCCCCAAAACCTCCAGTTTCACGAAAAAGCAAGACATAAAGCGGGTGGGGGGGGGGAACTAGTAATACAAAAAAATATTTCATGTTTGATTCCAGCGCTCCATGGCGAGTCGACCACAAGTGATGAAGCGGGTGGAAAATAAACTAGCAGTACAAAATTACATGTTTGATTCCAGAGCTATATTAAGAGTCAACCACCAGAGATGAAGCTGGAGGAAAAGAAACTAGCAGTACAAATATTTCATGTTTGATTCCAGCGCTCCATTAAGAGTCAACCACAAGAAATGAAGCGGGAGGAAAAGAAACTAGCAGTACATATATTTCATGTTTGATTCCAGCGCTCCATTAAGAGTCAACCACAAGAGTAGAAGCGGGTGAAAAAGAAACTAGCAGTACAAATATTTCATGTTTGATTCCAGCGCTCCACTAAGAGTCAACCACAAGTGATGTAGCGGGTGGAAAAGAAACTAGCAGTACAAAATTACATGTTTGATTCCAGAGCTATATTAAGAGTCAACCACCAGAGATGAAGCTGGAGGAAAAGAAACTAGCAGTACAAATATTTCATGTTTGATTCCAGCGCTCCACTAAGAGTCAACCACAAGTGATGTAGCGGGTGGAAAAGAAACTAGCAGTACAAAATTACATGTTTGATTCCAGAGCTATATTAAGAGTCAACCACCAGAGATGAAGCTGGAGGAAAAGAAACTAGCAGTACATATATTTCATGTCTGATTCCAGCGCTCCACTAAGAGTCAACCACAAGTGATGTAGCGGGTGGAAAAGAAACTAGCAGTACAAAATTACATGTTTGATTCCAGAGCTATATTAAGAGTCAACCACCAGAGATGAAGCTGGAGGAAAAGAAACTAGCAGTACATATATTTCATGTCTGATTCCAGCGCTCCACTAAGAGTCAACCACAAGTGATGTAGCGGGTGGAAAAGAAACTAGCAGTACAAAATTACATGTTTGATTCCAGAGCTATATTAAGAGTCAACCACCAGAGATGAAGCTGGAGGAAAAGAAACTAGCAGTACATATATTTCATGTCTGATTCCAGCGCTCCACTAAGAGTCAACCACAAGTGATGTAGCGGGTGGAAAAGAAACTAGCAGTACAAAATTTCATGTTTGATTCCAGCGCTATATTAAGAGTCAACCACAAGAGATGAAGCGGGAGGAAAAGAAACTAGCAATACGACTGATCCTGAAAATCATTTACACGTTTCGCTATCCATCTGTCACTCGTATTACGGTTAGGAATACTGTTCTATCTTAACGTCTAGGCATATCTATCCTAATCGGACCTACCTAATTGCTAGGTACATAGTATAATAGCTACGGTATATTTTAATGTAATAAGCCTATAGCTATATTGTGTACTATATAATTGCAATGTATCTGGTCAAGAATACCTTTGGCTAGGAAAAACTAGACTGCCAGGTGTTTGAGGGAAACGGTTTGTGATCGAATTAAAACATTTCATTTTAATTACTGAAGCAGAAGTGGATTTAGAAAAAAAGCGACCTGGTTACGCTATCACAAAAGACGAGCGATCGCGCGCACTAGTTGAATTTTTTTTTTTTTTTTTTAATTTCATGTAAACTGTTTTGGACGAAAAACATACCATGCGTAATTCATACGACAGACTGCACACAACCTGTCTCGACTGGTTTGAAACATGACCAAGATTCCAGTTAAGTAAGCGTCTCCACCATCTCCAACACATTCATGATTCATTACTCTTCTTTGCCTTTCCTTCCAATTCGTTTATCCACCAAACGTAACGCTATTGGAGTTTCAAATAAATTATGTCTTCCATAGAAATTAAACCTGCATTAACTAAACAATGGTTAATTACACCAACTCTATTCTTTTTAAATTATGAATTTACTAAAGGAAAATTAAAACTGAAAGTCAATTACATACATTCATGCCTTACAGAACGTTAGACCGAAATAAACTTCTTTGTTAGACTATGCAAGAAAGAAAAGCTAAATTACCGGAGGAAATGTTAAGCTCAGGAACGAGTGCGTCAGTAGCAAATAAGGTTCGGAAATGGAAAAGAAATAAAAACCTAGATTCACAATGCCCTAAAGAATCACAATGAGTAAAACACTAGCTTGTAACAAAGTAGACGTGAGAAATAATGGAAATTGACCGAGCACCAATGGTCTGAAATAAATATATTCCCCGAATGAACTAATAACATTCCCCGGAATGTAATTTTTTTCAAACTAAATATAATTTTTAAACAAGTAATATTTTTAAAGTCAACTCCTACTTAGGTCAACAAATAAAAATTTTATGTTAGTTACTTTTAATTAAATAATTACAATTCATATAGATAAAGTAACACAACCTATAACATAAAATCAGCTGGTTTATGGTATCATATTTTATAACTTAGGTATTTTAAGCTAAATGGGACGAAAAAACTATACTGCATACCTTGCCCCGTTTGTGAAAAGTTTTTCTTCCATATAAAACTAAAATTAATTCATTCAATTTAATTAATGAATCATTATTTGAAAAAACTGTATTAACAAGTGTCATCCTCTACAAGTTAAAAAAATTTTTTTGAACTTGAGTGGATGAATAAAAAGTATTTTATTAATGACTAAAAATGTGAATAAGATATACATAACGAGAGTGTGAGCTAATAGAGGGAACTGAAAAACAAATATTAAGCGATCAGCTACAATGACTACTTACAACGATACGACAAGTTTGTGGATATAGAAAGGATCAAGGATCTCGAGTAAAGGGTGGCGTATCTGAAGTAGAACCACTCTCTATTGGGGTCATAAATAGATATAGACTATAGCCGTTAATCCCTCTTGAAAGAAGACAAATAATGACGGGTAGAGGGATTAAGGATAATGATCCTCTGGTACAGGTAGGACAGGACCTCTACCTTAAGTAAACCTGCTTTCAACCTGCTCTAAGCGACATGTCTCCCGATCTTACAATTTACGATAAAGTGAAAACAGCGTGCTAGTATTATTCTTTTAGCAAGTAAATCTTCTATCCTTCACACTTCAATAGACTCCGATCATCTTGCGTCGATCAACACCAAGATAAGGTAAGCTTCGATTATTTAATATAGCCTATATAGTATTAGATTTACAAAACTAAATGTATGACCTAATTCTAGTCTAGACACTAAGGTTTAAACTGAGAATAAAAAAAAGGCGGCTTCGAGAATACCACCGAAGGCTTACTGTAATCTGACCCCCTGGTTTTCGTGTTTGTTGGCTGTTTTGACAGTGTCACCTCTATAATGACACCTGGATTCTAAACGATACAGAAATCGGTAAACACATTGATTACTAATCTTTGTTATATAATGATTCTAATCGTGTTGACAGTAAGAGTCACAGACGTAATGTTCAACTTATTCAAGTTAATTCAATATGGTTTCAGTTTTCCGCTCAAGGCCGAACATTCTCCGCAAAAATCCGACTTTCTCCAAACTACCCTATTTGCCTTCTTTATCACGTAGCTACAATCCTTTGACACGGATAGCACATATATTGTTCACAGCTCTGCATCTTTGAAAAAAATTATTTTTATTGAATTCCTACTATTAATTCACTTCGTTTTTAGTATATTTATATATATATCTTGTTCAAATTTTCAATCTTCAAATAAAATACTTTTTATTCATCCACTTAATTTCAAATAGATTTTGTTTGTAACTTGTAATGGACGACACTTGATGTTTATAGTTTTTCAAATATTAATTCATTCAATTCCTACAATTAGTTCACCTCTCCCTATATATATTTATATACCTTTCACAAATTTTCACGTTAATATAATCCTTTTTATTCATTCACACAAGTTAAAATACATTCGATTAATCTTACAGTGGAAGACACTTGATAAATAAAAATATTATTACATAATTTTTAAATATCAATTTATTATTTAAATTTAATTATTAATTGTAACAATTAATTTTGTTTTCCATTTTGCCACTTAATATTGAAATTTTGTCATGTGTATGTACATATTTATATTAATTGTAATTATTTAATAGAAAGTATTTAAAAGATTTTTTTCGCTGACCTAAGTGGGAATTGATTTAATTTTTTTTACTACACGTAAAAGTATTTCGACTTTGCAATTGCCCACAGTGAGGACCTTGAACATCTACGTTTTATTACCTTGTCTACCAACGATAAGTAAGCCTACTAGTATAGCAGTTGAATGAAAACGATTACGTATTTTTGAAATTTATCTGTAAAAGCCTGTTTATTGTACAAATTATCATCCGCGCTACTAATCCCATTAATAGTAAAATTATATTTGAAAGTGGTCGAGAACAATAAATGCAAACGTTAAATGATACTGAACATTGTGCTAATGATGGAGATGATCATGAGGACACTAATGAAGTAGACAATTGATTTTCAAGATTTATCCTATTTATAATAGTGAAGAAGAATTCAGACATGAAACAAAATGTTATAGAGAACCTATTTCCATTGTCAGTATTGAAAGAACTAAAACAATCCTCTTTCTAACCTACAAATCAGTCTTCCAACTATTAGGCCTATAATTCAAATGTTTTTTTTTCAAGCTTAGAGAACCATTGTGTTTTATATTGTAATACATTTCTTATACATTTGTAATATATGTTCTGTGAAAAAGTTCCAAATAATTTTATATTTTGATAGTGGTAAAAAAATGCTTTATTGATACTATAAAAAAAGCATGATATAAATATGGCAAATTTTTATTTAGTGGAGAAAATAGCTGTGAATGGTCAAATAGTCCGCCAAGCGACCGATAATGTAGGGCAAATATGACTTTTTTTTAAAAATTATCAGTAAATTAAATGAACTTTTATTTAAAAAAATATTAATAAATTTCTACCTACTTTATTTCATTTGAAATAAAAATAATACTATTCGGCAGTGAGCAGCTAGCTATAGAGCGATAAAAAACGTTTACAGTTTTACTCGTACACCAAGGACTTACACTTTGCTATTTGACCTTGGTATAGACAAATCATTTTATAAGCTTATTCGGATTTGAATCGAAATTATTCTAAGAGTTTGATCCATCAGATATTTGATAACCTGCTTAGTTGTGATTTTAATAAATAAAAAGAGTATGGATGCATTCAAAATGCAAACGAAGGAAAGGTCTAGCGTTAATCTGAAGAAATAGCGTACGATTTATTCATTATTATCGTTTTATAACTCTTTTAATGTTAAACAATTGTTTTTAAGGTTATCTTGAGTTTTTATTAAATTGCCGTAGTGTTGTTATGCTTGTATACGTTTTACTCTTAGCTAGTTTTATCTTTGTTATTTTTATGGCGTGATAATTCATCTTTATCTTGTTAGGTTTAGCTTGAGTATATTTAAAGATCATATAATGCTCCTATTTCCTATGCGATTATAAGCAGTTTTTAGGCTACAAATATATAAGAAGGGAAATAAATCACATCAGACGTAATGTTTCTAAGTTGTTTATTGTTAATGCAATATTAATACACTTTAGTACGGATTCAAATAGTTGTTTTAAAATAATTCTAGGTAAATCTTAATTTGACAAATGTTATAAACCAGAGGTTCTCAAACTGTGGTACGCGAAACTTTTCATGGAGTACTTTTAATGAAAAATTAAACCATTTTTTATTTCTTTCTGTTTCGTAATCACGCAAGGTTATAATTTAATAATGGAATCTAATTGGATACTTGTGTGGTGGAGTTATTTAGAACCAACATTGAAGACCAGTACAAGAGTATAATTCCCAACCGCAGGCAAGATGTATCAACCTATGTGAAAGAGCGTTGTCAAGCTTAACACATCTAAACAGTAAGTGCATAAACAAACTTAAAGTTGAGGATGATTTAAGGTGGTACTTAATAAAACTTGATCAGAATATTGAGGAACTATGTAAAAAGAAGAAAACTCATCCTTCTCATTAATGTTTTTGTAATGGGTTTCATATATATTTCCAACTATATATTGTGTTTTGATGTAAAAAAAAGTTTTTAATTTAACGTCTCCTCCCAACAATAAGGGGGCACGTACAATTTTAATTTTTCATTACGGGGTACAGTCTTTGAAAAAGATTGAGACCCTTTGTTATAGACGATTAAAACAAAAACAAACAAAAAAAACCGAATATAATGACAACAAAATAAATCACGATTAAAATAAATCTTCTCTTTAAAATAAATTTATACTTATTTCAATAAAATATTTGTAAATTTTACATTTATTTTAAAAATTTATTTCTAGTACTTATAAGGGAATCACCCAGTATGATAGTTATCGTCTACGAAGGTTGGATGAGTGTTGTGCACATAGGTAGAATTAAGGTAAGGAGATAAACCCCCCTGGTACAAGGTAAAGGGGAGATAGCATTAAATGTGCAGGGTTGCGAACCTGAAGTACAACTACATATATAAAGAAATGTCTATTAAGTACAGAAAGTAATAAAATGATGGAATTATGTAGAACTAAGGGAAGGACGAAATGACCCCATGATCCTACGATTAGAGGGAATATGCCATCGCGTGGGCAGGTCGCTAATCTGAAGTATGTATACCTGCTCTGAGACAGGATGAAGTGGTTAGGGATGGACGATATTTTCTGTTACGTTGACTTGTCACTGATATTCGATTGTCGCTAGTGGTACCAGTGACAAAATATGGAAAATGCCAGTTCCAGTGATATTGGATCGATCGGAAGCTGCCTCTGTTGTCATTGCGTAAAAAGTCGCAGTCACTGGAGGAAACGGCCGTCATTGGTTGATTTGTCGCTGTCTCTGGCTCTGCTCTCACCGTTCGGCTCACAGCGCCGAATATCGTGCAGTGTCGTTGATAGTTTTAAATAAAATGAGCCTTCCAAAAAAAAGCAAAGTGTGAAATCACTTAGCCAGTGAGGTATGCCTGCCTGTTATTGGCACATAAAAAGCAATCTTAATATCCCTTGTCACCGGTAAAAGTCACTGATCCAATCCTTGCGTTGTCACTAAAATCACTGCATCAACCATCCCTACCAACGAATATAGGGACTATGGCATCGCGTGGGCAGGTCGCTTATCTGAAGTATACTTGCTCTGAAACGGGACGAAGTGGTATTTACTCACTACCCCACGGGTGTTTCCGCTAGGAATTTTTAATAAGACATAATAATAAATATCTTAATAAAATGGAACTGACGTCTTTTATATAGTAATGCATAGTATACAGTTATAGTATGCATAGTCTTTTATACAGTTAGTATATCATATACTTGACCGTAGCAAATAATGTATTTAAAATTAAAAACTTTTGTTCGAAAATAATGTAAAATAAATCTCTATAAGAAGAAGAAAACAGTTTTATGAGATCATATGTTCTACCATTTACTGAGAAATTAGCTGATAAAGCATGTTATATTTTAGAATATTAAGTTTACATATTACAAGAGCCTCGAACTCATACAAAACCCTCAAACATTCATGATTCAGCTGCAGAATTTCATTTTAAACACTGAACTACAATTAAAAACTAAAGCAATAAAAAGTGATTACTCAAAAAATTATAAGACATTTTAAATTAAAAGAGATTTAAGTTTAAAAAAAGCAAAACAAATATTGCTTGAGAGCTTGGAAAGACTGTATCGTAATGAATAAAGTAATAAAGCAAAAAAAATCTATTTTCATTACCAAGTTAAAACAGTAGGTATAACTGGATGATTATTGATCAATCCACGATGTTCTTGGTTTTGCATGAGTTACTTAAAAATGTGTTCCAAACAAGAAAAAAATATTTTAAATGTAGCAAACTATAAATAGCGGTTAAAACCTACATTTATTATAGAGAATCATAACTCCACTGTTCAAAAAGCCTACAATCCTTTAATTCAGGAACTGCCGAATTATGTTATACTATATTACTTTAGTTATATTAAAGTGAACTAACCTATTGCAGAACTGAATAAGAGGAATTAAGTTTCTCTGGTCCTGTAACAATATACGTTGTTTAAACATATGTGATAGGTTTAAATTAGTTAACATAATTTTATTTTATCTTATAACCGAACCTAACCTATCGGGATACTTTGTAGTTATGTTGTAATGCAGCTGTATGTATAGTAATGTAGCATATTAAAGTTTTCCGTGTTAATAAGAAATATTGATTTTATAGAGTTTCGAGAATTAACTGAGGTTATACAGAGTATTCAAGAAAGTGAAACATAACCGGTAAAATCTACAAAGACGATTGAGGCAAACTTGATGTCTTAGGCTGCGGGCATACAGAAAGCAACTGATGACGGCAACGCAACGTAATCTTGAGTTGCTATTGAAAAGTTGCTAGTCTGTTTACAAGATTGTTCATATAAAGTTGCTAGTTTAGTTGGCAGTTATGTCGTCGTCAGAGAAAGATGGCGTCCTTGTCTATATTTTAAGAAAAATGGAGAAATAAATTTCAGCTGGAGAAAGATTAACAATAACACTCAGCTAAGGTTCATTGCTCATTTATGTATTTCGTTTTATTTATAACTGCAAAACTTGAAATAACATTACATTTCAATTAAATAAAAATTAGATTTTATACAAATCAAATTTCATAGTTCAAGTGACGATTTTATATATTTTTAAATAAATTCTTGGTAATCATTTGTCTTGAAGATGCTGGATAATAATAACTATTCAAATACGGAAGCACTCTTAAGAAAAGCATAGATAACACAACAAATATTGCTGGCAACTGAACAATGAGTTTACAGCATGTCGTGAAAGGTGCAACACTAGTTTCTGTGTCACTCGCTAGTCGCGTTGCTATCACTTCATTATAAATATATCTTCAACTCTATATGCTGTGAAAAAGCAACTTAAGTTTACGTTGCGTTGCGATCACCAGTTGCCTTCTGTATGAATGCAGCCTTAGGGAACGTTCATCTAGTTGCACGTGAGCAATTAAAAAAAAACAAATATAAAAAAATTACGCAAAAAATGTATGCAGAGCAAATCTTACGTAAATTATTAGCAAAGACCGCCACTGTTTTGACAATATAATGAAAGCTCACAGAGATACACTAGCGTCTGAACAGTCACACTAAGCAATAGTAAGACGCATACTAAATTATTTAGAAAGTTAATTAATTATGATACGACGTAATTAAGTAAAATTAGTTTATCAAGCAAATTATTTAAATGATAGTATTTTCTCCAGCATAATTTACTCGGAATAATGTTTCCTTTAATATAATTTATCAAGCCTAATTGTTTTAAAACATTTGGTTTTAGACTACTGTTCGTAAGTAATCATAAATTATTTCTAAATTTAAAAAAATAAAGCTATAGGGTGCCTATTAATATTTTTTTTGGAAAATAAATGTTAGTTTACTTTATGTATGTATATTTCCTATAAGTTTAATTTTTGGGTTAATAAACCTACGAGTTACTAATAAAGTAAGCTTATATCATTCTAGATAAAATTAAACTCTATATAAGCAACAATTTAAAGTATAAATGTTAAAACACTAATGCGATTAATGCGTAGTATAAAGTGCTTGTGAAATTAATCGAAATTGGTTACCAGGTTTTCTGAGACGATTTTCCAATTGGAAGAATTTTTTTCAATTTTTAACTGACGACAATTCAAAGGTAAAAAAGTGTTTTCGAGTGTTTGTTGTAGGTAGTTTTTTTATGTTACAAAAGTATTGTTTATAGAGAAAGAAGTTACTTTATATACAAAGCGCATTACATACAAACATTTAGAGGGTGTTTTTGGCGCCGCTTTGACGGTTTCAGCTTACGAAAAATGTAAAAATATTGAGATACTCAATAACATTAAAATAAAAGCGTTCGTAATATAGAAAAGGTCCATCGCTCATGTGTAGGGGACAAACACCTGAAGCTAATATACGTTTTACCCGAGTCATAGGGAAGTGTCTAGCAGTTACATACTTGTGTGTAAGGTTGTTTAAGGAAGGATATGTGGAAACGGAGAATGCTTAATGGTCCTGCGAGTAAAAGAAAACCATGGTTATTGTGAAGAAAGTCAATTATCTGGTATTTATTTCTCATTCCACTTAAGCAAAAAAAATAAAATATACCAGCCGATGAAGAAAATCATCAAGAATACAAAAACATTTATGAAAACTTTCGCTCACTCCCTAAAAATTAAAAGTCTTGGAAAATAGCAATTCCCCCCCTCCACAGCACACATAAAATTTTACTAATTCAACGTTTTAGCTTTATTTATTGGCATAGTAACTCGCAAAATGTCTCGAAATGTAATTAAACTTACTGTTGACTGGCAAAAATTACAAATTTTGAACTTAAACAAAGCACTATTAGCACGTTTCAAACACACAAACTTTATAGAATTATATAACTCGCACACACATCTTATTTTAGTAGCGATAAAAAGTTGCAAAATTACTCAAAAGGACGAAACAAAAACTTACAGACCCTATTCCAAGTACAAAACAATAAATATTAACCTAACAACAATTCCAAGCGTAAAATTAAAACACTGATAAAGATCGCCACGGAGCGATCAAAAACTGTTTGTCTCAGTAAGTTTTTACAAACAAATTCAAGTTCGGATAGTCATAAAGTAATGTAAAAATTATTAAGAAAATATTACATTGAACATTAACACACATTGTATTTTTTTAATTTTGATCTAAAAACGGTAGAACTTACTGCGAAAAGAAGTATGAAATTGAAGTGTTGAAGTTGATTTTATTCAAAATTTGTAATTTTTTGGGAACCAACAGCAAGTTTAATTACATTTCGAGGCATTTTCGAGTTACTACGTCAAAAAAACCGTTAAATTAGTAACGTTTTTGGTGTGCAGTGGAGGGGGGTTGCTGTTTTTCAAAAATTTTTTGGGGCGGGAGCGGAAGTTTTTATAATTTTGTTTCCGTATTCCTGATGATGTTCTGCATCGTCCTGTATAATTTGTATTTTTGCTAAAATCGATTAGATTACGTGGGAACGGGAAACGAATACCAATTGTCTGAAGCACGCACGCTCTTTATTGGAACCATAGATCCTATCGTCTGGCCTATCTAGCTCTTTATTGGAACCATAGATCCTATCGTCTGGCCTATCTAGCTCTTTATTGGAACCATAAGATCCTATCGTCTGGCCTATCTAACTCTTTATTGGAACCATAAGATCCTATCGTCTGGCCTATCTAGCTCTTTATTAGAACCATAGATCCTATCGTCTGGCCTATCTAGCTCTTTATTAGAACCATAGATCCTATCGTCTGGCCTATCTAACTCTTTATTGGAACCATAGATCCTATCGTCTGGCCTATCTAGCTCTTTATTGGAACCATAAGATCCTATCGTCTGGCCTATCTAGCTCTTTATTAGAACCATAGATCCTATCGTCTGGCCTATCTAGCTCTTTATTGGAACCATAGATCCTATCGTCTGGCCTATCTAGCTCTTTATTGGAACCATAGATCCTATCGTCTGGCCTATCTAGCTCTTTATTGGAACCATAAGATCCTATCGTCTGGCCTATCTAGCTCTTTATTGGAACCATAGATCCTATCGTCTGGCCTATCTAGCTCTTTATTGGAACCATAAGATCCTATCGTCTGGCCTATCTAGCTCTTTATTGGAACCATAGATCCTATCGTCTAGCCTATCTAGCTCTTTATTGGAACCATAAGATCCTATCGTCTGGCCTATCTAGCTCTTTATTAGAACCATAGATCCTATCGTCTGGCCTATCTAGTTCTTTATTGCAAAAGTCTAGGAAATAAGTGTAAAACTGTATAATTGCAAACCCGTGTATATTAAAAGGGTCAGGATGTGATAGGTTTAACAGGTCTCCGAACCCCTTGCAACAGTCTGCACCACCCCTAGGGGTTGTCAATAGCGAAAACAGGCTACAATTAAAAAAGTATTAAACACATCCCTAAACTTATCTATACTATAGAAATATTTTGTGTAATTCTTTTTCACTTAAAGCTGGTTGGATTTAATTAGAGATAAAAATATTCAGATATATAATGGTTTTGATTATTATAATAATTCTATTGCTTAATAGAATAAAATATAATGTCAACAGGTAGTGAGTAACGTTCTATTAACGCAAATGGTTAATTTTTTAGTGTACAGCTGTTGCTTTTATTGTTGAGGCGGTATTTTGAGTTATTATTACCACAGGTAAGGCTAGCATATCTAGTTACTTTAGGTAAAAATGCCCGATGTGATATGGACATTGGAAATAATTAATTGTAGATTAGAATGGAAAATAAAAGGTGTTTGTAAATATCTAGTACGAAATAAGTCTTAGCAGCTTTTAAAAAAGGGCTATGTAAACGTGCTATACACAAAAGAAGCAAATTAACCGTCAGAAGAGAGGACTAACATCTGGCCCTTTGTACTTAACTAAAAACGTTTTTCAGTATGAGTCGAACTGGGGAAATAAAAGTAACTATGTGTAAATAGGAATAGTTCTCAAGTGATAGAGATAAGCTCAAACAAAACTCGTATATAAGTATAAAAATAAAAATAATTTGCGAACGTAATCGTATGGGGTTAATTAAAAAAATAAACTGGCTGGTGCCCAAGAAACTTTGTGAAACACCATCTGATCACTATAATGTTTTATTAACCTTATGTACATTTCGGTGGCAGAGCATCACCTCAGAGTTACAAAAAAGAACTAAGTTAGAATAGATATGTACGTTAGTATAACGAAACAGTATTGTGGTTAGAGGATATTTTGTTGCTTGTAATCATCATGAATTTACTAATTAAAATATAATTAAATAATTCATAACTAAGTGAATACTTATGAGCTTACTTGCTGACGCGTTTATTCGTAAACGCTTAGCTTTGTAAAAGGAACGATTGTTTCGAAACGCGTCAGCTAGTAGGCTCTTAGTATTAACTTAGTTGCGTATATTTTGTGACATTTACTCAGCTACATTTTTCGTTTATTTGCTAAAGTTTGTATCTAAATCTAAATTAATTTCCGCTTAAATAACTCAAATAGTGGTAGATAGCCAAATAGCTGTTTTCGTTACATCTTTAAACAATTACAATGACGTCAGTGTTCACGTTGTGTGTTTGTACAAGATTTGCAATTCACAGCTGATATTCCTAATCCGCCTTGCCAGGGTTGACGGCCCCGGCTCGTACATCTCAGCAGACATTGTGAGAACCTTATTCCCTCAGGACCCTCTTTGCATTGCAACATCTCATTGTGGGAACTGGTTCACCCTTTCCTTTGTGTGTTCACCCTTTCTTCACTAAAGGGGAGGGGAAAAGTCACGCAGCTGATGTGAATTTATTTCTTCGACATTCTTTGCGAATAATTTTGTTTGGACATCTATAGATAAGCGATCGTTAAAGAAATCGAGCGGGGAAACGAAACAAAGCTTTAGGTAAGCAAACATAACCATTATCTATGGAAGACCTTAAAACAGCTGTAAATAAGTAAATGTTATTAGGCTAAACAGAATCGAGAGCAAGAAGCTGAATATTAGCAATTTTAATAAAGTTACAAGTAAATATATATATATATATATATATATCAAAGGTGCAGAAAAAATTTTGAAACAAAATTAAAGAGACGCAGTAACAGTGGAATTAAGATAAAACTACTACCATTGTTTTGTAGTTCTGAGGCGCCTATCCAGCATGACTACTGTCCCTTCGAAGTGTAGGAAACTATTGCCAAATTAGTAGAATTAAGGTAGGGAAAACCTCTTGGGAAAAGATCACCATGGCATCACATATTGTGGGAAGCATACCTACTCCATCGGGGTCATTAAGAGGTGTCCCCCGTTATACCCCATTGAGATTGAATAATAATAAAAATACCTTTCAAGGAAAAGTTAGATGGAATTAGGTAAATCTAATGGCATAATACAATTCCCTGTTTCTAGAAGCACACAAGTTTTTTACTGGCAAAAAACGAACTTCGGTTATTATCTACAAAATGTATTTTAAAACAAACACAAATAATAACACTTCACAAATATAACAAACTAATAACAAGAACAAGAATACAAAAATAAATAAATATATAACAATACATGAAACAACAAAGATCTTATATACAATAAATAGTGGATTTATATACACAGAATATATAAAATATATTTAAATAATAAAAAAACATAAAGAAATTAGTAAAACTTAAGCCTAAAATGAAAAATTTTAAAAATTTGCAAAACTAAAAACTAAATTAATTAAAAGTAAGCATTTGAAACAAGAGAAACAGGTGTGCAATTGTAACAAAATAAGCAGCTGCGTCTAAGTTATACGTACGAAAGTATAACAAAAACCAGCTGTTGGTATGCAATATATGTATTAACCGCATCTGTGATATATCAATAATTCATTGTAACAAAGGAAAACTAAACAACTTTCCTGAAGTAATAAAAACTATCAAAACTAAATGATACATTAACGACAATATCAGTTGCAATTATCACAAAGTACGAAATAAATATACCGTGGTAATTATATCAAAAGAGAAGTATTTTCTAGTCGAAGTTTTCACCCGTACCGTTTTGCTTGTAATGCTTTAAATGTTGTTGATGGTGTTCGCAAAGTTTACTATATACATTTCACGAGATATTTCACATAATTATGTTATTGGATACTTCAACTGCTGATAAGGAAACCTAAAGATGTGCTTAGGGTATAACATATTTACCCAAATTTCTTTTCGTACTTTATATTTAAACCACAGATTTCACACAACGTGAATACTCCTTACTGTAAAGTAATATGTAATAAGAGTTTAAACATGTGCTGGTCTGACACTTGATTGCTTGAATTCCTTTAAAAAAAAAGGAATTGTATGTATTGGAGTGAACCACATACAAATTGCGAGAATCCCACAACGTATGTACGAATTCAAACAATCTACATGAATCACAAAACGACTCTATGAATCCCAAAAGGTCTGCGATAATCACAAAACGTCTCTAAGAATCACTAAACCTCTCTATGAATCCCAAAAGGTCTGTGATAATCACAAAACGTCTCTAAGAATCATAACACGTCTCCATGAATCCCAAAAGGTCTGTGATAATCACAAAACGTCTCTAAGAATCATAACACGTCTCCATGAATCCCAAAAGGTCTGTGATAATCACAAAACGTCTCTAAGAATCACTAAACCTCTCTATGAATCCCAAAAGGTCTGATAATCACAAAACGTCTCTAAGAATCATAACACGTCTCCATGAATCGCAAAAGGTCTGTGATAGTCACCAAACGTCTCTAAGAATCACAACACGTCTTTATGAATCCCAAAAGGTCTGTGATAATCACAAAACGACTTTACGAATCCCAAAAGGTCTGTGATAATCACAAAACGTCTCTAAGAATCATAACACGTCTCCATGAATCCCAAAAGGTCTGTGATAATCACAAAACGTCTCTAAGAATCACAAAACGACTCTACGAATCCCAAAAGGTCTGTGATAATCACAAAACGTCTCTATGAATCCCAAAAGGTATGTGATAATCACAAAACGTCTATGAATCCCGAAAGGTCTGTGATAATCACAAAATGTCTCTGTAAACCGAAAATAATTTGCAAAAATTCCAAAATGTATATGCTAATCCCAAATAATGTATGTGAACCCCTAAAGGTCTGTGTGAATACCAAAGCCTGGGTGAACCAAAAAATGTCTCTATGAACCCCAAATGATCTTTGCGGATTCCAAGTAATTCGTGAAAATCCCCAAAATAAATAAGAGCCCAAAAGTCTGTGCTAATCCGAATGCGTCTAAATGAATGCAAAAAATATCGGTTCGAGTTTCCGTGAAACTAAATGCCTGTACGAATCCCCAAAGTCTTGTGAACCTAAAACGTGTATAAAAATCTCAAAAAAACAGCGAATAAGGAAAAAGTTAACAAGAATTTTAACATAAAGTTGAATTCATTACATTTAATAAACAAAAGAAGAATTGCATATTAAGCATTGTTTTTTGTCAGTGAGAAACTTTTAATATACTTTGAACGTTGTTACAGTAAAAATTCTTAATTCCATCACCATAAAAGTAGAATAAACAAGGTTTCCTTTAGATTTATTATAGTTCTTATATCAAATACATTACTATATAATATATAGTTTGTCATTTTCTAAAGGCCTAAACCCATGACAAACCCCATCAACCCCAATTATTTTTACAATAAGTATCTAATTCAATCTGGGCAAGACCATCTGGATTTGCTCGGACAGTCAGGCAGCTCTGAAGGCTTTAGGTAAGGCTAGTACCAGCTCTAGGCTGGTGGCTGAGACTATAGCTTCTCTAGCAGAGCTGAGTAAGTATAATTCACTCAACCTAACCTGGATTCCAGGACATTCTGGCTGGATAGGGAATGAGAGAGCTGACGCCTTAGCAAAACAAGTGTGTATAACTCAAGGACCGTTGCTGAGGGCAGTGGGCACGCCGCCTCAGGAGGGGAGCAAAAGGATCACGGCACATATAGACAGGTTGTGCAGGGAAGAATGGAATGTAACCTTGGGGTGTAACAAATCCAAGTTACTGTGGGGTTACTCTGGAGATTTGTGGGGCAAAGAACTACTCTCTTTAAGTAGACATCAACTCAGAGCTACTGTAGAGCTGGTTACAAGCCATGGGAATCTGAGGGGGTTCCAATACAAAATTGGAAAATCTAGCTCCCCTGTGTGCAAGAGATGCGACGAGGACCAAAAGGAAAGCCCAATCCATGTACTCTGTGAGTGTCCTGCTTTGGGAGCTGCAAGGAGAAAGTGGTTTGGCTGGCAGGTATGTACACCAGAGGATATCAGAAGTTTTAGCATCAGGTGGGTACTTAATTTCTGCAAAGAGGTAGGTATCCACTAAGCTAGTCCTGTGGTAGGGATGGGAAGAGAGTACAAAGGCTGCAGCTAAGTGCTCTACACTAATAAGGTCCCTCCGAGTTTTAGTAATAATAATAATAATACTAATAATAATAATAATAAATAATAATCTAATTCAATATCACCTTAAGTATATTACGTTAAAAATGTTGACCCTCCAGAGTCAATAAAAAATATATATATATGATTTTACCTCTGAAAATATAAACGTTGTTAATAAAAACACCTACATTTTACATTAAAAAGATGGTTTAGGCCTACAATATTGCAGTTTTGGGCGTTACTGTTAGATTAATAAATTTCAATACTGGTGCTGAAATTTATTAATTTATTATGGTTTTGTGATAATGTAGTCGCGAGAAACTTCATTTTCAAAACACTACTCTTCATTAGTTACTCTTTTAACACTGACCTTGAAGATTTTTCAAAATGTATTTCAGAAAATCTACATTTTCTAAACACATTTCTGTATTTTTACATTTATTGTAGCCAATATAAGCAGAATTAATATTTCATAACGTTATATTAATAACAAAAATACATCAACGTTTTATTAAATCAATGAAACGAAAAGTTATAAATAATCTAGGTAACTGAAAAAAACCAGTTAAACATTTAAAAATATTTTTCATTATTGATGTAATTTTTCTTTACTTTTAATGATTTAACTTTGTGATATACTACTATTGTAATATTATCTACTCCTATCTGATACCGAGTATAAACCAAGAACAAATATTTAAAAATAAACTAACAGGAATAATGTTAGTACAACTACGAGTGGTATTTTCTTCGGCGAGCCGCTGCTCTACCGCGATTAAATCCGAATCCAAACCAATTCCCACCATGACTAATGCAAACACTGAAATATTCGAAAAACAGAAAAGTGGGACAAGACAGGGAAAGTGAACCTTTGTTTATATTAATAGCGTAGAGGCGTTGCATCACACAGCATAGCATAGGCCCAGAATGAAAGTGAAATTGGCGTGTCTGTTATGACGTAGCCAAGTAGGTCGCCGCTTGTTCTTCGTCCTTTTCCATATTTTCTGTTAAAGCTGGTTCTAAACTTCTGTTCCACGCGAAGAGGAGGTTCACATGAACTGAAATAATCGATTTTGTGTCGGACGAAACGTGTACATATATCGATTGTTGAGAATTATGGACAGGAATATTAATTTATCAGTATAGACAGAACGTAACAGCTGAACATTTCCAGTCTAATCAAGTGAGTTTTGTAAATATTACAAATCACCACAATTATTTTAAAGGTGCTTAAATGGAAACGTCGGAGCCAAATCGGTCATTCTGTCCGTGGTCATACCGGAGCTCGCACATATTGGTTATCATCGCCTATTATGCACTGATGTGGGAGGAATATGATCAATCATAGACTCATTTAGCCGTAGGGGAGATTATCTCTCACATGGGTAAGGAGAATTCTAAAGCTCTTTCAAAATTTCTTTTTTTCAAACTTAAATAATTAAAACCTCTTAACCATTAATAAAACAATTAAATACATGAAACCTCTTAGTTACAAATAGAAGAATTAAATAAATAATACCTCATTACCACAAATGAAAACTAAATAAATAAAACCCCAACCATAAATAGCAATTAAATAAATAAAACCACCTAACAAAAATAAAACCTTATTACCAGAAATAAAACTAAATAAATAAAACCTCTTAACCACAAATAAATAAAAGCACTTAGTAACAAATAAAACAATTACATAATTAAAACCTCTTAATCACAAACAAAACAATGAAATAAACGAAACCAATTAACCAAAAATAAAACAATAAAATAATTACAACCTTTTAGCCACAAATAAAATAATTAAATAAATAAAACCTTTTAGCCACAAATAAAATAATTAAATAAATAAAACCTCTTACCCCTAAATAAAACAATGAAATAAATAAAACCTCTTAGCCACAAATAAAATAATTAAATAAATAAAACATCTTAGCCACAAATAAAATAATTAAATAAATAAAATCCTTAACCCCAAATAAAATAATTAAATAAATAAAACCTCTTACCCCTAAATAAAACAATGAAATAAATAAAACCTCTTAGCCACAAATAAAACAATGAAATAAATAAAACCTCTTACCCCTAAATAAAACAATGAAATAAATAAAAGCTCTTAGCCACAAATAAAATAATTAAATAAATAAAACATCTTAGCCACAAATAAAATAATTAAATAAATAAAATCCTTAACCCCAAATAAAATAATTAAATAAATAAAACCTTTTAACCCTAAATAAAATAATGCAATAAATAAAACCTCTTATCCACAAATAAAATAATTAAATTAATAAAACCTATTAACCACAAATAGAACAAATAAATAAAACTTCATTACTACAAATAAAACTAAATAAATAAAACACTCTTAACCACAAAAAAGCGAATTAATAATTGAAGTATCCTAGCCACAAATAACACAATTAAATAAAAAAACCTCAGCCACAAATAAAATAATAAAATAAATAAAATTTCTTACCCCTAAATAAAACAATGAAATAAATAAAACCTCTTATCCACAAATAAAATAATTAAATAAATAAAACCCCTTAGCCACAAATAAAATAATTAAATAAATAAAACCTCTCAGCCACAAATAAAATAATTACATAAATAAAACCTCTTAACCCCTAAATAAAACAATGAAATAAATAAAACCTCTTAGCCACAAATAAAATAATTGAATAAATAAAACCTCTTAACCCCAAATAAAACAATGAAATAAATAAAACCTCTTAGCCACAAATAAAATAATAAAATAAATAAAAGCTCTGCCACAAATAAAATAATAAAATAAATAAAACCTCTTAACCCCAAATAAAACAATGAAATAAACATAACCAATCAACCAAAAATAAAACAATTCAATAATTAAAAAATGTTAACCCCAAACAAAACGTATTTCTAGGTTGATTCAACTTAATAGGTCATAGTTGCTTCAAGTTCTTATAGTATCTAGATTGCTAAAAAATGAGAGAAGTCCCCAGATGAAAAGACATTAAAAGCTGAACGAATAAATTTACAAATTTATTTTGTAATTGTATCTCACCTAATTCTTTATTTAATTTTAATAAAACAGGTCTGTATCTCCTGCACAGGACTTGGGATATTTTAATCTCCTCTAATGTTACGATAGCCTGTTAGACTAGAATGCTTTTCAGGCTTATACTATTCATGTCTGATAAGACGTTTATTTTGTTTGTAATATTGAAAGCTACAATCCCTATTGTTATATTTGTCATTATCGGATATAGACCTCATTATTTCCAGCGTTTTCGTCAGCTTTATTATTTTTGCAACGCTCCTTCTTCCAATCATATTACACCTACCTACAGTAGGGGTACATTAGTTTTCTTTACAGTATTATTGTTCTAATTTTTTAGTTTGTTTGCTGTGTGTTCTAAATGCCCTGTTATATATTGAAATTATTTGTAACTTGATTCCATTGATTTATTGTCTTATTTTTATTTTAAAAATTATACTTGAAGTTGGCATAAAACAAACACGGATATAAAGCCACTGCTATCCATCGAGTAGACCACGCATTGAAGTCTAGAAACATGTCCATATCTTGCCGGTCAAAATGTTGTCTTCCTTTGCGAGTTTATAAAGTTATCCAGTAGCAGACACATTAAAACTAGGCAATATTATGTCACACCGCAGCCTTATTTGGAAATCAAGTAGTAAACCTACTGTGTCTTTACAAACTATTACTGGTGAACAAATTGAAGCTAGATTCAATGTTAAGTCGTCTGAAATCTCTGTAGTCAACACGTATGTCTCCCGAAAGCCACTAACTGTCCACCCAGTGGAGGACATACTGAAGCTAAACTCTATACAGAGTCAAGTTTGGACTCTATGTAGTCAACACGTATGTCTCCCGAAAGCCACCAACTGTCTTCTTAGTGTAGGGCATACCAAAGCTACCCTCTCTACAAAGTCTAGTTTGGACTCTCTGTAGTCAACACGTACGTCTCCCGAAAGCCACTAACTGTCCACCCAGTGGAGGACATACTGAAGCTAAACTCTATACAGAGTCAAGTTTGGACTCTCTGTAATCAACACATATGTCTCCCGAAAGCCACTAACTGTCCACCCAGTGGAGGACATACTCAAGCTAAACTCTATACAGAGTCAAATTTGGACTATCTGTAGTCAACACGCAGGTCTCCCGAAAGCCACTAACTGTCCACCCAGTGGAGGACATACTCAAGCTAAACTCTATACAGAGTTAAATTTGGACTATCTGTAGTCAACACGCAGGTCTCCCGAAAGCCACTAACTGTCCATCAAGTGGAGGTCATACTGAAGCTACCCTCTCTACAAAGTTAAGTTTGGAGTCTCTGTAGTCAACACGTATGTCTCACGAAAGCCACTAACTGTCCACCCAGTGTAAACCATACTGAAGCTACCGTCTCTACAAAGTCAAATTTGGACTCTCTGTAGTCAACACGTATGTCTCCCGAAAGCCACTAACTGTCCACCCAGTGGAGGACATACTCAAGCTAAACTCTATACAGAGTCAAGTTTGAACTCTCTGTAGTCAACACGTATGTCTCCCGAAAGCCACTAACTGTCCACCCAGTGGAGGACATACTCAAGCTAAACTCTATACAGAGTCAAGTTTGGACTCTATGTAGTCAACACGTATGTCTCCCGAAAGCCACCAACTGTCTTCTTAGTGTAGGGCATACCAAAGCTACCCTCTCTACAAAGTCTAGTTTGGACTCTCTGTAGTCAACACGTATGTCTCCCGAAAGCCACTAACTGTCCACCCAGTGTAGGATATACTGAAGCTACCGTCTCTACAAAGTCAAGTTTGGACTCTCTGTAATCAACACGTATGTCTCCCGAAAGCCACTAACTGTCCACCCAGTGGAGGACATACTCAAGCTAAACTCTATACACAGTCAAATTTGGACTATCTGTAGTCAACACGCAGGTCTCCCGAAAGCCACTAACTGTCCACCCAGTGGAGGACATATTCAAGCTAAACTCTATACAGAGTCAAATTTGGACTATCTGTAGTCAACACGCAGGTCTCCCGAAAGCCACTAACTGTCCATCAAGTGGAGGTCATACTGAAGCTACCCTCTCTACAAAGTTAAGTTTGGACTCTCTGTAGTCAACACGTATGTCTCACGAAAGCCACTAACTGTCCACCCAGTGTAAAACATACTGAAGCTACCGTCTCTACAAAGTTAAGTTTGGACTCTCTGTAGTCAACACGTATGTCTCCCGAAAGCCACTAACTGTCCACCCAGTGGAGGACATACTCAAGCTAAACTCTATACAGAGTCAAGTTTGAACTCTCTGTAGTCAACACGTATGTCTCCCGAAAGCCACTAACTGTCCACCCAGTGGAGGACATACTGAAGCTAAACTCTATACAGAGTCAAGTTTGGACTCTATGTAGTCAACACGTATGTCTCCCGAAAGCCACCAACTGTCTTCTTAGTGTAGGGCATACCAAAGCTACCCTCTCTACAAAGTCTAGTTTGGACTCTCTGTAGTCAACACGTATGTCTCCCGAAAGCCACTAACTGTCCACCCAGTGTAGGATATACTGAAGCTACCGTCTCTACAAAGTCAAGTTTGGACTCTCTGTAATCAACACGTATGTCTCCCGAAAGCCACTAACTGTCCACCCAGTGGAGGACATACTCAAGCTAAACTCTATACAGAGTCAAATTTGGACTATCTGTAGTCAACACGCAGGTCTCCCGAAAGCCACTAACTGTCCACCCAGTGGAGGACATACTCAAGCTACCCTCTCTACAAAGTTAAGTTTGGACTCTCTGTAGTCAACACGTATGTCTCACGAAAGCCACTAACTGTCCACCCAGTGTAAAACATACTGAAGCTACCGTCTCTACAAAGTCAAGTTTGGACTCTCTGTAGTCAACACGTATGTCTCCCGAAAACCACTAACTGTCCACCCAGTGGAGGACATACTCAAGCTAAACTCTATACAGAGTCAAGTTTGAACTCTCTGTAGTCAACACGTATGTCTCCCGAAAGCCACTAACTGTCACCCAGTTTAGGACATACTGAAGCCACCCTCTCTACAAAGTTAAGTTTGGACTCTCTGTAGTCAACACGTATGTCTCCCGAAAGCCACTAACTGTCCACCCAGTGGAGGACATACTCAAGCTAAACTCTATACAGAGTCAAATTTGGACTATCTGTAGTCAACACGCAGGTCTCCCGAAAGCCACTAACTGTCCATCAAGTGGAGGACATACTGAAGCTACCGTCTCTACAAAGTTAAGTTTGGACTCCCTGTAGTCAACTCGTATGTCTCCCGAAAGCCACTAACTTTCAACCCAGTGTAGGACATACTGAAGCAACCCTCTCTACAAAGTTAAGTTTGGACTCTTTGTAGTCAACACGTATGTCTCCCGAAAGCCAGTAACTGTCCACCCAGTGTAGGACATACTGAAGCTACCGTCTCTACAAAGTCAAGTTTGGACTCTCTGTCGTCAACACGTATGTCTCCCGAAAGCCACTAACTGTCCACCCAGTGGAGGGCATACTGAAGCTAAACTCTATACAGAGTCAAGTTTGGACTCTCTGTAGTCAACACGTATGTCTCCCGAAAGCCACTAACTGTCCACCCAGTGGAGGGCATACTGAAGCTAAACTCTATACAGAGTCAAGTTTGGACTCTATGTAGTCAACACGTATGTCTCCCGAAAGCCACCAACTGTCTTCTTAGTGTAGGGCATACCAAAGCTACCCTCTCTACAAAGTCTAGTTTGGACTCTCTGTAGTCAACACGTACGTCTCCCGAAAGCCACTAACTGTCCACCCAGTGGAGGACATACTGAAGCTAAATTCTATACAGAGTCAAGTTTAGACTCTATGTAGTCAACACGTATGTCTCCCGAAAGCCACCAACTGTCTTCTTAGTGTAGGGCATACCAAAGCTACCCTCTCTACAAAGTCTAGTTTGGACTCTCTGTAGTCAACACGTATGTCTCCCGAAAGCCACTAACTGTCCACCCAGTGTAGGATATACTGAAGCTACCGTCTCTACAAAGTCAAGTTTGGACTCTCTGTAATCAACACATATGTCTCCCGAAAGCCACTAACTGTCCACCCAGTGGAGGACATACTCAAGCTAAACTCTATACAGAGTCAAATTTGGACTATCTGTAGTCAACACGCAGGTCTCCCGAAAGCCACTAACTGTCCACCCAGTGGAGGACATACTCAAGCTAAACTCTATACAGAGTCAAATTTGGACTATCTGTAGTCAACACGCAGGTCTCCCGAAAGCCACTAACTGTCCATCAAGTGGAGGTCATACTGAAGCTACCCTCTCTACAAAGTTAAGTTTGGAGTCTCTGTAGTCAACACGTATGTCTCACGAAAGCCACTAACTGTCCACCCAGTGTAAAACATACTGAAGCTACCGTCTCTACAACGTCAAGTTTGGACTCTCTGTAGTCAACACGTATGTCTCCCGAAAGCCACTAACTGTCCACCCAGTGGAGGACATACTGAAGCTAAACTCTATACAGAGTCAAGTTTGGACTCTATGTAGTCAACACGTATGTCTCCCGAAAGCCACCAACTGTCTTCTTAGTGTAGGGCATACCAAAGCTACCCTCTCTACAAAGTCTAGTTTGGACTCTCTGTAGTCAACACGTATGTCTCCCGAAAGCCACTAACTGTCCACCCAGTGTAGGATATACTGAAGCTACCGTCTCTACAAAGTCAAGTTTGGACTCTCTGTAATCAACACGTATGTCTCCCGAAAGCCACTAACTGTCCACCCAGTGGAGGACATACTCAAGCTAAACTCTATACAGAGTCAAATTTGGACTATCTGTAGTCAACACGCAGGTCTCCCGAAAGCCACTAACTGTCCACCCAGTGGAGGACATACTCAAGCTAAACTCTATACAGAGTCAAATTTGGACTATCTGTAGTCAACACGCAGGTCTCCCGAAAGCCACTAACTGTCCATCAAGTGGAGGTCATACTGAAGCTACCCTCTCTACAAACTTAAGTTTGGACTCTCTGTAGTCAACACGTATGTCTCACGAAAGCCACTAACTGTCCACCCAGTGTAAAACATACTGAAGTTACCGTCTCTACAAAGTCAAGTTTGGACTCTCTGTAGTCAACACGTATGTCTCCCGAAAGCCACTAACTGTCCACCCAGTGGAGGACATACTCAAGCTAAACTCTATACAGAGTCAAGTTTGAACTCTCTGTAGTCAACACGTATGTCTCCCGAAAGCCACTAACTGTCCACCCAGTTTAGGACATACTGAAGCCACCCTCTCTACAAAGTTAAGTTTGGACTCTCTGTAGTCAACACGTATGTCTCCCGAAAGCCACTAACTGTCCGCCCAGTGTAGGACATACTGAAGCTACCCTCTCTACAACGTTAAGTTTGGACTCTCTGTAGTCAACACGTATGTCTCCCGAAAGCCACTAACTGTCCACCCAGTGTAGGACATACTGAAGCTACCGTCTCTACAAAGTTAAGTTTGGACTCTCTGTAGTCAACTCGTATGTCTCCCGAAAGCCACTAACTTTCAACCCAGTGTAGGACATACTGAAGCTACCCTCTCTACAAAGTTAAGTTTGGACTCTCTGTAGTCAACACGTATGTCTCCCGAAAGCCAGTAACTGTCCACCCAGTGTAGGACATACTGAAGCTACCGTCTCTACAAAGTCAAGTTTGGACTCTCTGTAGTCAACACGTATGTCTCCCGAAAGCCACTAACTGTCCACCCAGTGGAGGGCATACTGAAGCTAAACTCTATACAGAGTCAAGTTTGGACTCTCTGTAGTCAACACGTATGTCTCCCGAAAGCCACTAACTGTCCACCCAGTGGAGGACATACTCAAGCTAAACTCTATACAGAGTCAGGTTTGGACTCTCTGTAGTCAACACGTATGTCTCCCGAAAGCCACTAACTGTACACCCAGTGGAGGACATACTCAAGCTAAACTTTATACAGAGTCAAGTTTGGACTCCCTATAGTCAACACGTATGCCTCCCAAAAGCCACTAACTGTCCACCCAATGGAGGACATACTGAAGCTAAACTCTATACAGAGTCAAGTTTGGACTCTATGTAGTCAACAACTATGTCTCCCGAAAGCCACTAACTGTCCACACAGTGGAGGACATATTGAAGCTAAACTCTATACAGAGTCACGTTTGGACTCTCTGTAGCCTACACGTATGTCTCCCGAAAGCCACTAACTGTCCACCCAGTGGAGGACATACTCAAGCTAAGCTCTATACAGAGTAAAGTTTGGACTCTCTGTAGTCAACACGCAGGTCTCCCGAAAGCCACTAACTGTCCACCCAGTGGAGGACATACTGAAGCTAAACCCTATACAGAGTCAAGTTTGGACTCTCTGTAGTCAACACGTATGTCTCCCGAAAGCCACTAACTGTCCACCCAGTGGAGGACATACTGAAGCTAAACTCTATACAGAGTCAAGTTTTGACTCTCTGCAGTCAACACGTATGTCTCTTGAAAGCCACTAACTGTCCACCCAGTGGAGGACTTACTGAAGCTACCTTCTCTACAAAGTCAAGTTTAGACTCTCTGTAGTCAACACGTATGTCTCCCGAAAGCCACTAACTGTCCACCCAGTGGAGAACATACTGAAGCTAAACTCTATACAGAGTCAAGTTTGGACTCTCTGTAGTCACATAATTCTACTGAAAGCTAATTTTATCAACTTTGTAATAAGGTACATTGGAGCTAGGCACAGTATTTTGTAATTTTTGAGTCTGTTTCTAGAGTCATGGATGTAATTATATAATGAATACTGAATTTAGTTCCCAAATAGTGTTTAATTCTGAAAGCAAATGGTATAATACTTCGGAAACAAAATGCAGACTTAAAACTCTACCTATTTGTGGGAAAATCCTAATAAGGATATCTTTCTGAGGTAACATGTACGAGGATATCTTTTTTGTTACAAGATATCTTTAGGTGATAATACGAGTATTTTCAACATATATTTCGAAATTTATATTAATAAACTAAGCATCTAGCCTAGTACTCTTGAAGCTACCAAACAAAATATGTATTTTTTTATAAAATCGGCTCTAAAGGAGCCTCCAAAAAGCGAGGGTTCCGTACCAAGGCTCGTCTTCTACTAGTCAGACTACAGAATAGAGCTGATTGGGTATTTAGGCCGTAACTGGGTCGAGCGTTGCACAACGAAGCAACCAAACGGAACGCAGAAACTTTCCCTGCCTAGTATAAACATGGAGCAGCGCATCCGAACTTTTATTTCGCCTGTAATAAAAGTTCAAACAGAAATAGGTCAACATATTTCTACAGATATGTTATCTAGTTCGCCCGTCTGTGTTTATGTTGAACCACACGTGCAGAGTTCTGTTCCAAATCATATAATTTTTTTATTAAGAAATAAAATAATTACAAATAAAAGTTGAAAGAAAGAATATATTTTTTACAAAGCTTAGAGACCAATATTTTCCCGCAAATTGGAAATTAAAATTTTTGCACATAGATCACAGATGCGCAATTTGCCACAGATGTATAACTATTAACAAACCCATTTTTGAAAACATAACCGTAATATATGTGGTAAGGGAAACAATTAGAATCTCAAGACGTAGAAACAAAAATTCTACTAATAAAAGATCTAGTGATGTCACACAACAGACACTAAATTAAAAGCAAATATATACGTTTTGCTGTATGAATAATTAGCTCTTTGTCACGGTATATTAATCTCACTACTTAAGCCCTAAATTGTAATGTTTACATGCCCTTTTGAACATTTTCGATAAACCCACTAATGTATAAAATGTTTTGTTCCTACTTTAAGTTCCTATAATGTATAAAAATGTTCCAGCATAAATTGTAAACAAATAATCATACCAGTGCTTAACCTATGACGTTGAGCATTAACAGGAGAAACAAATCTGTTCTAAGGTAGTTATTATATTTTTAATCTTACTCTGTGGAATAACAAAGACAACATATGATTACTTATTTAATTTATTTCCAGATTCCCGTCAATGTTAAACCCACTTACAGTTTCCTCACGCCCATTCTTAAGACTATATCATAGGCTACACAATAGCAAGGGAATTGTTGATATTTATTTATAGTGTTTTAGACTTGAGAATGCCATAAAGGAAACTATAAGTGGCTGAAGTCTCGAAGGAAATATTGAATTAACACTATAACTGTGGTCACTTGATTTTTTATCTGTTCAGAAACCGGTTTTATAGTGGCCAGGACGTATTTTATTGTTTCCTGGCACTATCACAATTAGATAAAACACACAATAATTTTATCTTTTGTTAAATAAAACAAACCGTAAACCAATGAAAAGCTGAGAACTTTCATTTTCAACAGGGCCTCCGTGTTCGAATAACCTTAAAGCATACTACATAGCACGAGTTTACTACCTACTATAGGCCTACTCTGATTTGCAGCGAACAGTTTATTTAACCTAACATTAAACGGTTTCTGAATCCGGTGTCATCAAGGACCTGGAGAGTTCGATGTCAATATGTCAGTCATCAGCAGCGTCCGTACCGAAAGTAGATGAAGTTCCGAGCTCGCTACTATTGCATACCAAGGAACACCAGTAAAGTATATTAGTAAATTCTTGTGGAAATGTTGCATCATAGTTTTACTGCTCTGTCTGGAACAGTTTCCATGTGTGTAAACAATAAACTCAAAAAGATCCGAGTACATTTGTTTGCAGGTCTACAAAGGTTTGTTGTAAAGTCATAATGCATTTTCTACCCGTAAGCGAACACATGTTTCTGCTATTAAAGTTAATTATCCTTTTCCTATCTTCATATCTGATTTCCCGCATAGCCTCGAGTCCTACCTTCAGCTTTACTTGATTAGAACCAGTGTCTGGTTGGTGATTACAGTTGTGTATTTCTTCACTGGTTAAATCAATATCTACTTATTTCCCGCATAGCCTCGAGTCCTACCTTCAGCTTTGCTTGATTAGAACCAGTGTCTGGTTGGTGATTACAGTTGTGTATTTCTTCACTGGTTAAATCAATATCTACTGATTTCCCGCATAGCCTCGAGTCCTACCTTCAGCTTTACTTGATTAGAACCAGTGTCTGGTTGGTGATTACAGTTGTGTATTTCTTCACTGGTTAAATCAATATCTTCTGATTTCCCGCTTAGCCTCGAGTCCTACCTTCAGCGTTGCTTGATTGGAACCAGTGTCTGGTTGGTGGTTACAGTTGTGTATTTCTTCACTGGTTAAATCAATATCTTCTGATTTCCCGCATAGCCTCGAGTCCTACCTTCAGCTTTGCTTGATTAGAACCAGTGTCTGGTTGGTGATTACAGTTGTGTATTTCTTCACTGGTTAAATCAATATCTTCTGATTTCCCGCATAGCCTCGAGTCCTACCTTCAGCTTTACTTGATTAGAACCAGTGTCTGGTTGGTGGTTACAGTTGTGTATTTCTTCACTGGTTAAATCAATATCTTCTGATTTCCCGCTTAGCCTCGAGTCCTACCTTCAGCTTTGCTTGATTAGAACCAGTGTCTGGTTGGTGGTTACAGTTGTGTATTTCTTCACTGGTTAAATCAATACTTCTGATTTCCCGCTTAGCCTCGAGTCCTACCTTCAGCTTTACTTGATTGGAACCAGTGTCTGGTTGGTGATTACAGTTGTGTATTTCTTCACTGGTTAAATCAATATCTACTGATTTCCCGCATAGCCTCGAGTCCTACCTTCAGCTTTACTTGATTGGAACCAGTGTCTGGTTGGTGATTACAGTTGTGTATTTCTTCACTGGTTAAATCAATATCTTCTGATTTCCCGCTTAGCCTCGAATCCTACCTTCACCTTTACTTGATTGGAACCAGTGTCTGGTTGGTGATTACAGTTGTGTATTTCTCCACTGGTTAAATCAATATCTTCTGATTTCCCGCATAGCCTCGAGTCCTACCTTCAGCTTTACTTGATTGGAACCAGTGTCTGGTTGGTGATTACAGTTGTGTATTTCTTCACTGGTTAAATCAATATCTTTTGATTTCCCGCATAGCCTCGAGTCCTACCTTCAGCTTTACTTGATTGGAACCAGTGTCTGGTTGGTGATTACAGTTGTGTATTTCTTCACTGGTTAAATCAATATCTACTTATTTCCCGCATAGCCTCGAGTCCTACCTTCAGCTTTGCTTGATTAGAACCAGTGTCTGGTTGGTGATTACAGTTGTGTATTTCTTCACTGGTTAAATCAATATCTACTGATTTCCCGCATAGCCTCGAGTCCTACCTTCAGCTTTACTTGATTAGAACCAGTGTCTGGTTGGTGATTACAGTTGTGTATTTCTTCACTGGTTAAATCAATATCTTCTGATTTCCCGCTTAGCCTCGAGTCCTACCTTCAGCGTTGCTTGATTGGAACCAGTGTCTGGTTGGTGGTTACAGTTGTGTATTTCTTCACTGGTTAAATCAATATCTTCTGATTTCCCGCATAGCCTCGAGTCCTACCTTCAGCTTTGCTTGATTAGAACCAGTGTCTGGTTGGTGATTACAGTTGTGTATTTCTTCACTGGTTAAATCAATATCTTCTGATTTCCCGCATAGCCTCGAGTCCTACCTTCAGCTTTACTTGATTAGAACCAGTGTCTGGTTGGTGGTTACAGTTGTGTATTTCTTCACTGGTTAAATCAATATCTTCTGATTTCCCGCTTAGCCTCGAGTCCTACCTTCAGCTTTGCTTGATTAGAACCAGTGTCTGGTTGGTGGTTACAGTTGTGTATTTCTTCACTGGTTAAATCAATACTTCTGATTTCCCGCTTAGCCTCGAGTCCTACCTTCAGCTTTACTTGATTGGAACCAGTGTCTGGTTGGTGATTACAGTTGTGTATTTCTTCACTGGTTAAATCAATATCTACTGATTTCCCGCATAGCCTCGAGTCCTACCTTCAGCTTTACTTGATTGGAACCAGTGTCTGGTTGGTGATTACAGTTGTGTATTTCTTCACTGGTTAAATCAATATCTTCTGATTTCCCGCTTAGCCTCGAATCCTACCTTCACCTTTACTTGATTGGAACCAGTGTCTGGTTGGTGATTACAGTTGTGTATTTCTCCACTGGTTAAATCAATATCTTCTGATTTCCCGCATAGCCTCGAGTCCTACCTTCAGCTTTACTTGATTGGAACCAGTGTCTGGTTGGTGATTACAGTTGTGTATTTCTTCACTGGTTAAATCAATATCTTTTGATTTCCCGCATAGCCTCGAGTCCTACCTTCAGCTTTACTTGATTGGAACCAGTGTCTGGTTGGTGATTACAGTTGTGTATTTCTTCACTGGTTAAATCAATATCTTCTGATTTCCCGCATAGCCTCGAGTCCTACCTTCAGCTTTGCTTGATTGGAACCAGTGTCTGATTGGTGATTACAGTTGTGTATTTCTTCACTGGTTAAATCAATATCTACTGATTTCCCGCATAGCCTCGAGTCCTACCTTCAGCTTTACTTGATTGGAACCAGTGTCTGGTTGGTGATTACTGTTGTGTATTTCTTCACTGGTTAAATCAATATCTACTGATTTCCCGCATAGCCTCGAGTCCTACCTTCAGATTTGCTTGATTAGAACCAGTGTCTGGTTGGTGATTACAGTTGTGTATTTCTTCACTGGTTAAATCAATATCTTCTGATTTCCCGCATAGCCTCGAGTCCTATCTTCAGCTTTGCTTGATTAGAACCAGTGTCTGGTTGGTGATTACAGTTGTGTATTTCTTCACTGGTTAAATCAATATCTACTGATTTCCGCATAGCCTCGAGTCCTACCTTCAGCTTTGCTTGATTAGAACCAGTGTCTGGTTGGTGATTACAGTTGTGTATTTCTTCACTGGTTAAATCAATATCTACTGATTTTCGCATAGCCTCGAGTCCTACCTTCACCTTTGCTTGATTAGAACCAGTGTCTGGTTGGTGATTACAGTTGTGTATTTCTTCACTGGTTAAATCAATATCTACTGATTTCCGCATAGCCTCGAGTCCTACCTTCAGCTTTGCTTGATTAGAACCAGTGTCTGGTTGGTGATTACAGTTGTGTATTTCTTCACTGGTTAAATCAATATCTACTGATTTTCGCATAGCCTCGAGTCCTACCTTCAGCTTTGCTTGATTAGAACCAGTGTCTGGTTGGTGATTACAGTTGTGTATTTCTTCACTGGTTAAATCAATATCTACTGATTTCCGCATAGCCTCGAGTCCTACCTTCAGCTTTGCTTGATTAGAACCAGTGTCTGGTTGGTGATTACAGTTGTGTATTTCTTCACTGGTTAAATCAATATCTACTGATTTTCGCATAGCCTCGAGTCCTACCTTCAGCTTTGCTTGATTAGAACCAGTGTCTGGTTGGTGATTACAGTTGTGTATTTCTTCACTGGTTAAATCAATATCTACTGATTTCCGCATAGCCTCGAGTCCTACCTTCAGCTTTGCTTGATTAGAACCAGTGTCTGGTTGGTGATTACAGTTGTGTATTTCTTCACTGGTTAAATCAATATCTTCTGATTTAGGCTCATTAGAATAATGCTGATTTTCTTTGATCATGTTTGTATATTATCAACGGCGGTTTGTCAGTTACCGGTTGATTGTATGTTTATAAGCCTACGCTAAAACGTTTTCATATTTATCAAAAGGCGCTGGATTTTGAAACAGTAGTGTTGCGACTGGCCACTGAGTATCTTAGTACGATATTACTTCAAACTAAAGAAATACTTATCTAGAAGTTAGTTTTCGTTCTGAAAAAAAGGAACAATATTTTAAAGTAGCTGAAAACGTAAACTAGAAGATGAAGAAGGTAATATGAAGCAAACCGTACTTACAACGAAATATGAATCTCTCTAAAAAATTTCCCAAACAATTGTTTTGAAATTAGTTTAACACAAAATAACAAAAAGACCAAAAATATAAAAAAGGTAACTGCTGTAATAAATTTACTTTCATGGGAACATTGTTAAAGGTTTTCCAACTTTACTATTTACTCTAAAATATATATACATATATGTATATATACATACATACACACACACACACACACACACACACACACACACACACACACACACACACACACACACACACACACACACACACACATATATATATATAAATATCGCAATATGTATTCTTGTGTATTAATTAAGAACAAAAGTCAAAATACAAATACAAGAATTATATTTGAATTTACAATTCAAAGCTTTTCGTTGGCTAACAGTACCAACATCATCAGGAATATTAAACAATTCTATGTTTAAAAAATATAGAACAAAAATTTAAAAAGACTTCCCACATTTATAATAAGTACATTTAATAATCAGGAATTGTTTAATATTCCTGATGATGTTGGTACTGTTAACCAACGAAAAGCTTTGAATTGTAAATTCAAATATAATTCTTGTATTTGCATTTTGACTTTTGTTCTTTATACACACACACACACACACACACACATATATATATATATATATATATATATATATATATATATATATATATATATATATATATATATGTATATATATATATATATATATATGTATATATATATATATATATATATATATATATATATATATATATATGTATATATATATATATATATATATATATATATATATATATATGTATATATATATATATATATATACACACACACACACACATATATATATATATATATATATATATATATATATATATATATATATATATATGTATGTACGAGAATATTTAAAAAAAAGAATTTATAAGTCTGCCAAAAAGTAATTTGACTTTGACAGTAAACTTTAATTAAAAAAAGGTCTTCATTTAACAAATATTGATAATTACAGACATTTTGGAAATCAGGCGCTAGCCGTGGCTACTCGCACTAGAAATATCCTACTTTAATAGTTCCTAAAAGTACCACATTCAACAGAGCGCTTGGGTCAACTATGACATATTTCTTAGTTTCTGTAAGGCAAGTTTTCTTTAAAATAAATATACAACTTTCTAAAAGCTCTTTTTTAGAAATTTCCTCCCGATTTACCCATGGTATTTAATTTTTCTAGATTAAATCTTAGTGTCTTCCACAATAGTTTATAATCTTTTTTCATTACACTATCTATATTTACAATAATTTATTATCCTCTAAAGGAGACACACACACACACCGTTTTCTTGTAATATACGAGTAGTTGATGAATACAAATATTTTAAATACAAGAATAGTTTTAAATTATATGTAATTCAAAGCTTTTCGCCAATAAAATAAGAATTAGCATCTTCAGGAACAACGATTTTACAAAATGTTGTTATATCATTATTTTTCCTGAAAATTCTAATACTTGTTTTACTGGAGAAAAGCTTTGAATTATATATAATTTAAAAGTATTCCTGTATTTGAAATATTTTTATTCATTAAATATATATTTGTGTGTTTAATAATTATAAAATAATTTTATATTTATGCTATACAAGATTTTAAAATGGGTTCAATTTAACGTTTCATTAAAAACTAATTTCATACGAAATTGAATAAATGCCAAACTATTAATATGCACATTTCTGGGCTAAAATCGTATTGCATTTTGTAACTATCTTTACAAATTTATAATTCCAAATTGACTAGCGTTAACAAGTCGAATGAACCTCATAACGCAAATAACCCACAGTTAATATAGATTTTATTTTTACGGCACCTCAGTAGATCATTGCTGTTTAGCCTAGCGCTTCTATTGGTCGCTGGCTTTGATCCATTCATCGTTATCCAACACATTCTGCAGTTTCGTTGTCTTTGTTAAGCCAAGTCAAGTTGGAGACTTTGACTTCAAACCAGCCAGACTTAATGTCCATAAACACCATTAAAACAAAAATATGGAGCCCGCTTGATGTCAGTTCGAGCCATTAAATCTGAATTAGGGGATGTCTAAATGGCTAAAGTATTTTATAAGGTTAATCGGCAAATGTTTAATAGTTTATATCCAATTAATAAGATGTAAATCAAATCCTATACGTATAGTCTGTTTCTTTAAGCATTGGATGTTTTCTGTATGATTATTCACTACGGCTAGCCATTAACCGTTGTGGCTTTGCCTACAATTATATGTATTTCTATTTACAATTTTACACTGCTTATGGTTCTCGGTTAGGACCGAGATTGTTGCTACTCTATATGTCTACATATCTAGCTAAATCTTAGCTACCTTCGTTCACCGCTAGAAGGCGTTGTAAGTATTATCATCTGTATTCTATAACATACAGTTAACTGACAAACACACTTACATCAATTTACTGTGCATTTGATAATGTCTAAGTTATAGCCTAATTTTTATCTTTCTAAAAAACAATTTAGTCAAAGTTTCTCTCTATTACATTCGAATATTACGTTAACACATGAAATATACGAGTATATTTACTTATCGTTATACTGAATCATAAATTATTCTGAAATACATAAAAATTAATATATTTAATATATAACAAATAATGACAGTTTTCTTTACTAAAAATAAATTAATAATAAGGACCTAATATTTTACTTTTCTAAAGATTTTTTTGTAACCAAAATTAGTAACAAATTCTTACAACAATAACAAAAAATTTACTTAATTACTAGCCAACGCCCGACCTTGGCAGTTGAGCCATTTGGCGACGCGCTGACCAGTAGAGATGGGCGCTCCTTGAAGATGGGACTATTGTGATCCTGGACCCGGTCCAGAGCTGTGCAATCTTTAAGGTGTTCAGCATTCATAAATTCACCACCGCACAGCAGACACTCCGGGGTCTGTAGCACGGTGGAGGTGCACAGCAGGGTAATCATGACCGGTCTTCAATCTGAAAGCTGCAACGCTAACAGATTGGGGTAAGTTTTGGTCAATTGGTCTCCCCGTCACAAGACTTTCCCACAGTTTTCCTGCTGAGAGCTCCCTCAACCGACCGTGATTCCATTTTTTGGTGGACGTCTTTATTAGGGACCTGGAGGAATGTAGGGAACTCAGATGCTCGGGCTGAGGAAGGCTTGTTTCCTGCTTAGCTAGTTGATCAGCCTTTTCATTGCCAGTGATGTTTACTTGGCTCGGGATACACTGGAAATTAATTACCCACCCGGCATTTATGAAAGCATTTAGTTTTCTTCTACATTCTACTGTTCTACTACAGTCGGTCCGTGAGTTCCCAGAGAGGTTCATGATGGCGGTCTTAGAGTCAACAAGGAAAACGGCCTTACCCGGAGCAGTCAACCAAAAATTTAAAAAGACCTCCCGCATTTATAATAAGTACATTTAATAACAGTAAATTTTTAATAGACAATTGCATCCCCCAATACGAACGTAAGTTGTAAGAAGTGGATTCCTGAATTCTAATCATGTACTTACAGTATCTGAAAAACAACTATGGCCTCTATCCAATATTAAAAAAAATAGTCGGATTCATATATTGCTAAATACATTTTAATCAATACTTTCAGAAAGACGGTAGCGTCCTGGAGACACCTACATAAACTAATAAAACACCAAAAGAGAACAACATATACTAATACAACTAAACAAGCATTATAAATCGTGACAAGTGGTTTGCGAAACGTGCTAAACTGTCTACTCCAAGCTGCATACTAAAGAAGGTAATTGTTGTTATGATAAGCACATATCTATAAAGTTGGGAGACTATACCAATTCAATATTCTCATTTACTGTAAACAAAAATATTAAAAGTACACAGCGCAGTTCTTCCAATTCCATCTACGCTTTTTATCTTTCTTACAAGGGGGTATAAATACATCTCTTTATGACCACAATAGCCAGTATCTTTTACTTCAGTTATGCTGCCCTACAAATGTCTAGCGTTTTCCAAGGGCACATTCTACCAAGGACTTTTATGTTTCTACTTTAATACATTTGTTCACAATCCTTATCCTTCGGAGAGGATAACATCTTGATGACAGATCGCCTTAAAAATACCTAAAACATCTTACAACAACGCACAATAACCAGTGGTACAGTCAAATCACTTTGTGAAAAATCGGGGTGTTTGATGCGCAGTATCAAGAGGCGCCAGTTCGCATGCGCGTTAGGGCGACAGCTCTGAGCGACACTTCAGTTGGTCGTGAAAGCAGACGGTGGTGGGTCTATATGAATCTTTCCAAAAACATTTGCTGATGTTATGTTTTGATTTAGGTTTTATGTTATATAGTGGACATGTTTTTAGTTTCTTTAAGAAATCGTGCAACCGGGTAGTACCCGAGTTTTCCCCCTTGACGTCCATAAATAAATCAACTCAGCTGAAAGTATGTAGTCAGGGTATTAGCGTTTCTACTTGGAGCTTTCTCTTCCTCCTCCCCCTCGCACGTAGCCCAACCCCATCAATCACCCCCAAGTGCCTGTGCAAGGTAATTTTTGTCAAAGTGATTCAACTGTAGTAGGGTCTGGATACTGCTATTGTACTGGATAAGCGAAGTTCTTGGAACATCTACTTTATCTTTTGTAATCTATTCTTTTCGATCAAAGTAGATAGATTTATTTTCGAACTACAGAGTGATTTAATGAACACATATTTCTAAAACACAATTCATAAACTTTGTTTATTCTAACGTTTTGTTATAACTCATGTAATTTTTAATCAACAACGGACTTTAGCTTACAATTTTTATAGTAGGCCCTGATGTCTTGAAAAAACATCTTTTTAAAAATACATTAAAATAGATGCTCTAAGAGCGTCGCATATCCAGCACAATACTATCTAGAGCCTACTACCACGGGTTATTGTGTTTTTTTAAGATATTTTGGATATTTTTAAGGCGATCTGTCATTAAGGCAGTTATCCTCTCCGTAGGGTAGATAAGATTGTGAACAAATGTATTAAAATATAAACATAAATACCCTTGGAAGAATTTGCTCTTGGAACACGCTAGACATTTGTAGGGCAGCGTAACTAAAGTAGGAATTACTGACTATGTATTTATACCTCCTTCTAAGAAAGATTATACTTACAAAATGTAGATTTCCCTTCTTACAAGGATGTGACTGGTAGACGTCTCTATGTATCTCCGACAAAGTAAGTGTCTTCAGGAACGCGATTATGCACGTGCAACGCGTTATTATCCTCCTTACAATCTCTCCCAGGGAAAAAAATTGCCATACTTTAAGCATAATAGGCACTCTTCTATCATTCTAGGCCTAAGAGTTTATTAAGAAAAGTAGATAATTTTTAATTTGTTATAGGTGAATAAAATTATAATAAATTTATTTGTAAAAAGGAATTTATTTATTTTAGACTTTACACGCATACCCTATAATACGCCACAGCTTTCTTTGATAGTGATTGATAGCACGTTTCTATAGTACAATATATTTACCACCTATCCATGGATTAATGTTAAATAACTCCGACAGGTCTAGTCTAAACAGTAATTTGCCAATAATAATAGACGCTATCTTTGCTTCGATTAGATTAGATAACCGGGAAGGTATTATGAGTCCCACCGTAACTGCTTGGACTTATCTCAGCTCATTGTGCCAATAGAATATTCCTGAGAAGGTCCTAGGTAAATACTATGTCGTTAGTTTGGTAGTTTTACTATCACCTCACCAGTCCCACAGACTTCAAACATCTCCAACACCGGGCAACACATGAAATGCGGTCTATTTCTTGCTCGTGAAATCTCAGTTGAACATCCGAACGGGCCGTTGTTCAATACCGGCGCTCTTCAATGATCGAGTTCTTGGTTTATGTTTTACTGCTAAAATGTTCTAACAAATCCGTCCCTTCTAATTGAACATAAAAAACACTGCTAATATTTTATGCAATATTTATATCACAATCAGAGAAAAAGAATATATTTCGACAAGTGTTTGGAAGGAAATATAAACACATATATTTGCTTTGAGAATATTCGAATGTAGTTGACAGACACTACATCCAGACACATTCTGAATATACCATTTCAAATAAATGCGCTAATAAAAGTGAATAATGAGTAGATTAGTCGGTGACATTTGTGTAATTTTATGTGTAGTCTTCTTGAAGGCCACATGTATAATTCGTATTACATATTTGCAGATTTTACAAAGCTATTAAGAGCTCAGACTTAGATTGAGAGGCACTGTAATTAATAAGCTCTCGAAAGTCGACCTGCAAATATACCAATATTTTTGTTTAAGTACATTTAAAGTTTACTAAATTTTACTAAACAAATTTACTAAATATAAAGTTCGGATAGTCATAAACTATTGTTTAAGTGATTAATAAGATTCGCCGAACGTAATGGACTACAAAATTCAAGAACATTTAAAGTGTAAGTAGTAAATGAATACAAGGAAACAGTGATGCCAAGTTAAATTATTATACTGAACTATATTTGTGTGTGTGTGTGTGTGTGTATCGTATAATATATTTGTTATATATATAATAAATATTATTATATTTATAATGGAATTGCATTGCTTATTATATATACAAACTTGCACAAAATTGTTGTCGCAGTCAGTTAATTTAAGAACTTGAAATGAAAGTAAATGGTTAATGTCATAAACGCTGGCATTACGCAGGCGAGGTGTAAATCTACGCATACGTTTAGAAAGTGATGGCTTTCACACTCATTGCAATTAGCACTACAACGTCTTAATTGGCACTTTTCAATAAGTTCTAGGCTATATTAACTCCACTCCATCCTTAGCGATATGTGCACTATTCATGAACTCTTGGGTATAAGAACTCTCAATATATACGAAGTTGAAAACGCTGTCCGTTTTGTCCATTGGCCCAATCAGATGTTTACTTCGTTATCAGATGTTTACTTCGTTATCAGATGATTACTTCGTTATCAGATGTTTACTTCGTTATCAGATGTTTACTTCGTTATCAGATGTTTACTTCGTTATCAGCGTTGAAAATTTGTTGCGGTTTGCTTAGACCAGGGGTTCTCAACCTTTTAGGCTCTGAGCCCCCCTTCACACTTTGGTGTGAGGTCACGCCTCCCTTCACGAATTAGGCTAATTTAGACTTATATATGATAAATTTACTTACAATATGTTTAAGTAATAACCAGAAAAATGTTCGCTACTTTTGTAGTGCTAGTGTGAGGGCTGGCACTGTTTCTCGTTAACTATTTTTTGTATGTTTGGATGAAATTTTGACAAAGAACACCGCAGGTAACTTTCCACATCTAGTCTGGCTCGATATTTAGATTTTATATTAGCCAGGGCAGAAAATCCTGTCTCGCATAGATAAGTTGATGAAAATTGTACAAGCAACTTGACTGCTTCCATTGCTACTTCTGGGTAAACAGGGAGATATAGTAGCCAGATATCTTCGAGATCCATGTATGGAAAATCCAATTTAGCTTTGGAATCACATTGCAAGTCAATTGTTTGTTCTTGAATGTGATCAGGAGGTATATCAATGTTGATTTGAAAGGGGTCTCTGGTTAACTTGAATTCCCAGTTTTCCGAGCTTATATCTGGGAAATAGGCTCCAATTTTGTTCTTCAGAGACAACAAATGCTCAGATATTAGGTCCTTCATTTCATTTACTAGGTCTTTTGGGAGACTTTGGGTATCATCGACGAGATTTTGGAAAGGAAGAAAAGTTCGTTGAGTAAAGAAATAGAGCTTTATAGCTCTATTAAGCTATAAAGAAATTTCAATGATTGTGTGTTTGTGTCCAGCATTAAATCCAATTTTTTTAAAATTTGTTGACGCCTCCCCTGGAATTCTTCTACGCCCCCCCAGGGGGGCCCGCCCCCTAGGTTGAGAACCGCTGGCTTAGACTATTATTTAGTTATTACAAAAAATAAAATGAAGAATTTCCAATAAAATTTTATTTTAAAAATGGGAATTAACTGCAATAGTTTTCGAAATTTTAATTTTGGTGATTCTGGCAAGAGTAAAATAAGGCTTTACTAGTGGCTGAAAAACTTTAAAAACGGCGGTGAAGGTACTGAAGGTGAGCGCGGAACAGCAAAACACATCGATCACAGATTAAAAAGGTGGACAAAATGATGAACATGATTTTGAAAGTTCCCGAAATTATTAACAGAGAAATTGCTAAAGATGCTAAGCATATCAATTGGCAGTGGTATGAAATATTTTTCGCGTTTTAACCAGTAAAAGTGTAGCAGCAAAATTTGTTTTAAAATTGTTAAATTTCGATAACTACATCGAGTGGAACATTTTCAAAACTATGCAACCCTTAATTCCAATTTTAAAACGACATTTAAAGTTATTATTCTACTTAATACGTTTTTCTATAACATAAAACACCAAGCAATGCAGAATAAACATTTTTAACAGATGTCTACGATGTAAAATTCTACGTCGATCAGTGTACAGCTCACTTTGCATATTTTGCACACGTGTAGAAACAAAAATTTTAAAAAATCCCAATCGAACTAAAACAGCGGAATTTATAAATTTTGGAATACGCCCAGTGTTTCTAGACCTTCTATTTTCGTTACATGAGAATATTTATATTTTCACTCTCACCACGTAAGCGCAGGACCTGTTTCGTGAAAAACCACACCGAAACAAATTTTATGTAATTTATATATTGTGGTATTTAAAAAAAAGGTTTATTTTTAATCGACTACGATATCTTTTTCAATGCTACTTTTATAATTGATTAGGGGTAGTGTTTATGACGATCTAATTTGATCGACCTTGTTACCCGGTCAATATTCTCTCCCATACTACTCTCAGAAATTGTGTGCCCTCACACAACGACATTTTCTCAAATTTTCTTTTTCTCACTCACTCCTTTCACCAAGTGGCATCCACGGTTCTGAATTTCCCCTCCCAACTCCTAAACCACTAGCCCTACCTTATAACTTACACATCCCTAAATTTTCATCCCTATTAACCGTGTTCTCCACTTAAAAAAAGTTTTCAATGATGAAGAATCATAATGAATAGATCTTTTAAAAATATGAACACAGAGGCTTTTTTTATCGGAAACGCTATGACGTCATTTCCGACAGCATACCAGTTTTCTTGTCATAGGCCTATAGGAATCTAAACTGGACACGACACGCAACAGGCGCATTATGTGTGTTGTGCCTCTATAATCAATACGTACGGCCTCGATACCGCTACGAAGAGATACCCGCGCTGAAACACACACAATGCAATTTTATGTAATGTTATAGATTTTTCTGATAAATATTCATAAAAATAAATTAACTTTATGAAGTCGGTATATTTAATCGTTAATTCTGCTGTGCAGTAAATACGTTTAGAACTTCTCTTTACACGGTACAACTTAGTGTTTGTAAAGAAGTCATGAAATCAGTCGACCACCACGAACATCTTATACGCTTATTATATTTTCTTAGAGCCGACTTTATATAAGGGCACTTTGGGCACTGGCCGGAGGCTTCAGCCAATTCTATAATCATACCAACTGAAAAACATTTAAAAGATCTTACATGAAAAAGGCAGAATAGTTTTAAATTATATGTTCTAAGTATTTATGTTCAACTAATTGTAAACTTATTTATATTGGAATTGTAAATATTATATTAAAAAAGTAACATAAACAAAAATTATTTAGAGTCAATTCATACTTAGGTTAACAAAGCAAAATACAATTTTACTTTTTACTAAATAATTACAATCAATATAAATAAAGAAACATAACCTTAGCGTTAAAACATCTGTTCTACTACATAACCTATAACATAAAATCAACTGTTTTTATGAAATCATTTGATATCATTTATTTTAAGCCAAATGGGATGTAATAGCTATTGCCCCTTTTGTGTAAAGTTCTTATCCATAATTAATTTATTACATTTAATAAATGAATTATTATTTGAAAAAAACTATATTAACATCAAGTAGTCATCCACTACAAGTTAAAAAAAGTGTATTACAACTTGTGTTAAGGAATAAAGAGAATGTTATTAACGATTGGAAATTCGAATAAGAAGAGTGTGAACAAATAGAAAGGATTAAGTTATTGTATTGTAATAATAAATTAAAGATTATAATATATGAGGTTTTGTTTTATATTAGCGAATAAAACTTCATAATAAACAAAGCATTTTAAATATAATTGCAGTATAAATGTTTTTAATGTGTATTTTGCATTCCTCAAGTAGGCCGCCACCATTTTTGTATCCTAAGGGCACCACAAATTAAAATACGGGTCTGCATTTATTTCGAGCTTTGCGACACTATTCGAGAGTAAGAATAAACTCATGCTGTGACGCTGCAGTTTATAAGTTGCTATGATAGATTTACAATTAGAAAGCTATTCTGCTAATGCAGGTAGATGGTTTGGATGTTCGTCCAGTATTCCTCCAATTAGACATTTGTTATCAACATGAAACTTGTCTTTACAGGGTTGACATATTTAATTCTCGGTCCAATGACTAAAGGCAGGAACTGAGGCAACGACCGAGACATGGTAACTATGAGGCAACGCTGAGACAGCTGACCTCTTACCACCCCATATCAAAATACCTGCATAATTTTTTATCCATTATAAGTAATATGATGACTAACCAACATATTCTAATTTGTAATTATTATATTCTAGTTAACTTAATTATTTATATTCTACACGTAATCGATATTGGAAAAAATAAAAAAAACCGGCGATGCAAAAAGTTCTCGGAAAAATAAAAGTTAGTAGCAACGTCCCAAAAACTTAACATTTTGAAAAAAAATGAACGTCACTTTATAATACAAAGAAAATTCTTAAAAATAATTTGTTTAATTCCTTCAAGTTACACCCTCCTTGAATATATCTCGTACAAATTTTCAATCGTTAATAAAATACTTTTTATTGATCTACTCAAGTTCAAATACATTTTTTTAAATTTTGTACTGGATGACAACCAATGTTAATTTAGTTTTTCAAATTTTGATTCATAATTTAAATTTAACAATTTAATTTTAGTTTTATATGGAAGAAAATGTATCATAAAAGGGGTAAAGAATGCAATGTAGTTATTTCGTCCCGTTTGGCTTAAAATAAGCGATAGATAACATGATTTCATTAAACACCTGATTCTATGTTATAGGGTATCTAGTAGAACAGCTGTTTAATGCATAGGTTATGTCATTTTATTTAAATTAAGTATAATTATTTAATAAAAAGTAAATAAAATAAAATTTGTCTTTTTTGACCTGAGTAGGGATATACTTATTTTTTTTTTATATTACTTGTTTATAAAACAGAGCGCTATGCGGTACTGCAGTATTGTATAGCTACAAAGTATTGTTAGATTAGATTAGGTTAAAAATTATGTACACTAATGTACGTTCCATGCAACGATGCAAAAACGTATACAAAATGGAGGCCACTTCACTTGTCAACAGGCTTTATTTTTTTGAACAACAAAATGTATTCTGATTTACTGGATACTTGTACATATATTGTGACGTAGTATAATATAGTGATCAGTTTTATAAACGTGATTTTAAAAACTATAGGAAAGTAATTTCTGTCTTTTCAAATTTTTAAATTTTGTACAGTCGCCACAAAGTTTTATCAAAGACTATCTGCATTTCCACATAATTTGAATTGATTACATTTTAAATATAGATTACGTGAAAAATGTAAATAATTGCATATGGTTTTACTACTAAAATGGTTGCAAATGTTCCAACAAGCGTAGAAAATAAACGTTTATTTACTGGTTTGTTTGAATCCCCTCTAAATAATTTTAAAAAACTGAAAAACTTTCACACATCAAAGTTCAAAAATTAAAATAATTTTCAACAATTATAAATTTTTTCAAATTGAATTTTAAAAAATTAATGAATTCCGTTTAAAGTTACCTATATATGAAATAAACGCAAGGCAATTGTCTACTTTTATAAATACTCCGGAAATTATTTCTGTAATTTCATTGGAATAATTTTCTCATAACTTTCCTTTATGCGTCATTTTTCACTTATTATAAAAAACTAGTTAAATATACATTTAGTTAAAAATAATGTAACTTTTTACTAATTTCAAAAATTCTTAATATAGCCTACAGTAGCTAACCCATATTTATTTCTATAAGGAGTATTGTTATACATTTGCGTATAACTTCTGCCTTTCCTAACGTCAACGTTATTCCTCGTTGACGCGTTTCGGATTAAACCCATTATCAAAACCTTAAACTGAACTACTTTAAAGTTTTGGCAATGGAGTTTTTAATACTTTAGAGTGTAGTTTAAAGTTTTGATAATGGAGTTAATCCGAAACGAGTCAACGAAGAATAAAGTTTTGATGTTAGCAAAGGCAGAAGAATGTACCCAAATGATGTGTAGAAGTTAAAGTAAAGTACTCGTATATGACTTTTCACTTCAGTTGTGTTTGAGAATATGTTCACGCTGTGTTTGCATGACGTAGAGAACTATAAAGTGGCCACGTGCTTTTATCATGACTATTTTATTGTTTGCACAGACATGTTTATTTTAAAGCAAAGGCAAAGGCTTTTAAGTTTGAGTACTTTACCAGGTACTTAAAGGCTATGTAAATATCGGCAATGTTTATAGCATTATTATTACTATTATATAAGCGTTATTGAGTGAAACTTCCGTTATCTGCTAGTGCCAGCTAGACACGATTTTTAAACCTCTCTAAATAAAAGTAACTCTAATTCAAGCAAGCGATTCTTCTTCCAGCACTAACTGAATATCTGTCCCTTCCCTTGGACCTTTCCATATTTCCAGCTGCTAGTTTACTCAGGGGTGTACCCACAGATACCTCATTATGACTAACACTGACCCATATCACGAGAGCGTTCTATTTAAAAAATGCAGGCATACATGAACCCTCAACCTTTCCTGCATCACAGATCAGAAGATATTGTGTTAATTAGAAATTTCTTCTCCTATACCAAAACAATTTAATTTTGGAGATAATACAATTCACTAATGACCATAATACATCTCATAAATAATAAGGTTTCGTAAAAGCAGATTTCCATCAAAAACTCTTCCTTTCTTGATAAGCTACTCGTCAGGGATTTAACGTTCTGAAATACAAAAGTACAAGAATTCATTTTACCTTTTTACACCGAGATAGAGTTATTTGATGTTTCTTATATTTTATTGCCAGCATTACTGGTACAATGAACAATAAACCTCGAATGATATTTCGACGTTCAGTTAATGCGAAGTGAATTGGAAGTAAAATGCTGCAGGTAAACACGTTTGGAATGCCACACACACACCCACTGTCTCCAACCTAGATAATTGTCTAGAAAAAAAACTTATAACTTAGATAAAGCGCGCAAAACCTTAATTTTCATAAATTTTACTTATTGTTTTTAAACCCTGCATTTACGTGTCGTAGATATAGAAACAAACGATACCTTTATAAAGAACAGTTATAATGTCTGCTTTGTATTAGCTTGAAGATCATTACAGTGACCCACTAACTATATTATAGTATTGTTGAATTTTGTAGTCCATTACGTTCGGTTAATCTTATTAATTCCTTAAACAATAGTTTACGACTATCCGAACTTTACATTTTTTATAAATTTTGTAAATTTATTAAAACTTACTGAGACAGAACGTTTTCGATCGCTATGTGGCGATCTTCATCAGTGTCTTCTGTTGGAGATGTCGGGTCAAGTGGTGACGGTTTTAAAGGCAAAGAGTATGTGTGATTTGTATTGTGTTTGTTCGTTTAATATGTTTGTACTTTGTGTTTTTGTGTGTCTGTAAATTTCATATTGTTCTAGTGCGTTGAGATGTGGTCCTTTTTTGTTGATGTGTTGGATTTCTAGGTTATGGTAAACGTCTGTGTATTTGTGTCCTGTTTCTTTTATGTGATTGTAAAATGTTGAATTGGTGTTCTGTTTGTGTTCCTCGACTCTTTGTTTAAAGCTGCGACCTGTTTGTCCAATGTAGAATCTGTAACATTCGTCGCAGTTCAGTTTGTATACGCCTGGTACTTGTAGTTTATCTTTGTTGTTGGTGTCGTGTTGTATTTTGTATTGTAACTTGTTATTAGTTTTGTATGCTATTTTGTATCCTATTTTTTGAAATTCGCGGGCTATTTAGACAAACTATTTGAAATAGACAAACTATGGTACAAAATACAAAAAAAAAAACACTAAAATTAAACTATAGGCAGGGAAAACAAATACATCACATTACCATACATAAACAAAACAACAAACAAAATAGCCCGCAAAATTCAAAAAATAGGATACAAAATAGCATACAAAACTAATAACAAGTTACAATACAAAATACAACACGACGCCATCAACAAAATAAACTACAAGCACCAGGCGTATACAAACTAAACTGCGACGAATGTAACAAATTCTACTTTGGACAAACAGGTCGCAGCTTTGAACAAAGAGTCGAGGAACACAAACAAAACACCAACTCAAGATTTTACAATCACATAATAGAAACAGGAAACAAATACACAGACGTTAACCATAACCTAGAAATCCTACACATCAACAAAAAAGGACCACATCTCAACACACTAGAACTATATGAAATTTACAGACACTTAAAGTACAAACATATTAAACGAACAAACACAATACAAATCACACATACTCTTTTGATACTATCGAAAACCTGTCTTAAAACCGTCACCGCTTGACCCGACATCTCCAAGCAGAAGACACCGATGAAGATCGCCACATAGCGATCAAAAACGTTCTGTCTCAGTAAGTTTTAATAAATTTACAAAATTTAAAGTTCGGATAGTCGTAAACTATTGTTTAAGTGAGTAATATATTATAGTAGTTGGTAGAATATTTGAATATAAACCAAAAGGTTCCGGGTTCGAACCGCGGTTTGGCCAAGACATTTTTATCCACTTTTCAACCTCTAGTTTCACTCAGGTTGTGAAAAAAATTCAAAGGTTGAAAAGCGGCGAATAAAAGATACTGATGTTGGCTAATAGCATTCCTCGACAGGTACGAGCTTTGGACGGTCTCTCAAAGTCATCTTAATGGTTTAAAATGAGTCATTATAGTGTATATCATTCTGTTGGATTGATGGCCACGGCTTTTGTATGCGTTTCCATCTCAGTGTATTATTATTGTGTGTGTTTACTTAAGATAGTAAACAAGCAACTCTCTTATTGCTCAAAGCTTCAGACAAATATAGTAAAACTCCAATCATCCGAACCAATTGTGACCGGACCGAATTCGGAAGAAGACAAATTCGGATTATTGGATTTTTTTAAAAAAATGTGGGAAACATTAATTACTGTACGTATGTTGTAAATAGGTGAAAAAAACTATATTTTGTATAGTTTAAATTTTGTTTTAGGCTTCTGAGGTATGATATTGTCATTTTTACAAATAATTAGGCATAATATTGGGTTTACCATAAAACGATGTCTCAAAAACCACTTGAAAACGTGATCTTACAATTCCTTGTTGTTTGGTGCCTTTATTGATTTTCTTGATGAACTATCTATATTTTCAAGCACTGAGATAAGTTTAAAGGAATCGTTGACACACACACACACACATGAGCACGTATTTAAAATTAACGATTAAAATATAAATTCCGTCAGTCCAAACGAACATTTTTAGTACATATTTCCAACTTAGCCTACATAACGCGTAATGTAGGACATAGCGGGGGAGATATTTAGAAAGTACGTTGTTGTTATGAAGGTAAAGCCTTACCCCTTTCAACCTTTATGAGAGGGCTACTTCAGTTAAGCGAAACTCCTTACACGGTGCTATATATAACTTTCCCCCATCTCATATCAGAGAGATCATTGTATCCTTCCCCTAGTTCTTAGATATACCCTTCTTCTAACTAAGGCGTGTTATGGCAGACACTTCTTTATAGCCACTGTAGGGAGTAAGTATACTTCACACTAAATATCTATCAGGAGCCTACCTATACGCACAATAACCTCCTATCCTTCGTAAGCTATACCTCTTAGTGGGTGATAGCTTTAAAACTACAAAATACTCCTTTCGTCCACTGGAATTTGTGCACCAAAACTACTAAGATTTACAGAGCCGTCTTATCACATAGAATGATCCACTACTAGGGCATACTAAAACTCTACATAGGTAAGCGTGGCCTGGTGACGCTGTAAGAGTTGTCAGGGTTTGTTTTTCGCCTGCACTCTTCTTTCAGTTTCTGGTTCCCAGTATTTCCTGACTTCATCCGCCCATCAGCTCCTAGATCTTCCTCTTCTTCTCTTGGTATTAGTCTAATTACTATCTCCAGAACCTATCGCTGCCCTCTGTTTTCACTCATCCGTACATGTCTACACTATTTTACACGATTAACTTCTCAGCAGTAAATTTACTAGGTCCAACGAGGTAGTGTAACAGGGTTAGGTGAAGGCGAAAATGCTTTTATTTGGTAACATATCTCTCGCGATATGGCAGTGTCACTGCAAAGCTTCTGGTGTGTATAAAGCTATTCAAGTGATTCTTAGAGCTAAACTCGAACTTTCGCAGTAACAATAATTTCTATCAATCACTTTTACAATAGTTTATGACTATTCGAACTTTAAATTTTGTAAATTTATAATTTATAATCAGAAGTATGTATTAAGAAACGATTGTGTCGATCGATTGGTTTTTGTAAAACTGTACTCGCAATGCTTTTAGTACACTATTTTTAGTTGCACTAAATAAAAAAACCTATTTTTTGTTTTATAAATTATTTACCACTAAGATTTACGAAAAAACCTCAAAGGAAAAGCCCAGAAGCTGAAATGTTAACAGCTTGTGGTTAACATTCATAACTATTCATTTTAACGTCATCCGGTCTACTTAGAGCTGCTTTCTCCGTTCACCCCTAAGCCTTGCAACGGTACTTCACGGAAAAGTTCTCTTTCTGAAGAGTTATTGAATACGAAGACTTTTTATAAATCTGGGAACGTTACAAAAAACGGAAAAGTCAACTAATGTTCTAAGAGATTGCTTAATTTATAACTAAACGAGTTTTTGATAAGGTCGAAACTAAGTAGTGGACGTATATTTGCTGTCAGGGCTTACATCATTTGAACGTATGTAGTTGTGGAACCCTCACAGCTTGCCTAACAAAATCCAACTACACCAAGGTAACACGTAGAAGCATTATTTTTAAAATGTTAATAGTCATCGCTATCAGTACAAAGTACTTGACTTCAGTGAATAATATCTTTGCACACATCTTGCGTGTACGGAAGCAATAGCGCTCTGGAGGGAGATCAATCCTAAATTATACTATAAGTTCGAGTTTATTTAGTAAGATTAATGCACGTAGGTAAATAGGGACTTAAGCCTTAATTCTCATCAATAAATGCTTTACTTAATATCAAATCGATTTCGGCAACTACTTTGCCATCATTAGTGTCTACCTTACACGAATATAGATTAGTTTGTGAGAACGTCACTGATGATGGCAACGTCTTTGTTGAAACTGGTCTTATCTTGAGTAAATGTTATTATTACTGATAATTGAATAACGGTGTTTAAGCACTATTACGAATTTTAAAATTCATTTAACTTAATTTTTGAAAAAATCTCTCATAATTTCCTTTTTGCACAGCTTGTGCTTTAACATCACACTGACGTCACAAAAAAGTTCACGTTATTTTTATACTACTTTTAAAATAGTTAAACTCCAGTTTACTTCACTCATCTAGCAGTAGCGGCTCCTGCCCAATTACATTGGTGGGGCTCATGACAAGGTGGTCGCATATTTCACCCTGAACCTCTGTATGCTACTTCACCGGGTAAAATATTTACACCGTCGGAACTCTGCGCACAAAATATAAGCGAAAGTTCATGTCCTAAGAGTAAATTATAATTCCAACTTAGTGCGCCTTATATGGCGGTAGTGCACTGTTGTATCATCAGAGTGAATTTCTAATCTAAACACAGAAAACTGTTTTTACGCAGGTATTGCGCACGGATTCAAGAGTTATCACCTGATATCTGTCCTGCATATATCTTATCTTGGAGATAAGCTCAGAAGAAGTATCTTGTACAGCCGAGTAGTAACGCAGAAATGAATAACTCACGACTAGGCTTTGAGCTTGAAACAAACACTGTAATAATAGCTTTCTATTCAAACTGAAATAATTAATTTTATTTCCATTAAATAGGTTACACTTTTAGTGTGTCATTTTAAAACGACTAATGCATTTATTTTGCTCATTTAAAAAATATATTTTCCATAATATAAAAGGCTTTATATAAAAGGCATTTTTCATAAATGTAAAAAGGCTTTACATTTTCAAGAATACAAATAACAATATATAAACAAAAATGTGTCAATTCCCACTTAAATCAACTAAGAAATATTTTATTTATTTTATAATCACAATACTAAGTGGCAAAATAGAAAGAGAATTTCCTTGCAATTTTCCATTTTCCCTTCTATGTATGGTGTTGAACTATTATTTTTGTTTGTTACTATTTATACGGTTTATTTTTCTGTCGCTTGCAATCTGTTGTAGTTTTTTCCCAGGAGTTTGACATAAACTCCCAAATTTTTATAATTTAATTATTGGATAAATATTTGAAAAAAAAACTGTAATAACATCAATTGGCATCCACTATAGCTTTAAAAAATTGTATTTGAAGTTGATTGGATTAATACAAACGAAATTTATTTACGATTGAAAATTTGTACAAGATATATATATATATATATATATATATATATATATATATATATATATATATATACATATACATACACACACACACACACACACACACACACACACACACACACACACACACACACACACATATATATATATATATATATATATATATATATATATATATATATATAATTATTAAATTGAAAATGTTTCAAAAACAAGAATACTTTTAATGCATATATTTATTCAAAGCTTTTCGCCGATAAAACAGTATCAGCATCTTCAGGAAATTTTGTTAGGAAATCTAACAAAAACAATTTTTTTTTTTTTTTTGTTAGATAATTATTTCCTGAAGATGCTGATACCGTCTTATCGGCGAAAAGCTTTGAATAAATATATGCATTAAAAGCATTCTTGTTTTTGAAACATTTTCAATTTATTAACTATATTACAAGAAAACATATCACTATATATATATATATATATATATATATATATATATATATATATATATATTATATCAGGAGAGTGAGCTAATAGAAGGAATTTTAAAAGAGAGGAGAAAAACAATTAACGAAATATTTAACATATAAGACAGCACGTTTCTAAATTTTTATTAGGACTTAAATGAAGTTTATTATAACCTGACACTATATATACAGAAGGAAAAAGAATGTAAAACTGATTGTAGTAAAGGCAAAACTCCCTGGTTTAAAGGATCGTGCTACGCGTTTGCAAGGTCGCATCTTTGAAGTAGATATACTTTCTATCGGGTACATGCAAAAGTTTGCGGTTACACCCAAGAAGATCATGTACGAACTTGAAACCATTTAGCTGCATTAAAGCGCGAGCTCCTAGAGCATGAGACTTATAACTCTAAAAACGTTTGTTGCAAATCATAACAAATTACTAGCGTTTTCTTTAGATCAGGGGTCCTCACTAGGAATACTTTGAGAGCCAAAAAGTTTGCATAAAATTTTCCTGAGGGCCGCAAGTACAAGAGGCACTAAATAACTGACAAACAATATGATTAGGCTATAACATACGTTTATTACATTACCAACATAAATAAACTGTTTTGCGCATAAAAAAGTTTGAAAATGTCTTTTTTTTACTTAATTAATTCTTTGAAGTTGATGGGCGAAATTTTTCATAGTCCTCTAATATGGCATCTATGTTGGCAGGTTGGGAAGAAACTGAAATTCTTAAAATGTTCTCAACATTCTCACTTGTTAGCCTAGATCTGTACTTGTTTTTTACAAACTTCAGCTTACTGAAAAAACAATATTTTCTGAGAACAATCAAGTAAGTTAGGAAATTTGTCCTTTTCAACAACCCTCCAAAACTCATAGTGAGCGTTATTCTTCATCTTTTCTTCAAAAATACTTTTGAGTTCCGTATCGTTCTGAAGATAGATTAATTCATTTTTCAAATCCTTAGCTTCATATCCAAAAACATAAAGATGATCTACATTAGCTGGTTTCATTGCCCATGGATTTTCTACCAAGCGAAAATGTTCCTGATACTTCCTGAAGTCACTAAACCTCTGAGACATTTCTTCCTTCAGGTCTTTCAACAGTTTTAGTAAATCGGAAACATTTTGACTTTCATCAGGATTTTCATCAAACAGTGTTTTAACTGAAGGGAAGCTGGAATAATCACTGTTTGATAGTTCTTCAATATACATATTTAGTTTTTGTTCATGTGCAAATACGATACTCATCATCTTAGTTACAATGTTATTATAGTCTCCTTCCAATTTAGTCAGCGTTTCATTCATAATGCCCATTGTGTCAGTAAGAAACGCTACTTTAAGCCACCAACTAAAATTATAAACTTCAGGGTACTCTTTGTTCTTTGTAGCCAAAAACAAAGTAATCTCATGTCGAATGCTGAAGAAACGTTTCAAAACTTTACCCTTACTCAGCCATCTAACTTCTGTGCGGTAAAGCACATCCCCGTATTGCGAAATAAGTTCTTTCAAAAACTCTTGAAAAATTCTGTGGTTCAGTTCATTTGATCTTATGAAATTCACGATCTTAACAACGTCTTTCATAACACAGCAACAAAAAATATTTTGACTTCAATCCTAACCGCCTAAGGGCCGCAAAAAATCGTCCCGAAGGCCGCATGCGGCCCGCGGGCCGCGTAGTGAGGATGCCTGCTTTAGATTAATAAGAACATTAAGCAAATCTAATATTTACCCCAGGAACCTTACCAGACAAAACGTAAGCAATATTATTTCGATTCAAGCACACGTAGCTGATATTAGTTGAAACACTCGTAGGTTTGTTTAGAATAAACCTATACTGTATTACGTTTATTGTAATTAATGTCGTATTATGGTGTTTAATGACGGTTGTAATAGTGAATAGTAGTTTTAGAGGCAGGCCTAAACGTATGTAGGTTTATCGTACACGTGCCCACCTAAAGAGACATTCATAATTGCAATTTGCTATTAGATTACACGAAATTAGGCCTAACTATAATCTGAATGTACTCGTAATCAGGCCTTCGGCGTGTCGATACTTTGTAGCTTGGGACAGCCCCGACTTTTCATATTATGCCAGACACCCCTGATTTTTTCATATTGCATACTTGAATTTTTAAAAAATGTAAAAAAGCAAAACTAGAAATAGTAGTTAAAATTTACATTGATAATTCTAATACAAACATAAGCTCGCTTTACAAACACAAACGAAGCTTCTTCTTTATACAACAGGTCATTCTATTCTATATTACAATATAACTATACAGTAGAACCTTAATATAACGTTTATATGTGGCTTTGTTTATAGCAAACAAATGTATAACCTCAATAATGGTGATTATACTGAAGGTTTGAGGTGGTTAAATAAAAAAGTGCATTTTGACGATGATTACAATAGGTGCGGAATATAAAGGTGAAGATTTATTAATACAATAAATAAATAATACTCCACGTTTCACATTACATTAAACAAAGTATAAGGAAAGCGTGACAAATTTTAATTTAATAAAAGAATTCATATTTCAAAAATATAACACGCTACCAATGACAAAATTATGTTCGATTTTTGTTCCCTTATGTAAAATATAATTTTTAGTTTTTTTATATTATTATGACGAAAAATATCAAAGTTAAATAGTTTGGATAGGCGTTTGCCGTACTCATACAATACCAATTGGGTTCGTCCAGCAAACACATACAATCCGGTAATATATTACTTCTATGATAAAATTAATACCTCGCCCTGGCCGCAGATATCTCACAAGAGTGACGCGCGAACTTTTCGACGATTTAACAATCGAATATATATATATATATATATATATATATATATATATATATATATGGTACTAGCACTTACTGTTTCCTTAACGAGATCGACGGTTCCGAAAGACATATTTGTTTGAGCCTTCGCACACGTGTCGATTGTTGAGTCGTCGAGAGGTTCGCGCGTCATTCTTGTGAGATATCTGCGGCCAGGGTGAGGTTCAGTTTGTTTGCATCTCGCGACCAGAACTGACCTCCTCCGCACTTTTAAACCCAGAACGTAATAAAAATGAGCAGTTAAAGTAGTGATGAAGAAGACTTTGTGATGTTTTTCTGGTAGCGGCGCTTGAAAAGAAATAAGCGTAGATTATGGGTAATTTTAAAACTCTGTTATTTGTTGGTGCAAAAGAACTGGAAAGGAGTGACACTAAATTTTTAGCATTTCATTGAATGTAGAAAGATTCATACACCACTCTATCATGAACAACTAATTAAATCGAGTGCAACTACTATAATTTCAACTACGAGTACTACGATCAACGAACACAACATTCACCGATCATTTAAACATATCTGTAAAAATTAATAAAGCACAAAAAAAGAAGTAAGAAAATGTAATTATAATTTCCTCCATGACGTTGAATCGCGCGATCCTCTCGATAAATCCCGTGCACTATCGATCTAACGAGACGAGGAATGCGCAGGGGACGAGTAACAGCTCGGTTTTTGACGAGCACAAAACGCCCCGTCAGCGGACCCCAATGCTACGACGTAGGAAGATGAGTAAAGGGGAGAGACGAACGCGATTTTTCTCGAGTCGATCCGTGTGCGGAGGCTCTTACTGTCTGAGTTGGAAATGAAACTCGCAGACGTAAATACTACTATAACCAAGTGCCACATAATAATATAAGCCAAAGTGTATAATACTAAACTAGTAGCTCAAGTTGAAGATGGAATCAAATAATATTAAAATGTATGTAATTACAACAAACGAGTCCCTCAAGGTATTTAGATCTTCGACATATCTCGTGTCGTGAATTCGACAAACGCATTCGGAATCCCGACAAAAACAAACCGCACACGTCACAAATAACAGTCGACTACGTTAGCAAACAGATGTTTCTATGTCTTGTTAAGTACAATTAGTGCGGCTCTATCAACACAGTAAACTTAATTAGCGCTTCACGAGATGCAGTTTATGGCCATAATTCTTCCAAACCAAACTAATTACTTTAGGCTAAAAGCATTAGACGAGGAATTGCCCGATACCTAATAAGTAAATATAGTAGCCGAATGCACCGAAAACACATGTTATACAGTCCTACTTCTGCCCTGTATATTCGAGTATCGATGGCACGTTTTGTGTTTTGATTTTACGTCGATGGGTTGCATTGTTTGATAACATTCATAGCAAGTCAATGAACTATTATAGCTGTGTGTTGGAGCATATTGACTACTATACACTTTTAACAATAATGCTCATTGCACACTTTGATTCGCCAACATAACGTATGCATTTGCTTGCAAGTGCTACAATCCCGCAGAAATGTGCCAATCTCGGACAACGTGCTCTGTTCTCTGCGAAAACGAGAAAAAATAAGAAAAGAAGATTGATTAACGAAAAGAAACACTTAAGGCTACGACAGACAGAAAGTGATCTGAGCGCGCAATCAGATGGCGAAGTTGTTCGCCACCGCGATCATCGACGTCAAACAGATATCGGTGATTCAGTTGTTGGAGGAGTTTGTCTTCTTCGCATTTACTTGGAAATTATTAAAATTGTGTCGCACAGTTCTGATGAAATAGAACTTCTTGTACTCCTCGTTCTTTATTTAAAGTAGATTAAGAATATAGGAGCACGCGACATTACTGACAAAAGGAATCAGTTACAGGGAACCTTTAATATTGACATAGAACTTTCTTCTTCCGACGGCAGCTTTTCCGATTATTTCCCAACGTCTCAGAGTCACTTCATATAATATTTTGCCGCCACACATCTTAAAACGTTACAATTGACACTAAATAAGTTAATAATTACAGTGAGATAGAAATTGTGTAACTGTGGATCCCCCAAAATAGGCGAAGAATCTTATTTCAACTTTTTATCACATCCAAATTTTACTATAAATCAGTATTTTTAAGGAGGAGATAACAGTAGGATATAGGGAAGGTTCGAGGATAAGATGTGCAAGGTTGCCTGAGGTATAGTTCAGACCACGTCACCGTGCACTTGGCCTTGAAAAATCGCAGTAGTCGAGACGGGAGGTAGAGCGTCAGTATAAATACTTTTTTACAAAACGTTTAAGGACTGTAAAAACACTGACTTGCATGAGACGGTCGAATTTAGATAAATTCGATGATAAATTAGCTTAGGTATGAAATATCAAACAACATTGAATAATGTATAGACATATCGGATGCATAAGGTGTTGGCTGTTGATGTATAGAACATTTTGAATATGTAACATGTTTTAAGAAATGGTAGTACACGAGAAAGCCAAGTGCATCTCGCTAGGCCAAGTGCATGGTTACGTGGTATGCACTATACACTATCGCATCACAGGGTGGTGACAGGACAGACAATCCGTAACAGCCCCATAGAGACTTGTGGCAACCAGAAGATCTGAAACGATGTCAAGAGTTTCACTAAGACCAGGTAGTCAGTACTTTTCCTTTAGGAATATCCTCTTCAAAAATATGAAAGGAATCAGAATTTAGAGAGGATTAAGATGGAGACATAACCCCTTCTCCCCCGGTAGATCCTAAAAGAGGAATCATAAAGAGGTGGTTACTCGATACACAGTCTAGTAAGGAGGATAAGAAAGGGTAGATGTAACTAGGTAGGAATAAGGAAAGGGCATAATAATCCCCTGGTAGAGGGAGAAAGAAAATTATGGTACAACTTGAGCAGGGTCGTTTACTTGGATAGACCTGTAGAATGTGTCTATCCGGAACACACATTGCCTGAATCGTGTATTAAAATTGTTTAAGCCAATAAAGCTTTGTTGTAGGCTGTGTATTTATTGATCAGTTTTATCTTTTTTTAATAAACATCGTTACTACATTGATTATAATAAAAACACAAGTTTTACATCGAACGTAACATACATTACCATTGGGATATGTTAGGTTGAAGAAATGTAAGAAACATTGATCTAAAAATTAATATTATATAGAGAAATCTCTATAATAATAATAATGAGATACGAAACAAAAATGCGACGTGAAAACACACAGATGAATTAATTTCCCAAGAAAATTATACTTACTTATTGAAGAACCATGGTATTTAAAATGTTTGTCTATAGATATGACGTAAGAATGTCTTGAACTGACCAAGTCACCTATGACGAACGATGGGTAAGGAGAGTATTACGAACGACCAGCTTCGCATATTGGGATTAACTTCTTATGACTACGGTTGACGAGGCTCTAAAGGAGCATCATCCAAACCTTTTCTACCCCTCAGTACTCTGCTTTCAGGTGTCCTCGCCCTGTTGTTTATACAACTGACCAAGTCACCTATGACGAACGATGTGTAAGGAGAGGATTACGAACGACCCTTCGCATTTGGGGATTAACTTCTTATGACTACGGTTGACGAGGCTCTAAAGGAGCATCATCCAAACCTTTTCTACCACCCAGTACTCTGCTTTCAGGTGTCCTCGCCCTGTTGTTTATACAACTGACCAAGTCACCTATGACGAACGATGTGTAAGTAGAGGATTACGAACGACCAGCTTCGCATTTGGGGATTAACTTCTTATGACTACGGTTGACGAGGCTCTAAAGGAGCATCATCCAAACCTTTTCTACCCCTCAGTACTCTGCTTTCAGGTGTCCTCGCCCTGTTGTTTATACAACGGACCAAGTCACCTATGACGAACGATGGGTAAGGAGAGTATTACGAACGACCAGCTTCGCATTTGGGGATTAACTTCTTATGACTACGGTTGACGAGGCTCTAAAGGAGCATCATCCAAACCTTTTCTACCCCTCAGTACTCTGCTTTCAGGTGTCCTCGCCCTGTTGTTTATACAACTGACCAAGTCACCTATGACGAACGATGGGTAAGGAGAGGATTACGAACGACCAGCTTCGCATTTGGGGATTAACTTCGTATGACTACGGTTGACGAGGCTCTAAAGGAGCATCATCCAAACCTTTTCTACCCCTCAGTACTCTGCTTTCAGGTGTCCTCGCCCTGTTGTTTATACAACTGACCAAGTCACCTATGACGAACGATGGGTAAGGAGAGTATTACGAACGACCAGCTTCGCATTTGGGGATTAACTTCGTATGACTACGGTTGACGAGGCTCTAAAGGAGCATCATCCAAACCTTTTCTACCACCCAGTACTCTGCTTTCAGGTGTCCTCGCCCTGTTGTTTATACAACTGACCAAGTCACCTATGACGAACGATGTGTAAGGAGAGGATTACGAACGACCAGCTTCGCATTTGGGGATTAACTTCGTATGACTACGGTTGACGAGGCTCTAAAGGAGCATCATCCAAACCTTTTCTACCCCTCAGTACTCTGCTTTCAGGTCTCCTCGCCCTGTTGTTTATACAACTGACCAAGTCACCTATGACGAACGATGTGTAAGGAGAGGATTATAGAACGACCAGCTTCGCATTTGGGGATTAACTTCGTATGACTACGGTTGACGAGGCTCTAAAGGAGCATCATCCAAACCTTTTCTACCCCTCAGTACTCTGCTTTCAGGTGTCCTCGCCCTGTTGTTTATACAACTGACCAAGTCACCTATGACGAACGATGGGTAAGGAGAGGATTACGAACGACCAGCTTCGCATTTGGGGATTAACTTCGTATGACTACGGTTGACGAGGCTCTAAAGGAGCATCATCCAAACCTTTTCTACCCCTCAGTACTCTGCTTTCAGGTGTCCTCGCCCTGTTGTTTATACAACTGACCAAGTCACCTATGACGAACGATGGGTAAGGAGAGGATTACGAACGACCAGCTTCGCATTTGGGGATTAACTTCGTATGACTACGGTTGACGAGGCTCTAAAGGAGCATCATCCAAACCTTTTCTACCCCTCAGTACTCTGCTTTCAAGTGTCCTCGCCCTGTTGTTTATACAACTGAAGAAGAGTTGAAAATCTTTCAGACTCAGAAACATGCTTTTTGAATAGAACCTTTAAAATGTAATGTAAACAAAACAAGAAGTTTTGGAATCAACGATATTTTAACACTTTCCACCACTAACATTTTTTGTATGTCATGGACTGAACAGTACCAGAGAAAGAAAATTCGTGGAGAACTACAAAACAATCTTTTTGACGTATATATACTCACGCGACAGTATGCGCTGCAATGAGTATGACACATATAAATTTTGTTGTAATTTATCCCATTTGCAAACCAAGTTGACCAGAAAGCTATATATGTTCCTGCGATTATTTAAACGCTTGTGAAATTTAAATAAATATTGAAATTCTTAGAATGATAATATAGATTCAAGTCTAGACAAAACTTTACACCCTATAATTTCCCATTTGTCAAAATTACAGTAATAAATTAATAATTATTTAGAAAACACAAACAACACACTAAGGTTACGGTAAACATGATAAAAGCCGTAACTGATATAAGTAATTGTTTTGTCTCTTTTATTTTGGCGAAGAAGCAAAGAAGTACTACAAAACCCCAAAGAAGACAAAACTATATGGCATTTGTTTTTATGCCTTAAACGAATTACAATTAACAACTAAAATCTTATTCAAAGAAAATAATTGATAAATATTGTTTATATTTACGTTTAAAAAAACCTAACAATGTAACAACTACAGAAGTAACAAAATTATTATAAGTATACAATGGAAAATAAGAGATTGGTTAAATGAAGGAGGAAAAAGATAGCATTTTAAGAAACCTGTTTCATTGACGTAGAAAGACTACGGCACCTCTGAACTTCCTGGAAGACGATATCTCTTACGAACGGCTTCCAACTCGTCACAATCATACAGTATAGGCCTATGCTTTATTAAGACGATAGCTTCATACAACTTACATACATTATAGCGGACCATAGTGTTTTATCAAGTATTCATGATTTAAACGTAGAATGGCAGATGAAAACAGCGTAACTATAACCTTCTTTCTCTTTATGGCTTAAAAGAAGAAACTACCTGACATGACGGTGTCATCCTTATGACTCCAATAAAGAGTTAGGTTTACTCAGATGAGAAGATTCCTTCTTTTCTCTCTAACAGGAGGTTTTTTGCCCTTTTTAATTCTACCTATATTCATTCCCTATTCATCCCATTGGGAATCACCTCTCCCTAATTGCAGCTCTAACCAAAATACCTGTTATCACAATTCTACTCACAGCCAATGTTGCATATCCAATGACTCACGAGGACGCTTGTTTAAATGACTATGCTCCCTAAGCGATCCAGTTATAATACCTATTCGCCATTATACTACAAAATAAATCATTTAAAAAAAAAATTACTGAATCTTCGATCATTATCCTTGATTTGCTTTAGTTTGTTGTAACCAAAAGCGCAGAGGAACATTGCATTTACAGAGGAACAAAGATATACATTTATATGTCATGCCACATAGTCTATACGGGTGACATTATACTTATAGCTTCTTTAACTTCTACAAATATTTATCTGGGTGACAGCCAACCTAACTAAACTTTCCTAAGAAAGCAGTCCGAAGTAGAATAGCAAAAATCTCTCGAAATATTAGACGGCTTATGAAATGAACAGTTAGTTACTCTGAAATGGAGTTCGTGTTATTTTAATAGACTAACAATCGTCTGGGACAGGAAAATGTGTGGAAATGCAAAAGATAATATCTGTGTAAGTACAGTGAGAATAACGTGTTGGGTAAATACGGTCTAACTGCAACCAAGTGGGCGTTGTTGTCCTGGCGGTAATCCAGTCGAAGAGCACGTAATAACAGTGACACAGTAAACACCTATTCTGACAAGTAGTACTCCAGGACAGCCTCACTACTGTCTAATCACTTCTATATTTACGATTACAGCTGTAATTGAAAAAAAAAACTCCTAAGTATAAGGAAAACCATTCCTAAGTATATATAAAGTCAATTCCTACTTAGGTAAAAAAAAATTGTTCTAGTTACTTTTATTAAATAATTACATTTAATATAAATATAAATAAATAAATAAATAAATATATATATATATATATATATATATATATATATATATATATATATATATATATATATATATATATATATATACATACACATATGACAATCACAATATTAAGTGGCACAAAAAAAGCGAAATTAGTTATTAAAATTAATTGATTAAATGGAGATAATGAATTTATATTTGAAAAAAACTGTGTTTACAACAAATGTCGCCCACTACAAGTTTAAAAAAATGTATTTGAACTTGAGGGGATGAATAAAAAGTATTTTGTTTACGATTGATAATTTGATGTACAGGAAGAGTGTGAATTGATAGGAATTGAAAAATAGAACAAAGTATAAGAAACACAATCACACACGCGCGCACACACACACACAAAACATACACACACACACCGACACAGACACACACACACAACACATACATACACACACACACACACACACACGCGCGCACACACACATAGACACACACACAACAAATACATACATACATACATACATACACACACACACACACACACACACACACACACACACACACACACACACACACACACACACACAACACCACAACACACACACACACACTGACACACACACACACACACACACACACACACACACACACACACACAACACATACATACATACATACACACACACACACACAACACCACAACACACACACACACACACTGACACACACACACACACGCGCGCGCGCGCTCTAAACATGACTACTAATGGTTATGTATGAGGCATACTAGTTTTTTAAAGTTTCTAAGTAATTAGCCAGTAAGACTATTATCGAATAGGAAAGGACTGTGAACATAGGTAGGATAAAGATATGGACATAACCCACCTTAGTGCAGGTAATGGGGGGATATTGTGGCATCAAGTTTGCCATAAATATATTGTTCCCTACTATTTCAGTCATAAAGATGGCGTCTATCCTTTTCAAAGGAGTCTTTCTCTTGTAATTAGAAAAGTAATGGTAGATGGAATTAGGCAGGGAGTTTACTTGAAGTAACCCAACGGGGTGAAGGTATCTATCATCTCCCGATTGTAAGTTTCTTTAAACGTGCTAGTTATATTCATGGTTAATACTGGAGAAATTTAAACGCCACAAACAAGTGTAATTAAACGCCACATTTATTGGGTTCATGACTAATGAAAAAATGCACCAGCAGATAACTAGTCCAAATACAAATGATGACATGTTTTTCGATTTTTAAAAGATTTTTTCGCAATAACTGGAAACTCAAGAAAACCGCCTGATAATCAGATGAAATTCTGACGAGATTGCTGACTGACAGGTTTACCCTCATCTACTACCAGACCTGAATAAATACGTCACTGGAGTGGAGAAATGAGTCTATTTTCTACCGAAAAACCTTACTGTCGAATAACCTTACAGTAAGGCCTGGACTGGTCACAGCTCAGACTATAGTTCCAGAACCGCAAGGACACAATAATGCATTCCTAATGGCCCGGTGGGTTTCAGTACCGTACCTCTTCAGGTTAGTTCGGTCCAAGTACGAGGAATATACACTCTATAAACTCGAAGGGTCAGAATAAACACTTGAGTTGGTCACAGCGACATTTTGAAGGCCATCATAACCATCAATTATTTGAGAGGCGGGTCCTTGTAAAGTATTTTTTACTATAACAGAAAAATCTAAGCTCAAAAACCACTAAATATTTAGACAAAAAATGTCTTTAAAACACTTAGTTAATGCACAAAACACTTTATGTAGAGGAACCTCTGCTGACCACATTATCTGTGATCTCACACCTCAAATAATATCTATAATGTGTGCTGCTTGAAAAGCCCTAGTATATTAAAACATTAAAAATATATAGGCCTAAAATCTACATAAAAATAATGAATTAATAAATGAGACTATGTTTCACGATATTGGTAAACCCTTCCGTACGGGTCTCTTGATTCGTAATTTGTAGTGGGTAAATGTGAAATTTCACATTAAGAAGCTTTCAGTTTAAAAAAAATCCTTATTACTGTTAAAGGAAAGTAACCTGTAGGCTATGCGGTTTCCTGGAAACGTTGTAGGCTACGTGACGTTGCATCATCCGACGCAAGGTTCAGGAAAACCCGGTCACAAAGTGTGGGAGACGATGCGACCACAAAATGGGTCAATAACCAAGAATCTGACGCAGGCGCGCTAATGAGTCAGAGGTTGTGAATGGGCCACCGCGTCATCCTTCACCACAGACACTGTTATTGTTAGTCTGTTATGTTGAAAAAACTCTTTTGGCCATTTTCCTTACGGAAGATGATACTGCGCCGCGGTCGCCTACACCATAACAGGAAACGAGGACATGTCACCCCCAAGAGGTCACCCCCAAGAGCACTAACACGCACCCATCGCGGGTAGGAAAATAATTATAGTCTAACTTTCTTTAAAACATTTTGAATACTTTCAAATGTAAAATAGAATAATAAAAATAGGATGTTGCAAAGGATGTAAAAAAAACAAAATAGAATGTGTTAAATTGCTAAATAGCATCTGTTTTAAACAAAAATTGATATCATTGTATATAGCCAATCCACTTGCATGCCGTCACCACCTGCTAGGGTTGTAGGCAGCCGATAATACTATAGCACATGTAAAATAAAACTAGAAAGCTGAATCGCTAATAAAAATGTACTTAACAATTTCAAAAACTGTCTGTAAGAGCTGGTGGTTTATATTCCTTCAGATTCGAGACCTTTATCCACCAGCTCTCAAGGTCTCACGGGATGGGTTTATGCCCACATAGGAACAAGTCCCGAGTCTGAAGGTCTGGCCGTTAGAAAAGGCCAACCGAGAGTGGATAAAGGTCCGATTGTACTACCTGTACCCATGTAATTAGTCCGGGTATCGAGTTAAGAAAACGTACGGAAGGTTCTATTGGTCTCGAACAGTTTTGGAAAGCCTTCGAAGCAGTAGTGTTCGGTTGGAGTCGTCTCGTGTCTGGGGCAGGCCGGCCACCGGATTTATGCGGACCCAGACGAATGTTACAAACATTAGATTATTGATTTGTTTATAAATGTAAAACATAAAAATATAATTTGGAATAGGTTACAGGATATAGGTTTAACACGGTTCTTACGCTGAGTAAGAGTTCTATGACTTGCAAAGTGACCCATTTTTTTCAGACAAGGTCGAAAACGGGTACTGAATTTTGGAGTCAAGTGCCTAAGTAGAAATATCCTAAGCTATGAGACTTCGGTAGGAAAATACTTCCAATGTTTGGTAACTTATATATGAACTCACCGCAACAGACAACCATCTTCTAGATTTTTTAAAGGTTGCACGACTTCAATTCAGATTGATTTTGATGAACTTTTGGACGATTGTGCCCGTCCACAAAGGTCTCATTATGTGAAGTGGTTAGACCTACATAGTCATGGACGATTTTAATTTTAAACAAACTATAGTTTTTTCCAGAACTGTGTTCTGACAAGCGTAAACAACATTATTAAATATTATACTTATTATGATCCTTTGAACATTGAGCTTGATATAGTAAATGGACATGAAAAAATTTGCGTAACGTTTATTGATTCATATTATTTTATATCACCGAAAATATTAAAGCGGCCCTTTAGGGTTAAGAAGCTGGCCATCCCTGCCTTACAGCAAGGTCGTACGACTCGGATCGTGGCTCTCAACCTTTCCATCTCGGGACTGACGGGATTTTGACCGGGAGTCATGATTTTGAGGTTGAGTTCGTGGGGGTAATGGTTGCATTCGCTAGACGAGATTCTCCTCATTAAGCAGTATCTTTGTGTTCCTTGACAAGGAGATCGAGCCGCGAGATAGGCACTCCTTGTCACCATTTCTTTTTCCACCAGCTTTATTGCTTCTTTATTCTTTCGGCATAATACTGCCGAATGTAAGAGCTATCAATAACAATTCGAATGAAACACGATTCATATTTACAACTAACAATATACCCCAATTCTGGGAAGATTCTTTTTCACAACAAAACATGTATTACATAAATATTAAAATTAATGAAAAAATAGTCAAAATATGTTCATTAAAAAAATATACATAATTTAAAATGCGGTTGTACGAGGGCACCGCAGCGGTACATGGGGATAAAGTTCACACATATCGACCTGCTTTATATTTTTATGTAGATTTTAAAATTAGCGACGCCGTAAGAGTAATATAACAGATTAATAAACGTTGAACTTTTGTAGCGTATTGCACAACAGATGAATCATGTCGAGGGACCGGACCGAGCGAAGCCCCGGAGCTAGTGTATACAAGGTCAGCAATGCGCTATGTCCACACGGCTAGGTGAACACTATTTTTCTGTAAAACAAAACAGGATATTTCTTCTATCCTGAGCGTGTCAGTCACGTTTATAAGACACGATTTGTTCTAAATCACTTCTGGCATTTGGAGCAAATATATTTTTTAAACAGTCTTTAGGTAATTACTTTATCTACTTATTGGTCATGGTGATTATCGAGATAAGATTTGCCGTAATTATGTTTGGGAGAGAAATTTATAGAACATTCTATCACTATGAAGTTATCATTTCTCAAGTTGTGTCACTTTTCCCGTTTAAAACCGCACGTTGTGAATCCAAGTGGGAACTACATTCGGCTACGAATTTCCGAGAAGCGTATGTTTAACACTTAAAGTGTTTGGAATGCTTATCATCAAGTGTTACACTATTAAAAATTTAAATAGACCATAGTTTATATTGTATAAACAGATGGGATGAAAATTATTTTTTATATAACCAAGGGTATGAATATTTTCCCATCGACGTTTCACAATTTTTTTTCAGACATGCAATTTTAACGAAGAAACAAATTTTATTCTTTTTTAAATTTAATTTTAAATTACCTGAATTGTTTTTGGCCCAAAATAGCGACCCGTTTTATGAACTTCTGAAGTGAAACAAGTAACATATATATAAAAAAATTAAGTATATTCCTACTCAAGGTCAACAAATTCATTTTATTTACTTTTTATTAAATAATTACAATTAATATAAATAAAGTAACAACATATGCGTTAAAACAGCTGTTCTATAACATAACCTATAACATAAAATAAGCTGTTTTATGAAATAATTTGTTACCACTTATTTTAAGCCAAATGGAATGAAATAGCTATACAGCATACCTTCTTCCTTTTGTGTAAGGTTTTTCGCCATATAAAACTAAAATTAATTCACTAAATTTAGTATTTTAAAACAATCTATTAACATCAAGTGTCATCCATTACACGCTTTAAAAAATGTATTTGAACTTGAGTGGATGAATTAAAAGTAATTTATTAACGATTTAAAATTTGAACAAGATATATATATATAAAGAGAGATAGATAGATAGATAGATAGATAGATAGATAGAGAGAGAGAGAGAGAGAGAGAGAGAGAGAGAGAGAGAGAGAGAGAGAGAGAGAGAGAGAGAGAGAGGGAGAGAGTGAGGGACTAAAGAAGGAATTGAAAAACAGAAAAATTGTTTGAAGTGTCAACTAAACGTTTTTAAACTTCATTTCAACTATCTAAACTACGAGAGGATTAAATGAGGGGTCATAGCTTCGGATACCAGAAAAGCTAAGGGGACTCGGCAATAGGTTTTGCAACAAAAATAAATATAAATAAACAATAAATAAATAAAAATATAATATCCAGGATAATACAAGGTAGACCATTCTACCAACATGCAGTCTTATGTGTTAAGTCATGTTACTAAGTGAACTTTTCCTTTTTCTTTTCTTATTTCACAACTGCAAATGTCCTCTCTAAATGTTTTCCGTTTTTAAAACTATGTTAAAGCAAATTAGCTGCGTTATTTTATTTATTAAGAATCAGTCAATTAGAAACTCGTCTTATTCACACAGAAATGTACAGACTGTGTGTAGCGAGTTTCTAATGTCTCCTGGATTTTCCCAACATATTTCATATAGTTTGAAATATGAAAAATGACACACAATGATTTTTTTGTGGATATTTTAAGAATGGCTAAAAGGCAGTTCCGTTGAATGCATTGCTTCTGCTTGTGCTCAGTCTTTGAATGCAAAGTTAGCATATTTTTTCATTTATTATTGTTTTTAGAGTTTTAAGCCAATCGACCAGAATGACTACTACGCTTACGGTAGGCAAGGATTGTGAAGATTTACAGGATTAAGGAGGAACGTCTTGGTAGAAGATACTGAATGTAGTTGCAATGTAAAAAAGTTAAATATACGCATTGTATTTATACGCCTTGAAATATTAATGTGACATATGCCTATAGTAGCGCTTACGTTTTGTTTAAGTTCGGCAGTTTTGTAACATGTGTCCCACTGTCAACTCAAACCCACGGTAAGACGGTCTCTTAGTAACAGGGTTTTATTTCAAGTCAGTTATTGGAGTTACGGTCTGAATTGACAATGTGATACATCTCCCAAAACGACCGTCCTTATTAAACAAAAAGTAAGTGCTACTATAGCCAAGTGCCACACATTAATACATGATTAAGTATACAAGTGTAAATTAGCAGATCGAGATGAAAAAATGGATTCATATTAATATTATACAGATTGTATAAAGTTTTTCAAAGTGAATTGGGCATTAGTATTTTACATCGTTCAACCGGCTTTTTATTATGTATTTACCTCATATTACCTAAGTAAAATAACTGTCCGACTATCGATACTGTCGGTTACCCTAACTACTGTAGCGTGCCCCATCACTAATGCTATCGTACTTCGCATACATTTCCTCTGAAGCCACAACACGTAATACACTAAATACAAGTCGCAAAACATTGAAGTCAAACTTTTCGTATTCACCGTAAGCAATTGTTTGAAAGCCAACAACGAAGACACCAGGACAAACCTAAGGTGCAAATATACATGGCTATCACAATCACCGCGATAAACTGAGACTGCTTTCATCAAGCTACTCGTGGTGACGTCACGGTTAATCTTACGTTTTGCTTCTCGCCGCCTAAGCGATGACTCGCGAAGTTCCCAACGTCCGTTACTAGAGAATTTTAAAAGCGTTCTCGAGCAAATACTTTATTAAACCTGAGAACTAGAAAATACACGGTTCACTATTTATATTTCTTGAACGTATTGTAATAGGAAAGTATACTGTAGATATTTAAACAAATTCCACTTCTGGGAATAACGTGAAAAACTGACGTGATTTTCGAGCTTACCGGTGTTGACTTGATGACGTCACGTGGACCAAACTTGAAGTTTTTTTGTGCGCACCCAAGAATAGATTATCTATGATAAAGGCGGTGCCCTTTGTTGCTTCATATTGTGCAATCCACGCTACGACTATTAAATGATACTATTTTTAGACGGAAAACTTTCAACTGCTTTAAAAAGCAGTTACGCAGTGTAGATTATCATAGCTTATTATTTTGATTTATTTCATTATTACTGAAAGCGGACAGTGAAATTAAAATGAATAAATAAATGTTTTATTTAGGATTTTAATTTCTGAAACACATTTATAATTTTATGATTCACATTTTTTGAATCTAAAATGTACAATAACAACTGCATCAAGGTATTTGTGTTGTACAAAAATTAAGCTGTTTCAATCTACACCAACAAAAAGGAAGCGAAGCCTTTATCATCTACCCAACACTCAAGGTCGCTAATTATTCGTATAATTGTAAACGGCGATAAAACAATTAGCCTTTTGCCTCCCAACACTTGCCGATTACAGGTTACATCTTATTCTATTGGGCTGTAACTGAAGCAAGAGTGTTGATTGAGACTGGGAACCTAACTCGACCTGGTCTCATTTCTTTGCTTTCTGGACAGTCTTTTTAAATGTTGCTAGTGTTAAGGTGTTTTTTTATTATTTTACTGCAAATTAATATCGCTAAGACCAAGAATGTGAATATTGATTACATTCGTTGCCTGAATTATATATTGCTTTCTCTCTTTCTCTCTCTCTCTCTCTCTCACACACACACACACACACACACACACACACACACACACACACACACACACACACACACACACACACCTCACACACACACACACACACACACACACACACACACACACACACACACACACTGACACACACTGACACACACTGACACACACTGACACACACTGACACACACACACACACACACACACACACACACACACACACACACACACACACACACACACACACACACACACACACTGACACACACACACACACTGACACACACACACACACACACACACACACGCGCGCGCGCGCGCGCGCGTGCGCGCGTATACGTCTAAACAAATACAAAATTGTTGATGGTTCAATTACAAAATTTCGGCTACGGGGTTCATAAAAATGATCACGTGTACAGTGAAATATTTTTGGTTTCCCTTCCATTTATGAAAGCACACATAACGTTTCCATCCGACATTTCTAATACGACCGTTTTAATACCATAAACTGCTTTACGCAGTGCCAAAACAGAGTTACCAACCTGCTAGAAAAAAAAATAATAAAGAAAATAATTCTTATCAATATTAAAGTAATTAAAGCAATTGTATAAAAACAGTTTATGTATAGGCGTACCGTGTTTTTAGTCTTTAAAGAATGTCTGTATAACAATATTATGCCTAGTGTTTCAATATGCTGTGACACAATTTGCCCACTTTGACCTAGGATATGAGCGAGCCTCCTAGTATGATTATACCACCATCTAGAGCCACTACACGGAGAGTTCGTGAATATAAGGGGATCAATACGTTACTAATGGAGGGTTGTATACATAAAGTAGATCGACTCTATTTCGGAGTCATAAAGGGATGTCTGCCCGTTACTTGGGTAGTGCGATAAGGATGGGCAGTGGAATAAGGACACGTGAGGAAAGTAGTTTGTGTTCATAACCTAATCCAAAAAAACAAGGTACTTCGAGGATATCGAACTAAAAACGGAAGCCGTCCACGGATTTTAAATTAAGAATTATCGTATTTCCTATGCAGTTATAACATTCTTAACAGTACAAGTGTAGCATTTTAGACTACTTTAAAAATAGCGTACGCCATATTTGCCAACTCTAATTAACAAGAACGACTATGTAAAGGAATGGACGTGAGAAATGAATAACTTGGCTTTTTTATAAAAACAAAGAAATCGGTTTGCAATAAAACAAGATATTTTTTTTAATTCGTAATTAAAATTGTAATTACATTTAGTTTTAATTTAAATGTTGCATCTGTATACTTTGGAAAATTAGTGTATAATGCGGCCAAGTAACCGTGCACATGGCCTTGTGAGATCACAGTAGGCGAGACGGGAGATAGAGTGTTAGTATGGATACTCTCCTACAAACATGATAAGGACTGTCAAAACACTGACTTGAATGAGACGGGCGACGACGTTAGTTAAATTCGACAATAAATTAGCTTCGGTATGATATAACAAACAGTCTTGAAGTATGTGTAAACATATCGGAAGCAGAAGTTGTTGATGTATAGAAAATTATGAAAGTGTAGCATGTTTTAAGAAGTGGTAGTACTCGAAAAATCTCTTGCGATCTCTCAAGGCCAGGTGCACGGTTATGTGGTCCAGACTATAGGCCTACATGATAATTATCCAATTTTTTTTTAAAGTTATATTGCAGTATTGGCTATTACCTCCTACGAAGGATTAAGGTAAGTACCTCTTAGTAGACATCTCAGTAAAAGTAGGGATTAAAACCTAGTAAAGGTTCAGGACCGGATATTTAAAGTAGAACCTCAATCTATCAGGGCAAAAAAGAGGTGTCTATATACGCTAAAGGCCCTTGAAAGGAAAAGGATAAGGAAATTATGAAATCGCACTAGCAGAGCCCCCTTACTGAAGAAAACCTGGCATATATCGAGGTGAAACGTCTTTAGCCGCTATCCGGAGAACAATTCACATGTCCTATCTTGACAGAATTATAAACGAAGATGTACTACTAGAGATAACAGGTCAAAGGCTCTCTTCACCCCGGATGAGAATAGTTCAGCGACTCTACCCATTCTATGCATAAATATCGACATTCCTAGTACTCAGGGGATCATTAAAGCCGTCTTTATTCATGCATGATTCCGTTTAACCTTCTTCTTTCAAGGTGTAACGGGTAAACACATCTTTAGGACCTGACAGAGAGTAGGTTTGCTCAGTTAAGCAAACCTCCAAAGGTGTTGCCATGATCCAATCTAACCAGGCGTGTTATCTTTATAAATCAATGCTAACTACAATCATAATAATTTCCTAACCTCCGTGAACGGCAGTAGTCATAGTAGTTAAACACATTTTACATTAAAATTATATTTTTTAAAAATTTTATTTTTATATCTTTAGTAAAAATAATGTTTTTAATAATTTTCTATAAAACTGCTTTACTGCAAAATAATATAGGTTTTTGTATATTTTTAGACTTATTACAATAATATAGGAATGATGTAGCACTAAGAGTAGGCGGTTGAAGGGATGGAATCCTAGCTGGCTGGAAGGATGCGTTAAGTCCCAATCCGAATCTGGAGGTCAGCTAAAGCCGTAGAAGTTGGGTACGCCCGGGCAGGTGTTCAATTTCGGGTCTGCGACCATTCTGGCTTCAGGCAGCGAGCACTGCCAACCCAAAAATGGCACCACGGGATCGTGAGGCAAGCCCACCAGTTTTATCTGGTGCTCACGAATTGAGGAAAGGTTTCGTGGGGGGAGTGCTAGTGGTGGACTCTCTTCTTCCATTTCTTCGTGGAAGTTTATCTTTTAAATTCTCTGGATGCGGAGTAAGTCGAGAGTCAGGTATCGGCATCCGATCATTTCATCTCATCACATTTCTTTCTATTCCGACATTTTATATCATCATGACTTCTAGGCTGGCTGTCAGTAGTAGTTAGTGTAACAACTAATAGTTACGTGGTTCAGCGGCCACATTTTTAATAATTTTCGATAAAATTGCTTAAATATAAAATAATATTAATTTTGTTTTAGATTGATTACTGTTAGGAGTGGTGAGTGTTAACTAGTGTTATGAGATTATACAGTTATGTTTTTAATAATTTATTATGAAACAGTTTTAGTGTAAAATAGTTTTTTTTTTAAATTTTATTTTCGTACCGTTAATAATGATTGTTTATAAGTAGTTTAACATCGACGTTTTTAATAGCTTTCTATACAACTGCTTTACAGTTAAATAATATCAACCTTGTTTCTATTTTAGACTGATTACTGTTAGTGGCTGTTATTGTAACACTAACGATTACGCGGTTCAACATCCACACTTTTAATGATTTTCTATGAAACTTCTTCACTTTAAAATTCATAACTTTCATTCTGATGCTACTGATATTATTTTTTAAATTAATAACGGCATAGTTTTGCTTTTTACTTTTATAACTAATGAGTCTCAGAGAAGAAAAACTATTAAAATATAAAGCTGGGTCTGAGGGAAAGTGAATTCAAATTTGAGCTTGAAAAATGTAAAATGATAATAGTTATGTTCTCATTAGACAAGCCTGTTGTATAATAATTTTATGAAATGCCTTATAAATGCAAAGCTGTGCCGTGCTATCTTATTCCGGACCTGTAAAGTAAGCGGATGGTTGATGTTATTTTACATGCACATCAATACCAAAACTATTGAGCTTCGCTTACTACTTAATTGGTTGTTACAGGTAATAATTAAATAGTAAGGAAAAATGTATTTTTAATCGCGTTTCAATGTAAAGTCACAGACTTCAGTGAATATAGCTCTATGACTCAAGTTATTTGATTGTTGGTTAGTGTTCGTTTATATCTAATTACAAACGTTGATGTAAAACATCTGTAAACTTGGATTAGGATAATCTATACTTCAAATGCTCGCTAAAAACCTTAAATACAGAATTCACTAGAAACAAACAGTTCCTTCCCGTAGGTACAATCCTGAAGATGGTGTTCCACACCGCATTAGCAAAGCTACGCAATCTATGGACGACAACTTCGTTCACTGGGGTTTCGTGAAGCTGATGCACGGGATTTTCATTAGCAAGATCCCGTAGAGGGGTGCGGACTAGCCTCTCCCACTGAGGGGCCTCTAACTAAACGCGTACAACTCACTGTCTCTTAGCCCCGTCTTCACATTCATCTCAGCCACAGGTCAGTCGTATATCCTAACTGTAGTCCTTCTATTCACGTTCACAACCCTCCTGATATCTTTCACAACTGTGAACGCAAAACATCGTCATTGAACTCAACCCGGCGCCACACAAAGTAAACCTCCAATTCTTAATATACTAATTTCCACTTCTGTTAGCAATATTTTTATACATTTGACTACATTTTCTGCTTTTCCTAACATTACAATATTTCACTTTGTTGACACGTTTCGGAATAACTCCTTTCTTAAAACGTTTATAGTACTTTAAGAATAATTAAAGTTTTGAGAATGGAGATATTTCGAAACGCGTCAACAAAGAAAAATATTGTATCGTTAGGAAAAGGGGAAAATGTACTCAAATGTATAAAACTCAATCCTTCCACTGATTTCTAATTTCTAACAAGAATTTGGGAAAAACGTAATTTAAATAATACTCACATAACCTATCATTTACTATCTATTACCATTTACCTATTAACACAAAATAGGATGTATGCGTCACAAATACACAGACATTTACCATAACCTAGAAATCTTACACATCAACAAAAAACGATCACAACTCAACACACTAGAACAATATGAAATTTACAAACACACAAAGTACAAACATTTAAACGAAGAACCCAATACAAATCACACATACTCTTCGATACGATCGAAAACCTGCCTTTAAAACCGTCACCGCTTAATCCAACAACTCCAAACAGAAGACACTGATGAAGATCGCCACAAAGCGATAAAAAACGGTCTGTCTCAGTGAGTTTTTATAAATTTAAAGTTCGGATAGTCATAAACTAATGTTAAAGTGATTAATTAAGTTTCACCGAACGTAATGGACAACAAAATTCAAGAAAATAAAAATAAAACCTGACGGTGGCGAACCAAAAGTTGAAACTTTTGAGGCAAATTTAACCTCACTACACACAAAGAACTGTGCCGAATTTTATTCTGTGGAGCCCACTTTAGGGATGCAAAATTTACATGCTAAGCCTTATACTCTAATTATAATTATTTTTTTTAATTAGAAAAGTCTTATTACATCATATAAGGAAAATATGTAGCCCATATTATAACATTTTTAATTTTAATATAATATTTATATATCTAGTGTAAATCGAGGGCGGATGCAGAACCTTCTCAAGAGAGAAAACTGTTTCCTGGAGATTTTTTTCAAGAATTTTTATGCTTTTCCTCTACCTGGGTAAAGTTGTTAGATCTGATGGCAGGTAATCCGAACCCTCCCTATAAAAAAAATCCATAAGGCTTTGAACTAATCACATACACATTTTTTTGAACAATTTTACTCTTCAAAGATTTGTTTTTGTTAAAATTAGGTTATTTCATTTAACGTATCTATAGTACATTCGTCAACTAATTCTCCGAATAGTAATATGTTTCTTAGTATTGCAGAATTATCCGAAACATCAACTATTAATTCACTTTTGGAATATTCAGGGCTAAAAAACAGTTATTCGAAATGTATACGCTGAGAACAAATCTTATTTAGACAACCTTATTATTGTAATAGAACTGGTGATCATGACATGAGCATCAAAATGTACATGAGAGTTTAATCTGGGTAACTTTATGTATTAGTAATTGTTGATTAGTTTTTGTGGTATTGGGATTGTTGTCAATAGTTTTGTTGGAATATTGCCATTGTGCTCATGTATTATAATATCATAACAAAACTATTTATTCTTAACCTTGTTGTTTATTCTTCGATTAATTGTGAACCCATTTTCAAACAAATTCATTAAGAATTTATTGGTTCCTTTTAAGAACTGTGGGTCGTTATTTTCTAAATAAAATTACTTGGTTTTTCTTTGGATATATATATATATATATATATATATATATATATATATAAGGTGCTTTCAAAAACTCAAGTTAAATGTGTGAAGGTCCGGCGTGGACTGATCGACCCTTCCGTCTCTTGCTGAATCCGTTCTTGGATAACATCACAATTAACAAAAATTTAAATTGGATTAAAATATTACTTAAGACCCATATATAAATCCAGCACACCAGCTGATGCCTCTACTTTTTGTAAACCTAGCAAACCAGCTGATGGCACTACTTTTTGTAAACCTAGCAAACCAGCTGATGTCACTACTTTCTGTAAATCCAGTACACCAGCTGATGGCACTACTTTTTGTAAACCTAGCAAACCAGCTGATATCACTACTTTCTGTAAATCCAGTACACCAGCTGATGCCACTACTTTTTGTAAACCTAGCAAACAACTGATGTCACTACTTTCTGTAAATCCAGTACACCAGCTGATGGCACTACTTTTTGTAAACCTAGCAAACCAGCTGATGTCACTACTTTCTGTAAATCCAGTACACCAGCTGATGCCACTACTTTTTCTAAACCTAGCAAACCAGCTGATGTCCCTACTTTCTGTAAATTCAGTGAACCAGTTGATGCCACTACTCTTGAGGATATATTTACATCCAATTGATACAGGCAGGCATGACTAGATGTTTAGGTTTATATAAGGTTCCAGTTCTAATACAAATCGTACAACCATTTTTTATGAAGAAAGTACCTATGAGTTAGCTTTTAAGACCAAATCATTTTAGGTCTCGTACATTATTCTAGCACCAGTAATTTAGTTCAATTAGTCTCTGAAATGTTATAAAAATTAAGATGTAAAAAACAGAATATTCGACCTATGCAAACATTTCATTGAAATTCTTCCTAAACACAAGTAAGCCCTTTAAGAAATTCGGGATGTCATGTGGAATTACTTCTACATACTAGCTAGACTCAGTGTAATTAGGTAGCCTAAATATTTTTGTAACTTTCAAATTCATTTTCATTTCAAATAACGTCCTAAGAATTGTAGCCATGTGCAACAGATGAATAGAGGAATGACTTTTTGGTTTAGATAACGTGGAACATTTGTTGGCTTGAAATAATAATCAATATTATTATTGCAATTTGTGCCCCAGTTTCGTCTACTTAGGCCAAACTTTGCTGAACACCTCATGTCTACAAACCAAAACTAAACTAACACATCAAACCTACAAATTCTACACAAACAAAACATTATGAAATACACCAAACACCTAATTACATTATAACTCACATACTCTTTTTGACATTATAACCCCTAAGACTACATGTTTCGCTATGCTACGAAAACATGTATAGGCTAAGTATTCCTATACTACCCTATACTCAAAACTTAACACAATCAAGAGGTCAGCAACTGTCCAATTTGACAATGGGATACAATCTACCAAATAATTGGTGCTATAGTTAGACTAAGTGTAACATATCAAGAATATTCAGTTTAATTTTGTACATTCATTCGGTTTTGTGCCAGACCTTGGACAGTAATACAGTACTTCTGTTTCCATAAAACTATAACCAATCGATTTTGAACTACTCTTGCTTCTAGTAATTTTTTTCGATAACTAGTAGCTCGCGTGAAGATGGAATCAACAAATATAAATTTTTTTCAGTTAAAATAAATTCTTTCTTGATAAGTTTCACGTTTTTTTCTAACAAAATGGTTTTTCCTTCAAACTAACATACTCAACATTTAGCCCCTACCTTCATTTCAAGCAGGTCCAGTCCCACATGAACTGACAGGGTTGATGACCTTCCATTTAAATACTATAACAAACTCCTAAGCTTGTATTCTTATGGAGGGAAGGAAGCTAGTCCTTCACGCAATAATCCTGTCTACATAGGCTATTGTTTTCCTATACTCACCTGTCCATTATATCCCTGGTACTCCCTAACCCTGGTGTTGACAAACATTTCCCTGTTCTACTTAAATACCAGCAAACAATTATTATACCAGGGGAGATCCATAATCTTAAATCTCTCACACTCTCTCTATAGACAACTACCATTAAGTCTTTCTGTATCTGACCCAGGATTTACAGATGACATTAGTTGTTAAACCAAATACTTTTTAAATATAAAGGGAAATATTCAAACCAGAATTTGCTGATGCCATGAATTTCATTATGAAATACTGTACTGGATTATAGTTTTATTTTTTGCAGCAGATGTAATTTACTAAATGTTTAATATTTCAGAGAAACATTGTTGAAAGAAAATAACAATTGTGTAAAAATAATTTATAACGGGAAAAATATTTTTTCTAAAGGGTTCCACTCAGAATGTCCCAAATCCAATTGCATATATCAATTATGTCATTAAAATTGACAAAACAATTCAGGGACTTTGAGTTCTTTTGCAATAAAATTTCCTTATAATACACTTGGCAACATTCATTAAAAATGTTTAAGAAATGCTTCTCTATAATTCCCATGTACATACGTTTTTAAAAATCTATAAACATATTTTACTTTTCAAATTCAAGATGTATGCCCAAGACTTTACAAATACATCGCTATTTTGTAGGTTATGTGGCATAGTTTTCTACTACCATATTCCACCCCCCACAAATTATATAATAGAATGTAGAATCAAGATGAAATGATCAAATTTAAAACTGTACACCGTTAGCCAAGTGGTTTTATATAAAAAATATAGAACTTTAATTTCAGAAGCTATAATTTCCAATGTTTTTGTAAAGTTGAATAAAATTTAATCTTTTAACTTAAGAACCAAAAAAAGTGGAAATAGCTGTCCTTAAATAAAAAAATCCTTACAACAAATTCAAGAATTTAATATTCATGGAATAAAAAAAATACTGAAATAACTCGGTAGATGACATTCAAGAGCTACATGTTTGGACCAACATATTAAAAAGAATATGCAATTGTCCTGAAAAAAAATGTAATTATCTGGAGTTTTAACTGAAAATTAAAACCTTATAATTAGAAACAGTTGCATTAAAAAAATGCTTAAACTTCTTATAACCAATAATTTTATATAAAATTTTAAAACCTTTGTGTGCTATGAACACTTTGTTTTTTAATGGCCCATTGCTAACAGAAATCATTCTAATTTTGTATTTTATGTGTACAATAAAGTTTATACATATGAAATATACATTATTGATTAATTTCACCTCTACATTTATTTAAACTCCTAGTTTAACACAACCAGTAGTTTATTAATGATAGTGGCTATAGCAAAATATGAATAAGTACTTTCATACAATGTTATTCCATAATCCCATACAGATGGTGAATTTCTTTTAAAACTACTCTTGTAATTATTTCACTCATTATGGTAATTTTCAGACAGGTACTTTTAATGCACAGAATTTTTTTAATGCATATATTTTATTCTGTTCATTCTAAAAATCCTCTACTTCCACTGTAAACTCATTAAAAAAATGGTACAAAACAATTTTTGGCACACAAGGACATTGTACTGAAAAATTATTCAAGGTGTTTTAAATAAAAATATATAGGCCAATACATTATATCTACAAAAATTGGTAAAACTGAAAAACATTAAAAAGGTTGAAATTAATCTGTTACAGAATGTTGAATAGGGTTATACTCTTATTAAAGCATTAACAGTTAGTTGCAAATTGGAATGATTTTACTCTTCAACACAACACATTCCAAGACACATAAAGAAATGCACATTACAACTTTTTTAGTAACCTCTATAATTTACAAGCGGTAGACCTATAACATCCTATTGTTTAAATATGAATTAATTATGCTGAAAGCCTACCTTTTGTGTGCAAATTTTTAAATATTTATAATTTAACTTTGCAAAGCTGTCAGTGTACAGTAAAACCATGATGTTAGAGCAGAAATGTATAACAATTGATTATATAAAATCAAATGAGATTTACTTATTTCAAATGATAACACCGCAAAATATGACTACTTTCATATAAATCTAAATATTTTCAAACCAAATATTTGAACCTTTAAAGATGTAGCTAAGCTAAAAAATGTATCGGGTACAAAATTTGTAAAAAGAAGAACATAAAAACATGAGCAAATAGTTTTTGTCCATAGAATGTTAGCTTTAATAATTAAAAAGAAATTCTGTACAAAAGTTTAAATGAAGAACATTTGGTATTTTTTTTGTTGTAAATAATTGTGAAAAAGTTAGATAGGCCTTACCTGAAAATAAAATATCATTTTTGAAATTGGAAAATTTTTTTCCAATTGTAATAATAAACCCTATAGTGGCCAAGAGATGAGCAAAACATTTATTTTCAATTCTTTTAATATTATTCAAATATTTTTTTATTTATATATTTATTAATATAAATATTATTTAAATAATTATTACATTTATACAATATCAAATATTTTTTAGAAATAGTCATTCAAATATTTTTAGTGTAAATCTGTTATAAAATTGTTGAATGAAAAACTATACATTTCCATCCATATTACAATTTTTTAAAATAAAATAATATTTACTTTTCCAACATTTTATTTAAAAATTGTATTACTCGGAATGATAATTCAACATACCTTTTTAAAATAACCCCCATTGTAGGCACAATTACACAATAAAGGATTTTACAATTTCTAATTAGTATAAACTGAATATTTTTTCTAAAAATAGCGACAGCATGGAATTATGGAAGTTTAGGTTTAAACTGAGCAATAATCACACAATTTTTAAAGGAATATCAATTATATCTATATTTTACAAAATTTCCTTTTTATATACTTTTGCACAATTTATTTAAAAACAAATTAAAATCTGATATTTGTATTCTCTATTTAAAAAAAACAAAATTCTGATATAGGAAACACACTAAAAAAACAGTTTTTGACATTTAAAATGTTACAATTTCTTTTTTCTATGTAAATATATTAACAATATTTTTTTTAAAAAAACATATATTTTATAGATGTTCTTTCTATCATAACAATGAACATTGTATGTTGTTGGTTTTAAACAGGCAATTTTGTCCCCCCCCCCAAATATATAACTGTAAATCTGCTTTACAGGAGCTCAAATGTGAATGATGCAATGGTATTCAATATTGGATAATGATATGATAGCTTTGTTGCAACAGAAAATATTATGCATTTTGCAGTTTTTACAAAATAATAAAGTTTATGAACACGACAACAGCTGGAGAAGCTGATACAAATATTTAGTGTTATTTTTGTAATGGTTTATAGTGTTATTTTTGTAATGGTTTATAAAAAAGGATACACAATTAAGTACAAATTAGTTTCTAGAGTATTACCAATAAGAAATTTAATGTTTTATGCGATTAAAACTTAGGTACAACATCAAAATACATGTAAAAAACGTTTATTAAAAAAATTAAAAAGTAAATTGTATTTAGAGTGGTTTTCCACTGCAACTAAATTGCCTGCTTAAAAACTGCACAAAATCAACAAAAACAATAAAATATATAAATCTATTATGGTAACGAAAATAAGACAGAAAAACAAGAGAGAAAATAATCAAGGTACACTATTAGCCTACATGTCATATAAATAAGAATAACACATTAACTATTCAGCTAAAAATATACATCTTGGAAAATCTAACAAAATGATCTTTTTACACGTTTAATATACAAAAATGTATTAATAAATAAAATTATACACAAATAAAAAAATGAAGGCACAACCAATTTCATAACTTTTCTTGAAATCTAGCTGTCATATATAACAATGGGAGATCTGATATGTAGTGATCAATCGATCAAAGTATAACTTTTTAGTACTTTGAAAACTTGAATTATTAGTCAAGTCTACAGACTGTAAAAGTGATAAATCATATTTACAATTGCAAAAAATAGAATTTTCAGGGTGAAAATAAATTAAGATGAAATAAAAAGCATGAAAATTTAAATAGTTATGAGAAAGTGTGGTAGATAGAAACAGCACCCTTTTACTACTAACTCTATTTCAGACTTTAAACTGGTTTCAATAGACCATCTGGAATATTTCAACATCCATATTGGGGAAAGTAATAATTTATAAGATTTACTTTATATAGAAAAGGTTTTAAGAGATCACTATAAAAAATACGTCATTTCCCTACCTGAGAGTAAGGCCTCAAGGCAATGTAAATGTACACAAATATAAATTTCTCAAAAATAAAGCATACAAAATACGATATTTCTCACTACATTACTATAAAGTCGAAAAATCGGCAGCGTGTTTTAATTAACAATTCAAGAATTAAAAAAAATAATTTCACTTACTTTGTAAAAGGCATTACATATAAGGCAGCATCAAGAAACAAAATATAAAACGGGAAAGGAGCTTATTTCTACAAAACTATGCCTTTTGAAGACACTTAACCTCTCATAATTTAACATTCGTATGAAATATAAAACTTTTATCTATACTAATTTGTTTGTCTTTGTATGTCATATTACCTTGTTTAGTTGTAAGGTTAGAAGTTTGTTATTATAGCGTGTGGGCCGATGAAACCTCCATTTGAAATAGATTGCCAGGTTTAGTAAGTTTTAGAAAAAAATTATTCTGTTAAAAGTACCGTTATCGCATTGTTAAAAATAATAATTATTATAATATACAGTGAATTTAGTAATTACAATTTATTAATCAATTAGTACGCCTAAACTTAATGATTTGAATCTAAATAATCTAGGTCTTAATTTAACTTCGAAAATGTCTGTATTGTATGAATTTATGGATCGTGAATTAGCAACCTAAATTTAGTAATATCGAGAAACTTCAGCCCACACGTGTTCTACGGAAATAATAAAAAAATGGCAGTCAACAAAAAACCTATTTGAAGGACAGATATAATTTTAACAAATAAATAACGAAATGAAATAGTTTGTTTACACTTTTTTTAAGGCACTTGAATTATAAGCATCGACCGAACTATCACTTTGGGTACTGTTATGTCAGCAAAAATAAAAATCTGAACTATTTTTAGAAATAAAAATCGGTCACGAGCAAAACTTACTTGTGTCCGACTTTCTCCACTTTCACTGGCCGTGACTCGGCGTTATTTTATCACACAACCAAAAATTCACTTCACTAAGTCACAGTCACTGCACTCCATGTTGATACGTATCCAAATGTTTGTTTAGTTCCCGATGGAGTTGTTCTGGTAAAACACCGACGTTGGTGAAGAGCGATCTCAGCACGTTCAACTCCTCGCTTAACAATTCGATACGCTTTTGCAACCGTTCGTTTTCTTTCACCAATAACTTCACTTTTTCTTCAGTCTCTCTCGAACGCATTTTCGCTTTTTCTCTGGACTTCCTGACAGCAATGTTGTTCCTCTCTCTTCGTCTCTTGTATTCGTCCGTGTTTTTGTCTACCGACTTGCCCGTCTTTCTGTGATTGTGATGGTTGTTCAAGTGACTTTTTAACAGAGGTAAAGGAGATGAAAAAGACGTACCTCCGCCATTATTGCTTATAACGGAATACGAAGATCCTTGGTTCCTGTACTCGGAAGGTTCTATCTGTTCTCCTCCGTTATTGTTGATCACAGAGTAAGCCGCCGCCGCTTGCCTTGCGTGTTCTGTGGGTTCTAAAGGTTCTTCCTTAATGCTTGGTCCACCGGTCGAATTCGAATTACTACTTTCGAAATGTACCGGCTGTGGCATGTATGCGAGCGTAGTGCGTGGTTGGAAATTCGGTCTGACGGAAACGGCGGAAGGTTTCGGACCGTTCAGTATTTCCGTAAACAAACCTTCGTTGAACTGACTTTCGTCTATCAAATTTTGCAGATCCAGGCTGATTTCCGGTGTGTTTAAATCCGCCAAGTCCGTATACCGTTTAAAATGGTGTTGCAACTGTTGTTTTTTATTGGTTTCGGCTAACGGTGTGTTGTCGTACATCTGAGGAGAGTCCATGATTTTCCTCGGCAACGACTAAAAACACTGTTTCCTCTTGTGCTCCACTTTTCTGGCTATGCGTATACAACTGCTCCGCACACTCCATACAACACTACTAAACTGTGAGCTCTCGCGGAATGACAACTCGCCACTCCCCCCTCCTCCCTCCATAATCAAGCCTCCTGTTCCGCATTCTAGAATGCTCTGAAGTGTACACTGGTTCATTCTATCGACCGAAGCGTTAACTACATGTTCCAAACACTATGAATGTACAGTACAAAAAACGTTTAATATAGATATTAAAACGTGATAAAGAAGTACAATCTAAAAGTATGATAAGTGTTTCACTAGAAATATTTATACAGATATATAAATAAAACCAACAATTTAAAAGTGTAGATAAGTGTTTTACTAGAAATATTTATACAGGTATATAAATATACAAATAAATCCAACAGTTTTACTTATTAAGCTGATTGTAAGTTTTGCTATTAATTGTGGTTTTCAATTGTTTGCTTGTTTTCATTATTTAAATATACAAAACATTCAAGTATATAAATATGTAGAAAACAATAACCAAATTATGTTTTACCTTTCATTTAACATTTAAAAACTTTTGTACACAACAAAACAATTACATGGCATAGGATTACATAAGGATAAGAATTTAACCCTAATATCAGTTGTAAAAGGAATGAGATAACATATTATTAATATAAACATAAGCAAAAAAAGCATGGTCATATGAAAGTCAAGTGAATTGCATAAAAGACCTTTCATTAGCAGAAAGTAAAAATTAAGAATGGTTAAATTAAAAGAGATTTAAAGAAAGGCTGTATAATGATAACCTTGCAATGGGAATAGGGGAAAGTTGAGGTATTTTATGAGAAATAAAATTAGATCTACTCTAATTGGGTCAACCCAATACTCTAGTCTGTATTAGAATATAGGAGATTTGTGAAACAGATGTATGATGTAAACTTTAAAAATTAAAAGATAAATTCAAGATTGATCTATGTTGGGTGGGGTTTTGCATGAGAATAATGAGACTTTCCCAGAAATGCCCTTTTTAAAATATGTTTTTCCTCTTACTTTTGGTGTATATATATATATATATATATATATATATATACACCGTTTTTTTTTTCTTTTTTTTTTTTCTTTTTTTTTTTTTTTCTTGACTGAAGAAGATCATGTTGATCGAAATATTTCAAATAGAAGTGTATTAAGTGTTTTATATGTGCTTATTTCCAAGAGATTGCAGTTTTGGACTATTGCCTTGAGGTAAGTCTGTCAGTCTCCTATCAAGTCCAAAAATTCCTATATATATATATATATATATATGTAGAATATCAAATAGGTTTTCCTGTTAGAATTATTTTCAAGATTAAATAATATACACTAATTACAGGAATAATTTATTGAATAATACACTCAAAGCTTTTCGTTGGTTGACATTACCAACATCCTCAGGAATTACTAAGAATGACAAAAGAAATTACTCCTCTTTTGTCATTTTTAGTAATTCCTGAGGATGTTGGTAATGTCAACCAACGAAAAGCTCTGAGTGTATTATTCAATAAATTATTCCTGTAATTAGTGTATATTATTTAATCTTGAATATATATATATATATATATATATATATATATATATATATTCACTTTCCATTCATTATTTTCAGAATAGTACGGAAAAGAACTAATCAATCGGGTATAATCAATCCTACATTAAACTCTCATGTCACTAACTTAGATGGGTCTGGCTTTTGAAGTACAGATCCAGCCAAATGGGGAAGAACATAATAAAAAAAGCTTTATCATTAACTTAAGTATTCAGGTAGCAAAAGTAAAGAACGAAAACAGAGGACAAACAGTACCCTCAACAATTTCAAAAACTGTCCAAAGTGTATACAAAATAAAGACTGTTAAGCCCTGTAAAGACTGTTAAGTTACAAAGTAACAGCAGATTATATAGGTTTACCAAAATACGATTTCACAAAGTGGCGCAGCCAAGGGAGGGGCCAAGGAGGCCCAGGCCATTCCTTAGCATGAGAAAAAATGAAAATTTATATATAAATTAAAAATGACAAGAAAAATATTACATATTTAAAAATATTAACATTTTGCTTTGCGGTAAAATACACAGATTTTGAGTTGGTACCATAAGGTATAACAAAATAACCATTGAAGTTACTTGATAATTGATAATTATTATAATAAATAATGATTTTACTGTTAATTAACTTCCGTTTGTACGATCATAACAATAGTCCTTGTCTTCTATGGTCATTTTGGGGACTGTTAACACCTCTCTGGAATCGCCACAGGTATCACTATGGTAGGATTGTTAGTTAAAGAATAGCTGCTTAATAAATAGGAGGCATAACAAAAACCATAAATAGGTTGTAACATATAATTAACAATTTTGAAGATTGTCAAGGTTTAATTAGGCCCATCAATTTAAAACACGTTTTCGAAATGTCGTGACAAAAAGAGCAAACAGTTTTAATAACATTGTCCCTATTTTGGTGTATATTCTTAGATCATTTTAAAAAACCAAATCAACTTATAACAATAAATATTTAATATATTTGTCAAAGGTTGATTAGTTTTTGCTGTCCATGGTTGTAGAATTTAGACCGTAATTGGAAAATGTTCTTTGATTATTATCATTATGTGAGAAAAAAAAACAAAAAGACAACTTTAATGAAAGTAGATGGTACAGGAATCAAAATGTAAAAACGCCCAAGGTGCTCGTCAAAAAATAATAAACAACCTACTATACTATGACATAAAAACACTGATTTACTCTCAATTTGAGTCTTTTTTATGCTGCATATGCATAATCTTTAAAGTGGTATAAATTCAATATTTTCTACAGGGGAGGGGTGAAATAAACCGAACCAACCCATCCCCCTGCCCCCTTGACAAAATCCTGGGTGTGTCCCTGATTTCATAGAATCATCTCCAAAGGTTTAGTGAAAAATAATATTTTTTTACAAAACTGACATTATTTTCTGTTGTTAAAAAAAAGACATTTTGAAGATTTATTTCTGTTAAACCTAATATGCCATGTTTTTTTAATACAATAGATGTTTACAATTTAAATATGTATAAACAATATTCGAGCTTGGTTGTGAGTTAAGGTTATAAATACAATAAATATATACAACTCACAATTATAAAAACTTTAGTCTCAAACCTGTTTCAATTACATTAGGTGATCATTTTCAGTGATGCTATCACAAACAAAACTTTAATTAAACAATTTGAACATTAACTATAATATTTAAACAAAAGAAAGTATAAAAAACATTTTAACTTACTTTTGTTAAAATATTATTGGTTATGTTGAATTTTTTAAATTAAAGTTTTGTTTGTGATAGCATCACTGACGATGATGACATAATCATTGAAATGCGTTTGAGATTAGTGTTTATAATTGTGAGTTGTATATATATTTCTTGTGTTTAATTATGTATGCAAATATTTACTGAAACTGTTTGTATAAGTCAGTTGTGTATTCAGGATTCTAAAAACAGTTTATGTATACAGCGTTTATCACTTCCTCACAGTCACCCTGTAAATGGATCAGTCTGTTAATATCATACTTGTGGCTTGTATACATAATTTTACCAGAGTAAAATTATTTTTCAGTTTGTGGTTTTAGTTAGTGCTATTCGTAACTTTTATAAAAAAAATGTTCTGTACAAAAAAATAAGGTCGTGGAAATTGAAAAAAAGCATGAAGTATAATTCATAAAAGTGAACCGTTGCAGAATTCAGTGGTGTTGGTATATTGGGAGTAATGAACTGGTAGAAAAACAGAATTAGTATTTTATTTTTGCTTTCCATGAAATAGGGAGAGAACAGATCCCAGACCACTGAAGAAAACTTGAAAAACCAGCTTGATTCTTTATGCCCTGACTATCTATTACTAAAAGTGCATGGATGGATAGCATCAATTTTTGTGTGAAAGTAGTAACAAAATATTCAAAGTAGAATGGAATACCGATTAAAGCCCCATTAAACATTTGTAAATGTTTATAAACTTGCCTATAGTAGCATTTACTTATATTTGTTAAGGACGGCTGTTTCGGGAGATGTATCCCATTGTCAACTCACACCGTAACTGATCTTAAGGTTTACGTAGGTTAGGGTGGGGTGGGATATTATGGTGGTGTGGATGTATTTTGTAAGTATTAGGAGTTATGATGTCAAAAAGTGCGTGTGAGTTGTAATGTAATTGTGTATTGAGTATGTGTAGGGTGTAGTTTGAAGTGTCTGTATATTTTGTAATGTTTGGTTGTCTAGCGTTGGTTATTTCTGTGTTGTTTATGAAGAATTTGTAGGTTAGATGTTATGTCTATGTAGTCATGTTTTGAGGAGTTTGATTGGTAGTTATTGTTTGTTAGTGCTTTTATATGTTATTCTTGGTAACGTGTGTAAAAGGACCTCCCTGTCTGGCCTATGTAAAAACTGGGGCTCGAACTGCAAGTTAGATTGTAAACTACTATAGGCAAGTTTATAAACATTTACAAGTGTTAATGATAACTAGTAGCTCATGTGAAGATGGAATCAACAAATATAAAGCCCCATCACTGATGTGCTTGTTAGTGGGGACATTACAGTTAAGTTGTTGCCACCTAATATAACTTCACTTTAGCAGCCAAAGGACCAGGGGATTTCGAGAAAATAAAAAAGGTTTATAAAAGACAGATGTTGAGCATAATCATACAACAAGGAGATTACAGCATGGTAGAGATTCTCAAGTCTCTCAATATGAAGACTGTAATTTACATGATTGCAGGATCTTGGAAAAAAGTGACTAGCATCAAAAAATCATAGAAAAAATTATAGAAGGATGTAACTGACACCTGAAAATATCATGTGATAAATTGGGAACAGTGGTAACATGAAAAGAGACTCTCATATCTACAGAATTCATGGATCTGTTCCAAAATATTGATGACTGTTCTGAAGTTAATGCAAGAGGTTCATAACCTGAGCAGTTAGCCTATAATTCTGCAAGGTTTTGTATTTACAAATTTGACAGAGTGTTTCACATATTATGGATATTGTAAGGCTGCCTTCAGATTTCACAAGAGATACTTTTAAATTCATCACCTGTGTCATTGAAGATATATTGGGGTAATTATATAGACGTGTTACTACCGCTATTTTCGTGAATTTTTTTCCCTACTATGTATTTTTACGTCCTGAACACGAATTTGACATTAATTTTTGTCGCTGAGGTCTATTTAAGGACAAATACGCTAAAGAAGCGTAAATTCTTTAGCACGATTAAATTCGTGTTCAGGATGTAAAAATACATTAGAAAAAGAAAAGGGTAATTATACTGACGTGCGACTACCACTATTTTCGTGAAAATGTTTTACTTTTCTTATGTATTTTTACGTCCTAGGGACGAATCCAACATTATTTCTTGTCGCTGGTGCCGTTTTTTTAAAAATATACTTTAAAAAACAACCTATACCAACCCTTATACCTACGAAGTATCCAGTCAGGATAGATTTGGTTTTAATTTTATTCAATTTTATTATCTACCTATATTGAAATATATCTACATAGTATTCAATTTATATATTTATACTATATTATAGTGTATTGTAACACAGCTACAAAATATCTGGTTAGATTAAGTTGGGTAAAAAAATCGATCATAATTTTAGGGATATATATCAGCTTTATATAACAATGTAGTGATTCCTAAAGAATTTTAATACCTGAAGATGAGTGTTTCTAAAGTAATGTAATGTTTCTATGACAAATTCATTTAAGTTTTTGCCACTATTTATGGTTTACAGCATTCAAAATTCACTTTTTTTTGTTTAAGGCAGCCTTACAATATCCATAATATGTGAAACACTCTAGTCTGTCAAATTTGTAAATACAAAACCTTGCAGAATTATAGGCTAACATATAAAATATTGCCTAGCTATATTTCCATAAATGAAAGGCAATAGAGATAACGTTGAAAAATAAACAATACTATAGACTTCAAAACAAATATGAACCGGTTGGAAATACTTATTGTGGTTACGGATATACATTGTAAATGACAGTTTTAAATTATAAACAAATCACTTTAAACTACAAACTAATAATATTTACATTTCAAATTATTCGTAGAACTATTTAATAATGACATATAAACTCTTACCGGCCTCATGTTTTCCACAGTGCACTATAAATTAAATTGTAAAACAGAAATTATATATTATGAACTAATAATATATAGCTTAAACAGAAGATTGGTCTGGTCTATGATAAAATGTTAAAGAGTTATAGGATACGATCACAGATTACAAAGTTACTGGGAATCAGAAAAAAATTATTTTACAATTAACAAACTACTAAAAGAAAACATAAACAACAAAATAACTATTACTGATGGAAATTGTATTAAAAAACTAATGCATTTATTTGCAGTAAAATATATATATATATAATCTGAAGTTTCTTGATGTAATCATCTTGAATTCACTGATTAAACTAATTTTAACTACTTGACTAAGTAAATACGTAATTGCTTACTTGCTGACGCGTTTCAAAACGATCGTTCTTTTTACTAACCTTCTACTAGCAGCTTTTGGCTCTTTACAAACGGTATGACAGGTCTGATTTATGACATTAGGTGAGGTGTCGGCGTCTTGTGTGATGACTAATTTAAATATTCTACACACATTAAAACAGAGAAAAAACTAACAATCTTAGAAAAATATGAAATCTATAACCACTACGCAACAGACAGGGAAAATATACTTAATGACCACACACACTTTGAAGCCAATAGGCTTTTCAAATACATCACACAAGACGCCGACACCTCACCTAATGTCATAAATCCAACCCTGTCATACCGTTTGTAAAGAGCCAAAAGCCCCTAGTAGAAGGTTAGCTTCGTAAAAGGAACGATCGTTTTGAAACGCGTCAGCAAGTAAGCAATTACGTATTCACTTTGTTAAGTAGTGTAAAATTAGTTTAATATATAATCTGTTTCGTTCTAGTACAAAAAATCTAATCGAAATTTCGAGTCCCGATTTTCCGTGCTTCTATTAAGTCTATTTCTTTTTGAACCTTTTTTTAATATCTATTTGAAAGAAAATGATGAGCCGGGCTTCCAAGAAATGTTTATAGATTTAGGGTACGCAAAAGAAATAAGTCGGGCTTCAAAAAAATGTTTATAGCCATACGGTATCCAAAGGAAATGGGATAGGCTTCCAAGAAATGTTTATAGCCATACAGGACACAAAGAAAATTAGTAGGGCTTTCAAGAAATGTTAGTATGAATACGGTATGCAAATGAAATGAGCTGAGCTTCCAAGAAACATTTATAGTCATATGGTATGCGAAGGTAACGAGTCGGGCTTCAAAGAAATGTTTATAGCCATACTGAACACAAAGAAAATTAGTAGGGCTGCCGAGAAATGTTAATATGAATACGGTATGCAAATGAAATGAGTTGAGCTTCCAAGAAATGTTATTAATAAGTTATGTAAACTTATTTTCTGCTTTAGTAATTACAGTATTATTCATTATAACTCCTATTTTCTCTAATGCACAGGAACGTATTTCCGTGTAATCCGAGTTTTCTGTAGTCCGAGGGGGTCTCGTTCCCAGTTACCTCAAATTATCGAGACTCAATTGTGATAGAGTTTTTAAAAACATGAATATATATATATATATATATATATATATATATATATATATATATATATATATATATAAATAGTTTTCATCTGTTGCACGATAAAGCTCAAAGCTTAAAACTCTATGTAAAAAAATATATTCTCGAGATCTATGATTTGAAACCAGAACAGAACACTTGAACGTCGAGAACTAGGTTATGTGATGATAGAGTAGAGAAATATGAACGATCGTTACAACAGTAACAAAATATTGTACTGTAAGTTAATTATTTTAAATTTAAAAAATGAGATATTGAAATATACAGAAGTAATTGATTCTTTGTGTGTTCTTATAAGCATGTATAAAGTGATGAATATAACCTTTAATGGTTAAAAATAACTTACGAAGTAACAAGTTTTACTAAAATGCAGACTTATGAATGAATTTTGTTCAAAAGAAAAGAAGTAATTTAAGTGAATAATACTATATACAGTCACAAAAATACATATAAGGTCGTACAGTCAAATAATGTAATATATTTTGTACAAGTATATATACCCTTATTTAGTTCATACCCTTGTACAAAAGTGTATATTTTCTTGTAAAATTTGTTTTTAATTTTGCATATAATATATTACTTAAAAATACTGGTAAAAATGCTGAAGCTCGGCGCCATACGATATTTTGGGAAACTGTTTAACACCACCAAATAGGACAATATCCACAATAATTTTATTTTTATTAAAGTAGGAAAGTTACTTTTTTCAATTTAAAGTAGGGTAAAAAATTCAGCGCGGATGTAGAAGTTGTATGAATGTAGGATATCGTCCTATTTGATGGTTTCGAACAATTTCCCGAAATATCCTATGGTGCCGAGCTAATGCACAATAACCAATTATACTTTTATTTGATTAACTTATAGGGCACATTAATTTTGAAACACTTCCAGGGGCAATCTTGAATAACACAAATTTACTTTTTTAAATAATTTATTTCGTAATAAATGTATTAAATTGAATGAAAACAAACATCCCTGATTAACTACAAATATATAAATTTTTGACACATTTATTTACCAAATTTTTAAAAATGTTTGTCGTTTTCTTTTGCACTAAAGAATTCTTTTCTGATGTCACCTATACTACAAGACAGTACAGACGATGTTTGCTACTACTGTGACGAGTTATAAAGGTCCTACTATACTTGCTTATATAAATATACAAATTAATTCCTAATACATTTCATCATAATAATGTTAAAAATAGTATTACTAATCTAGAGCAAACAAAAATTCAAGTAGTAAAATATAATTATTGTATACATGATTTTGACTGAAAACATTTTCTTGCGCCAAGAAGGTATCCACTTTTACTCTGTTTAGAAATTTTAGCAACACCGATGACACAAATATTTAGAGACTTACTTACTTACTAGCCAACGCCCACTCTTGGCTGTTGGGCCATTTGGTGGCGCGCTGACCAGTAGAGGCGAGAGATCTCTTCTTCCTTCGTGTCGTTCAGGGGTCCATGGTCCAGAGCTGTACATGACTGGAGGTGCTCAGCTGTCATGTCCTCCCCGCTGTCACATAGGGTGCACCTGGGAGACGAGAAGACGTGTATCTTGTTTAGGTGTGCTGCTAGGTAATCGTGTCCAGTTGTGAGTCTAAAAAGTGCAACCCCGTCCCGTCGGGGTAACATGTTGTTAATTGGCCCGTTTTCGACAAGAGTAGCCCAACGTTTATTAAGAGATGCTTCTCGTAAGTAGGCTTGAGTGCTCCTCTTTATTGCAGCATTTATTTGTATTTTTATGGAGGGGAGCGAAGTTGCTACGCTCGGCTGTGGGAGCGTTGTTCCTTTTTTTGCCAATGAGTCGGCTAATTCATTACCTCTTATATCCACGTGGCTGGGGATCCATTGTAATTCAATTTTCCATCCCCTATTCATTAGTTTTGACAAATTTTGACAGCAGGCTAGAGTGGATCTGCAATCGGTCTTCTTGTTATTTGTTACGGCCATTATTGCAGCCATTGAGTCTACAAGAAAGACTGCTTGTGCCGGTGTCTTTATTTTCTTCATTTCGTTTGATGCCGCTAGTATGGCGGTTATTTCACCGTCAAAGTTACTTTGGTTGTTGCCAACTGCTAGCGATCCTTCGAAAAGATTACAGTAATAACCAGCTCCAGTCTGTCCTTTGTCTGGGAGGCACGATCCATCGGTATATACATGTAGCCACTGTGTCTCTGGATAGACTGTGTTGATGGTTCTGAGGGCTGCAGCCTTTAGTTCTAGTGGGTTACAATCTTTCTTTGGGATGTTGTGGTCAAGAAGATTTAGGATTCCCTTGGGCAGTGAATTGAACACTTCATGTTTCCTGATATCTGTTGTATGAGTGCCAATGTTGATGTTGTATTTCTTAATCAACTCTTTATATGTGGTTATCGGAGTTTTTTGTGTTTTTAGCCTCGTTGTGGCTTCTTTAAAGTTTGCCCATCGGTGGCTGTACGTCCTTTTGTTTCTCTCCCAAAACCCGAGGCTGAGTTTTTCTCTTCTAAACTGCATTGGCTCTGTTTCCAACTGTGCCTCCATTGCTGCTATCGGGGTCGATTTTGGTGCACCAGTGATGACTCGGAGGACTGCATTTTGGGTTCTATCCAAGATTTGGGATGTGGTGTTTGACGCTGTGATTGTTGCTTCAGCTCCGTACTCGAGTATGGGGTGTATATATGTTTTGTATGCTGTGTTCAGTACATCCTGATTTGCTCCCCATGTTGTGACAGTTAGGCGTTTCAGCAGTCTTGCTCTTTTAATGGCTCTGTTGGCGCTTTCTTTGATGTGTGGTTTCCAGGTCATTTTGGAATCTATTGAAACTCCCAGGTACTTGCAGATATTGCTCTCCATGAGTTCGCTATTCCCGTATCGCAGAGAGATTTCAGGTCGCCTTGCTGAAAGTGTAAAAAGTTGGTAAATTGATTTATTCGCATTTACACACATCGCGTTAGTCTCCGTCCAAAGCAGCAGGTTAGTCAGTGCCTTGTTTATTGCTTCTTCTAGTGATTTGATGTTGCTACCACTAGCCCAGAGAATTAGATCATCTGCATAGAGTAGGCCTTGTACTCCAGGCACTGCTCGAACTGCCGTGAGTACGTCATTGATCATCAAATTAAAGAGTATACAACTGATTACGGCTCCTTGTGCTAATCCCTGTCTTTGGATACGATATTTGGACATTCCTCCTGTATATCTTACTCTAATAAGTCGTTGCGACAGAAAGGATTTGATCCACTTAAATAAATTGTCCCTAACTTCACTTTGGGCTAGCTTGTGTATGAGCATTTCTCTCCAAACGGTGTCGTAGGCATTTTTTAGGTCTATTAGTACAGACAGGGTGGACATTTTCCTTTGGAAGCCGTCTTTAACACACTGTGAGAAGTATACTACTTGATCCATCGTACTTCGTCTCGGTCTGAATCCTGCTTGGTCATCATCGATGGTGTTGTGTAAATCGAAGAATTGGCTCAGTCGGCGGGCAACCATTCTTTCCATTACTTTACTACATGCACTCGTTAGAGCAACTGGTCTGTAGCTTCCTGCTTCACTGATAGGTTTGCCTTTCTTATGGATTGGCACTATTTCACCTTTTCGCCATTGATGAGGTACATGGCTAGCCCAGGATAGGTTCACTATCTCCAAGAAGAGCAATTTTGCCTTTTGGCCCAAGTTAATAAGGAATTCCGAGAAAATGTGATCCAAATGTGATCCAAATATTTAGAGAAGTGTGCTCTTTGCATAACACTTTGAACAACATCTCTTTGACAAAAGATGCTTCATGTAGTCTTCGTTGTAACATCGGAATGATTTAATGCCATTTGGTTGGGCTGCTGTATATTGTGGCCACCGACTTCTAATTCCCATTATCTTACAAATTTTGTGTTTGGCATATATTGGAGTACTTCTATTATGTAAGTTGTGACTGCATTTAAGGTTTATATAATTTCATGGCAAGATTGTGTAGGAAAACGTGTTTCCCTTTTTGAAATATTGAGATTATTCTTATGAATAATAAAGCAATTTCTATTTCCATTGTCCAGCAGATAATAAAATATTCTTATCGATCACTGATTTTTAACTCTCGCAGTTAAATATGACTCCTTATATTTATCAAAGGTATCACTGCCTCACAGTATCACAGTTCAAAAACAAAAAGATTTTTGATTTTCTAAATGTCTGAGTTTTGTTCATTGTTGATATTGTCATTATCTTGTATAGTAGATAATAGTATCACATGTTTCTTTTATAGTGAGACAAACAATACCATTGTGCATTTTTCTTTGAATACAAACACACATATTTAGCTGTTTCTGTTTACTATCCAAAACACGAGTGAAATCCCTCTCTTACCCTTCCTTAGAGTTCGACAAAAGTCAGATTATGATCTTTCAAAAAGTTTAGGGTTAAGCAATTAAAACAGAACCAATTTATCTACAGTGATATTTCTGCCCAGTTTTGATATTGGTCCAGCCAACCTTTCTACTACATATTTTCTAGAGTTGTTGACTTGAAAGGGCCCTGGTGGCGGTTTTCCAGTTCATATCTCTAGATTTGAAGTGTAAAAGGTCTTTGAACATCCTATGGAAAATATTTTAATGTTATATTTAGCTAGTTTATTTTAAATGTGCTGGTAAAAACTACTTCTTTTTCAAAATGCATCTCACATTTCATTGACAGTCTAAATTCACTTAGTCTCTATACTATATTTTGCAGCTCTGAACAAATTTTTTAAACAGGTCTTAAACCAACTTTTTAATCATTCTTCTATCTTCTCTTGATCTAATGTCATCTAAATACAGACCACATAAAAGGAACCTAATTATTTTTATTGACATCTAAAAAAACAATCTAAAATGCATCTTTACTTCAAAGGTTTTCAAGGAGCTGGTAGGCTAATTTCATAACACCTACCATGTGCTCAATCGCATAACACATTTTATTTCATGTTTAGTTGTTTCATTTGTATGTCCTTCATGAACATAGCAATTTTTATTTTTTATTTGTGATAGTTATGATATACTGGTTGTTTATCAATTACAAAGTAACATTATAATATCACATAAAATATACCAAGATAATCATTTAAATAATATAGACGTTGTATAAGAAACAAGCAACAATAATGTAATATTTTGAACTAAAAAAAATGCCTACACTGAATTTGATATAAATACTTATAAATAAATAATATGGGCCGATTCCGATTCTCGATTCCAGGAATCGTCGATTCTAGGTGGTATCGAGGAATCGTCGATACTCGATTCTTCATCATAAAAGTGTCGATTCCGATTCCTATTTTGTTAACTATTAAAATATGCAAGTGGAGTAATTTATTACCAAACAAAATTTATTACCAAAATTTATTATATTTGTGTGGGAAAATAATTACTAACTATGCCTTATTTATGTATTAGTTGATTTGAATGAATTAAATGATTAAAGTAAACGAAAATATTATTATTTATGAAGCAACAGCAATCAAGATCGTAACCATTTCTGGTCGTTTGACAGCGCTCGTCTCTCTCTCTCTCTCTCTCTCTCTCCCTCTCTCTCTCTCTCTCTCTCTCACTAAATGTCAGAACAAAACACAAAAAATTACAGTAAAAAACTCGATTAACCGTCACCGTCGGAACCGTGGCCATGACGGTTAAGCGAATAGACGGATAACAGAAACACTGTATTATTCCTCCGAAACTTAACCTTAATAAATTATATTATAGACAGATATCACTCTCACGGTTGAAGGTTTTGTGTAGCCTATTATATTAAAACAGAACTTTTAAAAGGTTTTGCCATATGACCAAGATGTTAACTAAATTAATTATTAGAGAACTAGCATGTAAGCTAATATAACTTGAAAGAATCGAGAATCGAAAGGAAAATTTTAGAATCGGAATCGAAATCGGAATCGAAAATTTTAGGAATCGGCCCATCCCTAAATAATAGTCTTAAAGATAGTATCACATAATGCCAAAAATAAATTAAGAGCGCAGTGGTACAATATACAGTCGGCGCTGCTTATTGTGATCACGGTTAATGTTATCATTCGGTTATTGTTATCGTTTCATTGAAAAACAAACACGGACGTATATTAATACATGGTAATTAGGCCGCTTATTGTAATCATCTGTTCGCTTATTATTATCAATTAATTTGTCATTCAAAATCATATGCGTCAACGTATACTAGCATAGACCAAGTAAAAATGTCTACAAAGTAGTTTAAACAGCACGTGCAACACACAATGACGCCCAATTCATAGAATGTTTATTTTTAGAATGACAGAAATACTTTATAACGGTTGCAGCACTTAGCACAGTTCTCAGAATGTCTCCCTTACTCTTTGTTTACGCAAACACCCTAGCCTCGCTTGAGTCGACCTTAGTTGTTTGTTAACATTAGTTGATGTTACTACTGAACCATTTACAGTATAGTCCTACTGTATTTTTTAACAGTGAATTTTTATGAACGTTTATTACAGTATTTCAGTGTGATTTTACATAACTTAATTTTTAAAGATCTTTTTCGTTTGTTTTCTAGAGTTTAGTGTCACTTGAAGTTTCAAAGGACAGTATACAAGATGTCCAAATCTCAAAAGAAACGACGCGATTTAAGTCATAAACAAAAACTTGATATTCTAGATAGGTACAGTAAATTACCAAAAATGAGTCAAAGAAACGCTGCTTCTCAACTTGGCGTTTCTCAACCTCTCTTATGTAAAATATTGAATAACAAAGAAAAAATCTTGTCATTATCAAAGTGTAATGCAAATGTTGACAACAAAAGACATCGTTCTGGGAAGGATCCGCAAGTGGAATCAGCTTTGAAATTGTGGTTTAAAAATGTTCGCGAAAAAGATGCTTGAGTTGACGGCCCACTAATGCGTTTAAAAGCTGAGGATCTTGCCATAAAAATAGGAAAACAGGATTTTAAAGCCACAGATGGATGATTCAATCGATGGAAGGAAAGGGAAAACATTGTTTACAAGAAAACGTGTGGTGAAAAGCGTTCGGTTATTGTTATCGTTCGGTTATTGTTATCAAATATGCTTCTGACAAATATGATCACAATAAGTGGTGCCGACTGTATTACCATGCATATGTTGGAAGCAACCCGAATACCACAAAATTAATAGATAATACAAGTTACTTACGATTAAACCCTTATATACATTTTGATGACTATGTCATTATCATCATCATCAGAAGGTCGTATTATAAAATTACAATCAACCAAACAAGTAGTTACAAACTAGAGTGATGCCAGCCGTTCTCTGCTGTCACTATATATAAGCATGAGGTAAGCTCAACCCCCCATTCTGCACTCGACCAACAAACAACAATCAGCCGAAATGTACATAAATGTAAAATCTTAAACAACTTGTACTATCTGTTATTTTTGTGGTATTGTGGCTGCTTCCAATATTTTCATTATAAGAGAATGATGATAAAAGGAACTATAAAATGAGTGAATATATATGTGGAGGATACCTATTAACAAATATGTCAAAAATGAAAATGACAATGTGTTGTGTGAATTGAAAAAAATATCTAAACTGTCACTAATGATTAAATAAAATAGCCTATTGTATTAAGAGGTAAATAGGTTTCCAGGCTAATACAAGAAACTTAGGGAGAGAACAGCTGATTTGAATGTTAATTTTATCTGGGCATAGTAAACTAAATACACAATAGCTGCACTGCGTTATTGAGCAGCATATTCACCGCTTAGCAGCTGTCTGAGATTTTTGTTTTGAGTAATCCAAATATTTGTATTTTGGGTTTCTTTTATCATTGAGCCAGTTAAAGAAAGAGTCCAAGCATCTATTTAAGTTAAATATTTCTGTGCAATATCTTTCCACACCCTACTCTTATTCGAATACTTTTTCTAGAAGTTCTAGACTCGTTTTTTGGTCATATCCCATAACATTTTGTATTTTTGTTTAAACAGTAGATTCTCTCAAATTCATCACAGTAATAACAAACATCGTCTATACTCTCACATAGTATAGGCGCAATCAGAAAAGAATTCTTTAGTAAAAAAGAATATGATAGACTTTTTAAAAAACTAAAACGTAAATAGATATAATATACAGTATTTTCTCTTTCTAGTGTTATTGTTCTTACAAGGTACTGTAATATGGTTTTTTATGTCTCCTATGAAAATAGACTAACATACTGTATTTCTAATTACAACCTATACTGGAGGCTCCTAGTGTTTTTATAGTGTTGTTGAGAATAGTTTTATGTGTAATAGTTTGGGCAATATTAATAACGTAAGTACAACATTAATTACATTATATATCTATTTATGTATTTATTTTGTGTTATTTTTACTCAAAATCACATGTTAATTTCATGATGTCCGTAATTCGTCTTTTTCTCGAATTCGTCACCCCCTCGGTCCTTAATGTGACAAATTAGAGACGTTCTACTGTAAAAGGTAATGAACCTTAAGGGGATTTTATAATATTGTCATTCAGGCGACTGTGGAGAGAGTTATTTTTAATTTCATCAAAAGTAATATAGAATAATTTATCCTCTTCTGGCTGTTTTTATATATAGAATCCTTGTAATTTATGTTCCTCCATTTTAGCAAATTTTAAAAAATAAATATATTTTGGTGTAACAAGAAATAATTTCAAACAATGTACAATGGTATAATTATATATTAAAAATGTCTCATAATGCCATAAAAACTCACATAACCGATAGTCTAATGAAAATGGTCTAAAAACATTACAGTAATTATAGCACAAATGCTGTATTATGATAGGGTATAAGAGGAAACTAATGCCATATAAACAGTATCTTTTGGAGGCTACCTCCTGTGGGATTGGAAACTTACTGACAAACTGAATGAATTTGGCTAAAGTGACCAAAATAGGCTATGCACCAGACTGCTGACTTCACCCGTCTGTAGTTTATAAGGAAAAATTATTTTGATAAGGGCTAACCTCCAGTGCGCACCTGATGAAAGGTTAGGTTTGATTATAAAAGAAAAGTAAATAGGTTTTCTATTGTAAGCTAATCATCTGCTTTATAAATGTAGCCAATGTATGGTGCTACCTCTAATAATTTTCTTAATTTTGTTTATTACTTAAGCGTACATTTTAAACAATAAAATAGTTATAAAACCACCAGTTGTTATACACAACAAACGAAGAATAGATAAAATTTGAAAAAATATAAATTATCCTAAATTTGTGTCTAAACCCCTTGGATTACTATTGCCTATGGCCAGTCGCACCATTATTCTGAATTGAAACGAACTTCGGGAAGTAATTATTTGCTCGATATGTCTCCTGAGTATCCCCCACAAAGCCTTGGTTTTGTTGCAGCCCAAGGACGTATTCCATTTTCCCTGCACAGTTTGTCAGTATTTGCAGAAATTCTCTTGCGTAACTCTTGAGATGGCATACCTGTTGTTCTCTCTCATTGGCTACCTAGCTGGCGTGACCCTGAATCCAGTATAGGTTAAGAGAGCTCTATTTACCAAGTTTGAATGAAGTTACTACGGTTTTCTCTAGCAACTTAGATAAGGTGCCAGCTTTCTTGATATCCTTCAGGGCTGCCTACATGCCTACTTGTCAGATCCAAGCAGTATTGCATTATTACAGTAAACATTATGCCAGCTTCTATTAATTTCTTGATACATAGTTTGATCATGAGCACTTCCACCTGGAAATCTGAATTTCAATTTTCCAGACATAAAGAGAAGGAGGATGATCTTGGTCCTCAAAAGGCAGCTTCAACTCTCTTCTTCATCCTAGACCCATCTTTAAATTTCCACCATGTTTGGGTCTACTCTCTGCCCATGCCTCTATTTCAGGAATGTAGATTGTAAAACTCCTATTCATATTATAAGAGGCAGTGTTTTATCCTACAGTTCTATAAGTTCTTTCAGTGAATTTCCAAATAGCAGTAGTACTCAACACAGCTTACTCTGTATGCTGTTTTCATGCCTCAAACTTTATGTCCAGTCCCAAGCGCAGAAGGCCCAACATGGCCATCAGAGGTGCACATGAAGTGCTCCTTGTTGCTGTTGTGTCTAAAGAAGAGACCCTGCATCCAGTCAGACAATTCACAAACAGTTTTACTTTGTTTGATCCACCAGACAATTGAGGCAAAGATTAACCTCAGAAAAATAATGGTAGAATAGATCCAGTTTATCTGTGATGGACCGAGAAACCACCTTATGCCTATTGCTCCTTTGCATGGAACATTGCTTGACTTTTTTTTAAAATTTATTCTCCAGATGTTTACATCAGAGCAACTTTCCTATCCATAAAAACTTCCAGATATCTAAGTCATGAATGTAGAATTGAATTATTTTGTTACCGTTTTTAACATAAAAATACAAAACCTGAAATAAATAGTGAAATATACAATAGTCTGTAACAAGCTTCCACAATTTTTTTTAAAAACTCATGCTCATAAATAGTTTTTGAAATTACTTCTATTTACTTATTTCTTTGTTTTATGATTCATGTAATTTATAATGTAAATTTATAATTGTGTAAAATTCCTTCATTTCTGATTTCGATCTTACCTCATATAAGACAAATTCAGTATATGCAGCTACTGAAAACGTCCTTTCTATGAAAGTTGATAATAAAACTCTCGGAGACAATACTTGAATAGTGCAAGAATAGTAAAGACTGTTTTTATTTTATAAAGCAGATTATATCACAATGAAAATATTGAAAAGAACCCAAATACCACAAAAAAATAAAAAATAACAAATAAAACAAGTTACTTAAGATTAAACCCTTATGTACATTTCGATGACCATGTCATCATCATCATCAGAGGGTCTTATTACAAAATTGCAATCTAGCAAACAACTTGGTCACTCCAGTTTGTAATTTCTTATTTGCTAGATTGTAATTTTGTAATAAGACCCTCTGATGATGATAATATGGTCATCGAAATGTACATAAGAGTTTAATCTTAAGTAACTTGTTTTATTTGTTATTTTTGATTATTTTTGTGGTATTGGGGTTCTTCCAATATTTTCATTGTTATATTGTACCACTGTGCTCTTGATATTGTATACAGTTTATTTCAATTACAGGTAAAAATATCTTTTGGAGATGACAAAACTATCTGGACAATTTAGAAACAGCCAGTGGGACCCTTGGTTAATAATTTCTCAAATAATTGCATTACAAAGTTTGTATTATGTTACTTTGGGTCTTTGGATGGCAGCCATGAATCTTCTTGTAGGAACATCACGATCTCTTGATCACCTTTTTAAATACCAAGTAAGTGATTTATTCTGTTTGAATTGAATCCTTTTGAATGTATTCCATGTTTTCAGTAACATATTCTACATTATAATTTTGTAATAGTGGTACACAATACTAAACTGAGAAAACTATGAAAACTATTTATGTACAGTATACACATACATATTTACAATTTACAGTTGAACTTGAGTATAATATCCTCTGATGTAACATGATCTTGGCTACCATCAAGTTTTTTGCAGTCCTATCTTATTAATATAAATCCCTTATGTAAAACTCGGTTTTTTGTGTCAAGAAAATTACCTTAACCGAAGATGTAGTACCAAAAAGTTTCAAGATAATATTATGTTTAACCAAAATAAGAGACTAAAATTGTACTACAATTGTATTGTTCAGATGTGTATTTCACTGCTGTAAGTAGATTTCTTGGAAATAAAATCTAAGAAATCTAAATCTAAACTTTCTTAGGAAGTTGTTTGATGTAATCATCTTGAATTCACTGATTAAACTAATTTTAAAAATACTTAACTAAGTGAATACGTAATTGCTTACTTGCTGACCGTTTCAAAACATTAGTTCCTTTTACGAAGCTAACCTTCTACTCCGCTACTCGAAGCTACTCCTCTACTCCTTTCTTAGGAAAATTTGAATTTCAATCATGGGAGAAGAGGTAGTAGTAGAGATCCAGAGGTAGTGGTATTGCACTATATAAGTAGAATCTGTGTGTATACATGCTCTGTATACATATATCATGGTAGAATTGTGCAATCCTTGGTATATACTATATGTATATATGCAGTAGTAGAAGGATATCAATCACCCAATCCTATTCTGGTAGCCTGAGACTTTGATAGATTTTTGTAAAGTGCTACCATACCTCATACTGTAGGACAGAGTTCTGCTGTCGATTTTTTAACACGTTGACATTGAAATTGTGCACGTAGAGATAGAAATTGTGTTAAACAAAATGTATTCAATGTTAACATTTGTGGTAATATGAATACTTGTAGTGCTAAGACAAAAATTCTATCCATGGAACAGAAAGTGTGTGGTATTAGAGCATGTGAAAGTGGGCAAAAGAAGGTTAATGTCTGTAAAAAATTAAGTGAATATAACTGAAAGCAATTTTTAAAAATAAGGACACAATTTTAAAGATCCTGGAAAAATGTAATGAGAATTCAATAAAATGAAAACACATTAATGTAGGACTTTTGAGATAGTTGAAGCAGTGCAAAACTTTAAACCTACCAGTAAATTGCTATTGATGAAAGCAAAATCTGAAGAATAAGATAAATTGTTTAGTGCGAAATTTTTTGTACAAACTGATGGGTTGATTGTTTTAAAGTTTGATGTTCTGTCCCCTTCGGTAAATTCACCAGTAAAGTTGAAAGTGTTTGACAAAGAGCAATATTTTTTTTTTTTTTTTTTTGAATTATGTAGTCCATTACATTTAGTGAATATTATTAATCACTTAAACAATAGTTTATGACTATCCGAACTTTAAATTTTGTAAATTTGTTATAACTTACTGAGACAGAACGTTTTCGATCGCTATGTGCCGATCTTCATCAGTGTCATCTGTTTGGAGATGTCGGGTCAAGCGGTGACGGTTTTAAAGGTAGGTTTTTGATAGTATCAAAGAGTATGTGTGATTTTGATTTTGTTTGTTCGTTTAATATGTTTATACTTTGTGTTTTTGTGTGTCTGTAAATTTCATATTGTTCTAGTGTGTTGAGATGTGGTCCTTTTTTGTTGATGAGTAGGATTTCTAGGTTATGGTAAATGTCTGTGTATTTGTGTCCTGTTTCTTTTATGTGATTCTAAAATGTTGAGTTGGTGTTCTGTTTGTGTTCATCGACTCTTTGTTTAAAGCTGTAACCTGTTTGTCCAATGTAGAATTTGTTACATTCGTCGCAGTTCAGTTTGTATACGCCTGGTGCTTGTAGTTTATCTTTGTTGTTGTGTTGTGTTGTATTTTGTATTGAAACTTGTTATTGGTTTCGTATGCTATTTTGTGTCCTATTTTTTGAAATTTTGGGCTATTTTGTTTGTTGTTTTGTTTACGTTTGGTAATGTGATGTATTTGTTTTCCTGTCTGTAGTGTTAATTTTAGTGTTTTTTTGTATTTTGTACCATAGTTTGTCTATTATTGTGGTGTTGTATCCATTTGTGTATGCTAAATATTTAATTGTGTCTAGTTCTTTGTTTATGTTTTCGGTGGTTATTGGGACTTCCTTAAGTCTGTGGAGCATGGATCTGAAGGCAGCGTGTTTGTGTTGGGTAGAGTGGTTTGAGGTGTTGTGGATAAGTATGTCTGTTGTTATGGGTTTCCTGTAAATGTTGAAGCTGTGTTTTTGTATGTGGCTTTTTGTTATGGTTAGGTCGAGGAAGTTTAGGGATTGGTTGGTTTTAATTTCTGAAGTGAAGTGGAGTTTTGGGTGTATTTTATTAGTGTAGGTGAGGAGTTTTTCGCATTGACGGGAGTTACCTCTGTATAGTGTTATGATATCATCGACGTATCTGTGCCAGTAAATGATTTTGTGTGCATGTGTATTGTTTGTGAGTATCTTGGTGTTTTCTACGTGTTGTAGAAAAATTTCACTTAGGACACTACTGATAGGACTTCCCATAGGTAGGTCATCTGGTTGTGAATAGAAGTTTGAGTTGTGGGTGAAATAGTTTTGTTTGGTGATGGTTTGGAGGATGTTTATGATTTCGGTAATGTGGGTTTTAGGTATTTTGTTCTGTATTAATTGTGTTTCTAGGATGTTGAGCGTTTCGGGTAAGGGTGTGTTGGTGTACATATTTTTTATGTCGAGTGATAGTAGTGTTGAATTGTGTGGTATGTTTATGTCTTTATTTTATTTATGAGGTTTGTTCTGTTTTTTATGTGTGTTTCTTTGATTAAGTTTATGGATTGTCTGATTATTTTGTCCATGCATTTTGCTAATTTATGTGCAGGGGCATTCTGGTAGTTGATGATGGCTTGGATGGGGACATTGGGTTTGTGAATTTTGGGAAGTGCGCGGAGGGTAGGTGCTTTAGGATGGATTTGTTTTAGATGGGATTTTTTGTTTTAGTTGATAATGTATTTAGATGTATTAATTAGTTGTTTGATGGTTCTGTGATATTTCTCTGTTGGGTCTGTATGTAGTTGTAGTATATTATTATTTATTATGTAATCATTGATTTTGTCATTCAGGTTGTTTGTATTAATAATTACTGTGGTGTTGCCTTTGTCTGCTGTGGTGAGTGTGATGTTGTTTAGTTGGGCTTTTTGTTTTATGTTTGCAGCGATTTTAATTTCATTGTTCATGTTTTTATTGGTTAGGTTTTTTATGTCATGTCGAAGTGAGTCTTGGTCTTTGGTGTCGGTTTGTTGTATGAGAGTTTCAGTTTGTAATATAATGTTTCTGTTTGTTATGTTATTTGATTTATAATGTATGCTGTATTTTAGACCTTTGTTTCATTTCGTGTTGTGTGAATTTGGTATTAGTGAGGTTAACTGTACGGGGTAGAATTTTTGTGTATTTTAAGAGTATGTTGGGTTTTTTGTTTTACATAATAGTTGATTAATTTTTTTCTTGTGGCTATTTTTGATGTTTATTATTTTATTAGTTGCCCAATTATTAGTGTCTTTTTTTACTTAAACTGGTTTTTGTCAGCAAAAGTTCTTATAAATTAAGTTCACTATGTGAAAGAGGAGAAATCAAACTGAACAGAATGAGCGCTACTGGGAATTTCTAAAATTCTGTTGGTGACAATACCAGCAAAATATTTAATGACAAAAACAGCCAGAATAAAACATCTGTGCTACCACCTTTCACGAGGCAGGGCGTAACTCTACTGCTACAATCAGTGTGTTTTAATTGATAATTGATACTATAATCTAAACCTCGCTATTTTTCAATTATACCTCGTGTTATATTCAATTATACGTCGTCATCTACAGCAATACCAGAACATCACTTCAATTACAGCTAAATGCTTCTGCATTTTTCTAGATTTTTTGATCGAGATCTTTTCACTTCTGTAACAGGTAAGTTAGGCTTGTTTAACTGGATGATAAGGTATGGCATAGCCCTACATTTCGCTAGTTGCCACACCCGTGTGTGTGTTTAAGTGCATGTAAGGTGCAAAGAGGTGGAAGTATGAAGTTAATATTGTAATATTCTTAAAAACCAAGATAAAGTTTTATGTTAATGTAGGTGTAGAAATATGAAGTGGGTTGAATTTTAAAATCAAAGTAAAATAAATAATTAAATAAATAAAACAGTGATAAAGTGTTTTCTCAGATGAATAGGTTAATGTTAAAGATATATTAAGATGTATGTACAGCTGATGACAATCTTAATTTGATAATGGGTATGATACACCTTGTGTAATACTAAATATTTTACATTATAAAAATAAACCAAATGTAGAAACTACAATTATTAAGGGCTCTGGTTTAACAAAGGAAGTATTTTGTTTAATGTAAATTTATAGGTCAGATACAGAACAAGGTGTCATTCTTCTAAAGTTTCAAATTATTTAATTAACATTGTCTGAACAAGTTCGTTGTGACAGCTTTATGGTGTTTGGAAGTTTCCCAAAGTTTTCAAACACAATGTATTAACAGAGATGAACAGAAACAGATTATTTTAGAATTTTATAAACAAGATTTTAAGACTGCTTTATAGACAACTCTTTTTAATAAGTGGAAGATAGCTTGTGTTTTTTAGAAATTTTGAGAATGTATAAAGAATTTTGTATTAAAAAAGCTTAACACTTATATTAGAGATGAATAAAGTACAATAGAGTCTTGATAATTTGAGATAGATGGGACCAGGACCCCCTCGGATTACCGAAAACTTGGGTTACACGGAAATATGTTCCTGTGCATTAGAAAAAATAGGTGTTTTAACGGCCATACCATGTTGATTATACTGGTTCTCGTCCGATCACCGAAGTCAAGCAACATTGGGCGTGGTTAGTACTTGGATGGGGGTTGAACCCTATTGAAGTATTATAATTAAGAATGTACAAAATCAGTTTATAGAATTTTATATGGACATTTATTGAAAGCGTTTATTAATTTCCTTTGCATACCGTATTAATATAAACATATCTTGAAAGCCCAACTCATTTCCTTTGCATACCGTATTGCATTTCTTTGCAGCCCGACTCATTATATTTGCATACGGTATTGATATGAACATTTCTTGGAAGTCTGACTCATTTCCTTTGCATCCCTTATTTATATGAACATTTCTTGGAAGCCCAACCTATATCTTTTGCATATGGTATTGATATGAACAAATCGCGAAAGCCTGACTCTTTCCCTTTGCATACCTCATGGCTATAAAGATTTTTTGGAAGCCCGATTCATCATTTTCTTTCAAATAGATAAAAGAGGTTTGAATTTAATAGAACCTCGAATTATCGGGACTCGGAATTTCGAGACTCTACTGTATATTGAAGAAGAGAGTGTTGTTGAATAGGGGAGTAAATAACATTATTCTGAACTGAACTGGAAAAAAATAATGAGTATAATTTTTAAAATTAAATTAAATTTAATAGTTTTGTGACATTTATAAATTGATCATTATACAATGTTCTATATAGAAGTTTAGGTATTGTTAATAAAGTATAATATTTAAGAAGTAAATATTTGTTTAGTGTAACAAAACATTTCAATCATATAAAATTTATTTGTTTTGATTCAATATTTTATTATTAGCGTATTAAAAATGAACAGTTTCAAGGTGACTGATCATATCATTTGTCCTCGAGATCTTGCACAGTAAAGAGTGTCGTTGGTTGTAGTGGTCCGTTGCCTTAACAACGAGTGACGTGTGTGTTCAAGCTGCTATGATGACTGACTGTTTCTCGATTCTGGAAAGTGATTCACCCCCCAGTGTCAGATATTTATCGGCATTTCTGTGTTAACTCTTTGTTTAAAAACGAATTAATTTTTTAGGCAGTGTAAAAATACTTTTATGAACCAGTGATAGTTCGCAGAAATATTTATTTCATTATTTTTACTTCTAGTATATATAAACTAGGAACAGTTTTCAAAAATTTATTATAGTGTTTGTGAATAGTGTTCTACTCATCCCCCAACTTATAAACTGCGATAGTTCGCTACCTTTTTTTCTACTGTTTGAATATTCCTAGAACATTTCGTGCTAGGTTTATTTTTAATTAACTGTTCATTCTCTTCTTTTTGTTCCTTATTGTTCAATATGTCTACTACTGACATATCAGTTGAAAATGAAGAAGCCATGCCAACCATCCCTAGCTTCAGAATTGCCACCATCAACGTCACAATCTGAATGGACTGAATACAGGTCGAGTCAGAAAACGCCCTTTGCATTTCCTTGATAAAGTGCTTTTCAAGGCTACAAAACACAATAATAGACATGGCCCAGTGTCGGACTTATCTGATTCCGTATTATCTGCCTCGGACACTGAGTCTCCTATGACAGTGGAGCTTCCTCCCCCGATTGGCCTATCATCACTGGAAAAGTGGCTGGAATTGGCCAGAGAGTTGCAGGCCGCAATTAAAAATCCCCTGGGTGGTAAATGCCAGGGAAAAATATTTAAAATCATGGCGTCAATTGTTGACGACTTCCACAATGTTCAACGACTGCTAACCAACAAAGGAATGAGATATCATATCTTTTCCCTCCCAGAAGACCATCAGCTGAAGGTCGTCATTTGTGGAATACCACACGATACACCCCCTACTGACATTCACCAAGAGTTGGAATCACTGGGGTTCATTGTGAACCCCGTGACACCCCTACTGACTAAAGACAAAAGACCCATCAACGCTTCTCACTGGCATCGTACATCATCCATAGGACTGATAGGCCGACAGTTCCGGGAGCGTTTTCATCAGGAGGAACGCTATCCTCGTGCACTGTTGGATAACTTAGTGCCAATAACATCGAGGCCACTGCCATCGAGATTTTGGTCAATAACATCCAAACTACCATCATCTCTTCCTACAAGCCTCCAAGATCCAACTTAAACCCCACCGACCTAGACCTCCTTCTCTCCTCTCCAAAACCTATCCTAATGGCTGGTGACCTCAACTCTAAGCATCCCGCTTGGAAAAGTAGAACCACCAACCCCTACGGTACAATCCTTTTCCAAAATGCCGCTTCCAATTCATCCAGCTATATGGGTCCATCCGAATCAACTCACATCCCAAACAACAGCGCCCATCTGCCTGATGTCTTTGACGTTGTTGTTACCAAAAACTTCCCTCTCCCTTGCTCCGTTTCTTCCGTCAGTGCCCTCAGCTCCAATCTCCATTCCATCCAAATCACGATCTCCACCTCCCACATCCTTCCTCCCCCACTCTCTAGGCAGATTAACTAGAAAGCGTTCTATGAGGATGTTGCCCAGCTACTGCCTCAAAACCCTCCGACTATTTCCACGGTCGACGACTTGGACACTCTGACCCTCCAAGTCCAAATAGTCCTCTCGACCACCATATCCAAGAATTCCTCCTCTGTACAGTCGACTCCCAGTAGATCTTCTCTTCCAAATCATATATTGATCAAAATTGCGAAAAAACGCAGTCTGCGACACTCATGGCAGAACACGAGATCTCCTGCGATCAACGTCGACTCAACCCCCCAGATCCTCCTGGTGAAGGAATTCCTGGAAGGTCACACCACTGACTCTTGATTAGCCTATTTAGATTCCTTGGATGACAAGGATGGTGGAGAGCCACTAGTCAGATCCTTTGCCAAAAGAGACACAGTCATCCAATCCAAGACACCACAGGTCTAGAGTTTTCTGATGCAGACAAAGCCGAGGTCTTTGTTGACTCTCTGGAAGCACAGTTCTCGCTGCACCATGGAATCGGTAATGACGTGTTCACTGCCTTTGTTGACGGCAACCTCCAGGAATACTTCAGCCAGACTCCTGAGATAGAGGCACACCCTTTCACGCAGCTTGACATCACTGGATAAGTCAAGAAGCTATGCCCTAAAAAAGCTCCAGGTTTAGACACCATCACATCCACTGCCCTTAAAAATTCTCCTCCCATCCTCACGTCCTACATCCTAGACATCTTCAACTCCGCACCCGCCTAAATCACTTCCCCGCCTGCTGGAAATCGGCAAAAGTCATCCTTCTTCCAAAACCTCGTAAAGCACCCAATCCTCTCTGAAAACTACCGACCAATCTCCCTCCAACCACCTTATCTTTGAACGCCTTCTCTATGCCCCCATCTTTCCTATCCTAGATGGAGTCATTCGCCCGGAGCAATTCTGATTCAGAAGTGGTCATTCCATCACACAACAACTACTATGAGTGACGAGCATGGTAGTTGACGCGTTCAACAAGAAGCAATCCACAACAGAAGTCTTCATTGATGTCAGCAAGGCCTTTGTCCGAGTCTGGCATCCTGGTCTCCTTTACAAATTGGCCACCAGTCCAATACCTAAACACACAGGCTTCTTTCTCTGCTCCTACCTTTCTGACAGAAACTTCACCGTGTCTGTCGGAAATTGCCTCTCCACTTTCTGTCCTATCTCTGCGGGTGTTCGCAGGGTTCTCTCCTAGGCCTGCTCCTCTACTCCAACGACATCCCCCTCCTTCCAACGTTTCCCTTTCCCTCTATGCGGATGGCGCATAATGTTCATGTCAAGCTCCTGGAGCATACCCAAACGAAAAAGATCACCTAGACGCAATTGGACTCCCAGTCAATGTGGTTCCGGAAGTGGTGAACGGAGGTCAATACTGAAAAATCAGAAGCCATCCGCTTCACCAGAAAGCTACGACCCCAAACCGGAGCCATCTTTCTTGATGGGAGGCCCATAGCCTGGAGGTCTTCTGTTAAATACCTTGGTGTCATCCTAGATAAGCACCTGTCCTTTTCCTCTGAAGCTTCCTTAGTCCTTACGAAGAGTAGAGCTATTCATGCTCTACCCTCTCCTCTGCCACAGAAGTACCATTTCTCTCAAAATCAAACACCACATGTACCAAATGCTCCTTTGTCTCGTCCTCACCTATGCAGCTCCTGTCTGGTGGCCTCTTTGCTCCAACACGTCTCGGAAATCTCTTGATTTCTTCCAATCCTCTTCCCTCAGTCTTCTCTCCAACTCTCCTTGGTTCCTTTCAAATGTCATCATCTGAAACTCCCTTCGCTCCCCATCGCTTGCTGTTTTTGTTAGATCCCTCTCAGCAATGCTCTTTGGTAGTGCCGAAAGCTCGTATTACCCACACCTTAGGGATTTGGCAAACTTAGTTGGATCCCCTCCTATTTTCTGTCCTCCTCCCAAAGTTCTTCTCGATCCTCCATAATACCTCTGCAACTCGCACTTCCTCTCCTAGCCGTCTACCTCTCGCCTCCTAGAATAGGCTACTAGTCTTTAAGTTTTAGTCTTAATATGTTTAAATTGTAAACATTGTTTAACTCCTGTTTGTTTATTCCTATTAATATCATCATGAATCTCTTTCATCATATAAAATGCTAGTTAAGTTGAGTTAGTTTAAGATCATCCATCACAGCTTTGTTATTCCATTCTAGCTCTAAGTCTTATTACACATTTCTACACTATCTTATGTCCTACAAACACCCTTACTACATACATGAATCGACACACACAAAACGAAAAATGTAATCCCCCGCCAAAAAAAGGAAGTCAGTGAGCTAGTCCAAATGTATAAAAAAACATAGTCCCCCAGAATAAAATCGTTATTCCCGTCCCACTCAAAAAAAGTCCTGCCTTGCAGATGCCCTTCCTACATCCAGCCCCTACTAAAAGCCCTGTTCCCATATTCCTACCCACAGCAATTGTCAGTGACAGACGTTGCATAATCTCGAGGGCTACCAAACCCCCTCCATCTCTGAATGACTGAAGGTTACTGACAATTATCTTAGTAGAAATTAGAACTAAGTTAAAAGAAAATACACTTGCTTTTCATCCTTTGTTTATTTCTTAAAAATAATGCTTTCATTTCAGGAAATCCATGTTCGGGATGCACCAGGAAAACTTATCATAACTTCTTTTGTTCTAAACTCTCTCACTGGGTGAGTAACTTACAGTTAAAATTCGACAGCTTAAAAGACATATTATTTATTCTTTGATAATTTTTTTACCTTATGATTTCAGTGCATGCGGATTATGGTTTCTTGTTCAAAGGACCAAGCAATGTTTGGATTTTTCCTGCACTGCACATTTAGTCCATCTCATATTCTGTTGGATATATAACAGTCATTTTCCAACATCTATATCCTGGTGGCTTCTCAATATAGCCTGCCTGGCCATCATGTGTATTTGTGGTGAATTTCTTTGTATGCGCTCAGAGCTAAAAGCCATTCCTCTTAGCATGGGGCCAAAGGCTGACTTATAATATGTCAGTTAAAATGTCAATTTCCTTGTATTACTTTGTAGAATTATATGAAGAAATGTATAATTTTAAATTATTTGTCTTTATATTATTAAAAGTAAAATTATTATATTCTTAAATTAAAATAATAAAATTAACATTTTAATATAGAAAAATGGATGTATTTAATAAATACATTATTTAATAACATAAATATTTTGTTTATATCAACGTTGTTAAATTTTTTATTTTCTCTAAATAAACAATTATTTTAAGAATAACTCTGTCTAAATATTACAAAGATACACCATAATTTTTCAAGTATGTGATGAAAACCTCTGTAAATATAATGTTTAGACATTATTTGCTTTAATATCTTCAACTCCTCTCAGAATAGGTATTTATATTTTAAATTAAGTTTTAATAAATAATTTTTAAAAACTTATATCAATGTATAAAAAAATATGATTAAAAAAATTAAATTCAATAAAACCATTTTCAACCACAAAATATCTTATTTACCTCAATGTACAGTTCGGTTGTATTGAAAATGAGGTGTATGAAAGGTAAATAAAACATATTTTATGATCAAATGTTCTAGCTTGCATTTGCCTGTTGTTAGATTACTGGGGTTTGGATTTGAGGGTGTACTTCTTCTTTCCAATAGTACTGCTGTTGTAATTTTTATTTTATTTTGTGGTCTCAATGAAATCATATAGGATAGTAGATGAAGTGTAAATGTACTTGGACTGTTTAACGCCAATATAGTTCTAGCAAGAAATTAAAGGAAGGTAATTAAAACTGTGAGGACCAATAACTGTGATAATAGTAATTAAAATTAACCTGTTAATATACAGTAAAACCTGCTTAAAATAAAGCCTGAGTAAATTGAAAAAAAAACTCTTGGGTTGGAATTAGTACGTAAAAATAATTTTATATGTAATCAATTTTATAAACCTGATAAATGACAAATATAGGAATGTAGAATATTTTTATCCCTTTAATGCAAGTTTTACTACTTAAAACATACTTTTCCAGCATCTAATATTAAACAAGAGTAATGTAGGTTAAACATGATCCTACATGGTGAATCCTCAGGTGAATTCTGAACATTTTCCTGAAGAATTGTAGCTTTCAATAATATGGGGACTATTAATAATGGTACGGGTTATTGGTGACAATGACTGTAAATTACTTCTTCACAATAGCAAAGTGTTCCCCTTCCTATATTGGAGTAAAAATCTGCTTCCTTTCTTATATACTAAAAAAGGAAATAAAATTATTTCAAATTGGGTTTCTTATATTCATGTTTAGGACACAGAACAAACTATTATTACAAAAATCAAGGTAATAAAAATTAATCAATATAAGAGATTTATTAGAATCAGAACATGTTTTAGATACTGAAAAAATAGAACATGTAGGAAAGCAAAATAACAAAACAACAAAGATGAATTGGGAAAATATTCAAAAATTCAAAAGAGCAAACAATCATTTTTCATTCATTTTAGCAACAAATATGTTAAAGCAATATGAACAAGTGCGAGTCATTAAACATCTTTCAATAAATGACTAAAGACATTCATGATTTATGGATTAGAAATACCACTGTCTAGAGACAGTGTAAAAGTATAAAGATTTTAAATCAAATATTGATGATAAAAACTAGGTTTTTCTTAATACTAAACATTCAGTCTATAATCACATATTTAAAAAATAGATTCTAGTGAAGTTCAAAATGTGCAGTATGTTTCACTAACTTGTGCTTTGGATTCAGCATTTAGAAAACATTTATTAATAATTTCCTTATATATGTATGAAAATTTAAAACAAATTTAAATGAAAATAAAAAATTAGTTTACAATTTGAGAATTTATTTGTGGTAAAAAATATTAAACTAACTCTTCAGTGAAAAAATTTAATGAAAGCAATAAATATTATTATTTTAGGTTAATTTATTCACTATTTCAAATATAGACCCATTTTGTTTTAAGGTGTATTTGATGAATTCAACTTGTAATTTCATCACTTAACAGAACTAGCCAAGGGCAAAACATATAAGTACACCCACCATAATATTTATTATTTATAAGTACACCTCACCCCCACCACTGTCGTAGTGAAAAGTTCTTTTTTACAATACTTGTTAAATTTAAATTATATAAATTGTTTACATCCCTTTACTTGAATTGTAGAAAATGTATAAAGTAAATTATGTCAAAAAACAAATTGAAAAACATACAACTTTTAGTTATTTTATTGTTAACAGCATTATGTGTGGCAGTTTATGAATGAAATTCATAAATTCATAGCCATTTAATTGAAAATCTGGCAAATGAAAGTTGTTACATTGAATGACATGCACTGACAGGATAAGTAGGCAATAGAGAAATGAAAAACAGGGTAATAAGACCATTAATGCAAGCTTCCATTATAGATCCATACTTCATGATAAATATTTACATTCTTGAATTTTATAGTCCATTACGTTTAGTGAATCTTATTAATCACTTAAACAATAGTTTCTATCCGAACTTTGAATTCAGTAAATTTGTTAAAACTTACTGAGACAACGTTTTCGATCGCTATGTGCCGATCTTCATCAGTGTCTTCTCACTGATGACAGTCTTCATCTGAGAAGACACTGATGAAGATCGACACATAGCTATCGAAAACGTTCTGTCTCAGTTAGTTTAAAAAAATATGTACAGTTGATGAAACATGTTTACTCATATAAGCTACATTAAAACATAAAATACCAGACCTCAGATTTGAAGAATTCAAGAATCTCCATGACCAGAAAGTGTTAACACTCTACTCACAATTTTATTTGATTCACATATTATCCTAACTACTTAGATTTGTTCATTGTAACTTTTGACTGTTTTAAAATTTGCAATGAATGAAGTTGTTGATTTCTCTGCTGTCGATGATGGATATCATACCTCATCAACCAATATCACCTTCAGTTATATCAGCCAAATATCACTTTGGTGAGTTAGTATTTTTAATTGTATTAAGTTTAAAGCGTTTGAAAGATAATTTTTGTCCATTGCACCGTTCAAAATCTTGCAAAAAGTACATTGGACTTTAATAACTATTTCTTTTCTTGGTTTGTATTCATGAGTTTTGTGGAAATTGTTATATTTTGATTATATAGGAGGTTTGCTCTATTTTAATATTTGGTGATAATTCTACAATGTAGGAGTTTGGGAAACAACAGTATTCATACCTACCATATTCCTAACATGTACGTGCTAAATGTATAAATGATTAAAATTCAGGTCATGCTAGTATCTCATATAAAAAATCTCTAACTGAATTTGAAATTTACGAATGCTTTGGGCATGATTTTTGAAAAAATTACAAAGAATTTCTAGAATAATTATACTTTTAGAATATTTAAAAAAACTTATGCATCATTTTAAGTACTACATTGTTACAAGTAATTGTACTATTTTAAAAACAAGTTAACCTTTCAGTACTGATCTAAAATATATAAAATCGGTATTCACATATCTACATATAATGTAGTTTTACTCATTATTGGATTTTAAATTACAAAATGATAATTTTATTGGTTAATTACAAGTTGAAACTGAAACAAAAGTTTGTAAAGGGTATGTTTTGTTATATCTATTTATTCTGAAATCTTTGTCTTCATTGCTTTTATCATTCTTGCAGCATAAGCAAAGAATTATTTATCCAATATGCTTCTTGTTTAAGAACATTCTTGTAACATGTGTTGCACTGCTACACTTCAAGAATTTTATGTTTTTTTATTGGCTGATCTTCAACCCCAATTCCCTCGTCCTCTTGGCTTTTTTTTTCTTTTTAAATTTATGGTTATGAGGAAGTGAATTAATTTCAGCTTCATACTTCAAGTAATTTTTCATAAAACTCGTAGAGAGAAGTTTTGAAAATTCCTTTCTTCTATTAAGGGCTTGACCATTTTTATTGAGGTTCAAATGATCATTTAATTTATCTCTGTAAATTCATAAATATAAACAAATACAGTAGACCCTCTCTATTGCAGGTTTGTTATTCGCGGTTGGCAAAATTACAAGATATCCTGCTAATATGTATTGTATTTTTTTTGTAAATACGACAAGAAAGACAGTATAGTTATTGTGCAGGTTGTAGGATGTGTTGCCTTATTTATTTTATACAGTATAATAGTTATTTATCACAAAGAAATCTGAAGAGCTTTAAGTGTGTGGATAGAAGAACAATTACAAAAAAGGATGCCTCTGAGTTCCATTTTTATTCATAAAAAAGCTAGGTGTTTGTATGAACATAGTGTTCAAAACTGAGGTGAACAGTCAATTTCTGCAGGTAAAGGCTGGTTTGACAAGTTCAAAAGACAGTTTCCTCTTCTCAATGTGAGAATTAATCGTGAATCAGCATGGGCATTACAGTTAGAATGGGCATTAAAATTTAATCGAGGACCGGAAGAAATTTATTGCCATATTGAGAACTGTATAAAGAACTAGAAAAAAATTATGCACATAGTGAAATATCAAGGTTTTAAAAATCAAACTAACAGTGTTTAGAAGATTATTTGCCTAAAATTAATCGTTTGAGCAATGAAGAATATTTATTTAATTGAATAAGCATGCATATTTAATAGAATTTTTGTGTTTTCGGAATGAAGGAAAACGTAATTTACAATAAAAATATGTATGTAATTATCAAGTAAGTAAATATACCAAACTGTATTGTAAACGTATAGTGTAGCTGTAATTAATGTTAACATTTTTTACTGGAACATAACCCTCCTCTTTTCATATATGTTTGGTTTCAGTATTCACTATTCATGGTAAGTTTGGGCAATGTAACCCCGTAAATAACGAGGGGTCACTTTATTTCTAAGGTTTAAAAAAGAAGGGAGATTTTAGGAGATAACCTTAATTTTGTTGAAAAGTTCCAACCAATGTCAATATCTTTTCTAATAAATGATTAGTAAAACTCATTTCCTTGTACCACTTCATTATTTAAATATGAAGCATTTTATAAATAAAAAAGTTTTCCCCTGAACTGTCCTAAGTTTATTAATTTTCTAAATTATCAGTTAGTAAATGAACAATTTCACTTGTACATACTGTAAGACTTATTTTAATAGCACTAAAAATTGAAGAATAGATAAATAAAGCAAATACTAAAAATAATAAACACTTTATAATACTTGAATTTTGTAGTCCATTACGTTCGGTGAATCTTAATTAATCACTTAAACAATAGTTTATGACTATCCGAACTTTAAATTTTGTAAATTTGTTAAAACTTACTGAGACAGAACGTTTTTGATCGCTTTATGGCGATCTTCATTAGTGTCTTCTCGTTATAATAAATGGCATTTTGTAAAAAAATACAACAGGCACAAGCCATTTTAAAAGAAAACTTAAAATATACAGCTGTTGTAAATTTTCCAATAGCATAACTACTAAAAGGTTAATTAATGTGTAAAAACTCTTATTTTATATTAGCCAATTTTTGAATAAGGCAGGTTATAGATAAGTTTGAGGAAGGCAGCCTGATCCACTTCAAGGATGGGCCTAGGATATTAAGGCCGGGGACCAAGGCTGGAAAAGAGAAAAAACCTAATATGCACTGTTTAAAATGATACAAACTATTAAGCATTTTTTTCAACTTCTTAACAATGTTTGTGAAATTTATTTAATTAATGAGCATGAGAAACACTTCCTATGAGTGACTAAAAAGTTGGAGCTTTTATTGGTAGAAGTGTTATTGATTGATAGATGAGTTAAATATAGCCGTATGGTGTAATTGGGGAATAGCTGATATTCTGTTGGAAAGCTCTGGAAAAGAAATTGGGCCCATGATTATATATATATAACCACATATTGAAATATTTTGTATTTTTAAATTCATTATTCACGTATGAAGAACACAATATTCTCAATTCTTGTAGTAAAATACTTTGCATTTTATAACTGAAAATTAATAACAAAATACAAAGCACATTTAATATCTAACACATTTATCATTAAAAAATGAAGAGCCATTTACTAGTAACAAATATAATAATCAGTACCAATAATTTACAATCGGATACATTTTTAACATGATTTGTTTTCAACTACTAATAAATTAAGGTTAGGAATTTTTTCAATAATTTTTAAACTTATTGTAGTAGACACCAAAATTAAAAATAAGAAGTTAAATAAAGGGTCTATATATTTTACAACAAATATAGTTTAGTCAAAATATAAACTACCTAACTTTCTTTTAAAACATGTTAAGCTAATATTTTAATAGTAACATATTTTACAAGTTGTAAATAACCTATGACTAGAATTTCTAAAAATAATTGAAAGCATCAAATATATTGAGCATTAAAAACAAATTTGGTAGGGTGCCAAGCCAACTCTAATTAAAATATATATACAAATATGTGTTCACTGAAAAGCTTGTAGAGGTAGAAACTAAATATAAAATAGATTATTGCGAGTATATCATCTATAAATTATGTTAAAACAACTAGATTATGGTAACTTTTTCTTTCTGTAATAAAAATAAAAGTTATATACTATTTAAAAAAAAACGCTATTACGAAAAACAAGAAAGCAATTGGTGCTTGAACAATTATAGAAATTTATATTAAATAATAATTTTTCAAATTCAAGTATGTTTTAATATATAATTTTGGAGCAATTTACAGCCTATATCAAAATTTTACTTGAAAAATTATAATTTTTATAAAATTATGTAACTAAACACTAGAAGAGTCAAAATACAAAGAATTCAATGCATTAACACTTAAGTGCTTGTGTTGGCAGCAAATTATCTGCCTTTTTTTGGGAAATCATTTGCAATTTCCAGATAGCTATGACCTTAATATTGATCACTTGAGTATTCTCTAGTTACTTTTCCTTACATCAGATAGTGGTAAAGTTATTTCTCTTATTAAAATTTATTTTTAAAGCTGGTCTCTCCTTAAATTCTGTGTGGGTTACATAGCCACCTTGCAAGCGTCCTTGTTATTTCATTCTCATTACAATAATTAAAAACTACCAATTATTTTTCCAAAGAAAACAGTACCTAATTCAATGAAACCACACATGTCGTAAAAAAAACGGATTTCAATACTCCTTTTGATACATTAAATGATAAAAACGTTTTAATTATATAGAAAAAAAAAACAAAAGAAACATTTTATCTGAAAAAGAAGTCATAGTAGAAAAAGTCATATTAGAAAGTAAGAGAAAGTAAGTATGCAAAATCTATTAAAGGAAAGTTATATTTTGGAAATGTTAACTTTGATAGTAAATTTACATAATTGTTTTTAAAATTTCCATTCATATGTTTTATTTTTCTAAATCTTGGCAGAATTGTCCCCCCCCCCACACACATGCATGCTACCATAGCGCATGCCCCAGCCCACAACTTTTTCCCCCACCCCATACCTCGGTGTTTTACTACCCTACTATCCACCTCTCCCTTTATCTTGGACTCTAGGTGATCTTAATCAGAGACTTAGTGTGCTTGAATAGTTTAATTATATTTAGTTTAATTAATTTCTAGGAAAGACATAACTTCAATAAGTTTAAGCATACTTAATTTAACCAATAATAATACAATTTCATATGTACATGCTTTTTAATTTTTACTTTAAAAAAACAATGTTCAATTTAATGGATTCTAATGAATTAGTCTTTAGTGAATATGAAAATTAGTATAATTTTCCTTAAGTTATATACCCTAAATTAACATTTTAGTAATCAAGAGAAATTTTACATGGTCTAATTTTGACATACATAACTATCTATTGATTGATGAATCAGGTATGAACTACAATACAAGAATATTGAAGTTTCTTGATGTAATCATCTTGAATTCACTGATTAAACTAGTTTTACTCTACTTAACTAAGTGAATACGTAATTGCTTACTTGCTAACGCGTTTCAAAACGATCGTTCTTTTTACGAAGCTAACCTGAGTAGAGGGTTAGCTTCATAAAAGGAACGATCATTTTGAAACGTGTCAGAAAGTAAGCAATTACGTATTCACTTAGTTAAGTAGTGTAAAATTGGTACAAGAATATTATTTGATTATTAAACCTTTTCAAACAACCGCATTTGGATGAATTAAATTTTAGACGTTAAAAAGGTTAGTAGTAAATTTAGTTAATGACAAAAGCTTTTAAAAAACTGTACACATATTTTTCTAGAAAGTAAGCAGAAATATTATCATATCTAGAGACTATAAATTATAGTATTGTTTTAAATTATTTATAAACTATTTTTGTAATTTTATTTGTGCTAATTTTACTAATAATTGACATTTAGTGACACAGTAGTCTCTTAAAAGGTACATTCTACATTAATTATATAAATACAAGTTGTAATACGTAATAAGTTGCTAATAAGTAGCTAACTTCCATAGCATAAAATTAAATTTAAGTAAAATACTTCCTTAATATTTTTTTTAAAATGATAAGCTTTATAGAAAACATTTTAATGTTTTTAGCAGAAGAAATTATAAAAAAAAAAATTATATTTTCTCCATGTCCTACTAACATTTCTCATTAATAAAACTTTTAGCATTTTGCCAAAAGCAGGTCATTGATTCTGTTTCTAATTTTAAAATAAATACATTATATTTCTAAAAGGTTTTACACCATTTTTAGGAGGGGCATCTTTTTTTCAGCCCTATACCAACCTAACTTATTTGAAGTCTTCAGGGTTTATCTTGCAAAATCCCATTATTTTTTTAAAAATTAATATTAAATTTTCCTTTCAAAAATTATTTTGATGGTTTAACTGTAAATATAAAATCATTTTATCATCTCCATTCTCATCATATCCTACTTTAAAATAACATATTTAAACTCTGAAAATCTTTGATGGATTAAAAATAATGTATACAGTTTTTCTATATGAAGCCATCTACATTTTATGTTTTTATCTCTTTTGGGGTTAAATTCCTTAGTATAAAACTTCTGTATAAAACAATTTGAGATTTTTTTAATATTTTCTCATAATTTAAAGGATATTTTTGAAGGTTATTTTATCTGTAGCATATACTACATATTTAAAAAATCTCAAAATCCTAATTTATATTGAAGAAAATCTATGCTTTTAGTAACCAAACGCAATGATAATATGACTAAAGGTAAGATAACTTTGATGTTACTTGAATGAATCCAAAATATTGGTAAAAATTGAAGAATTTAAATTAGAAACTAAAATTCATTTTGGTTGATTCCATCTTCACGTGAGCTACTAGTTTTCACTATAACACTTGTAAATATTTTACAACTTGCCTATAGTAGCACTTACTTATATTTGTTGAGGACAGCCATTTCAGGAGATGTGTCCCATTGTCAACTCAGGCTGTAACTCAATTACGGTCAGAGTTGACAATGGGACACATCTCCCAAAACAGCCGTCCTGAACAAATATAAGTAAGTGCTACTTTAGGCAAGTGTTTTAGTAACTAAAATTGTTTTAATAACGTTACTATATTATGTGTGTGTATATATATATATATATATATATATATATATATATATATATATATATATATATATATATATATATATATATATATAACAATTAAGTAAAAACAAACTACACTAAAATATTATGGTAACCATTAACTGTAAATTTAAAAAGTATAATAATCATTATACTATTATTAGATATGGAAATTAGCTAAAAACATAAATATAGCTGGCACCCTGTTTTAAAGCAAAACTTAACACTAATACTAATATAAATGCTTAGCTCATAAAATTGAAAGGCGCGTTTAGGATCGGATTATTGGAAGAGATGGTTGTTGAGTATTAACGAAAACTGTACATGGACGTAGAAGTATGAGGAGCAGAAAACTCTGGTATATCTGGAGATTTTGTACCTGTAAAGAACACATCGAACAGATGTTAGAAATTTTGTCTCACGTTTGCACTAAAAATGGACTGGAAACATACTATGTAGATAAAGTAATTAAATTTATTTCACAAATACATCAGTTCACTGTAATCTATCCATAAAAAAGTAATCTTTTTAATTTTGGTTTAGAACAAGCTCTCTTAATCTCGGGTTATCTGGTAGGTTTTAAATTTTGAATAATGAAATCTTATTTGGTACTCTAAAGTACAAGAACAAAAAAAAAAAAAAAAATCTAAGCTATAAATGTTATAAATTATGTTACAAATTAATTTATTTCTAGGTAAAATTGTCCCTTAATATTCTTTCTAAATGTTTTTTCTAGTTTGATTTTATAATAAATTCACTGGTTTCTTTTTCTTTTATAAATGTCTGATTGCAAAATTTCAAAAATGTAGTAATGGATCTAGCCTAGATACTTAAGTGTTTTAGATTGCAGATTGTGCAAGTGTAATTCTTTGCAGGTAACTGCATTTAAATATTATTTCTTCCGACTAAGTTTAAATTATCAGCCGTTCTGTTCACAATGCGCGCGCACCTCACTGAATATGTTAGCCATCCCGTTTTGGTTCATTTGTGCAATCTAAAATGGTTTCACTTTCTTAGCACTTGAAGGCTTTTACTTTTATTTACATGGTTTTAGTGTTCTTTTCAAACTGTTACACATTAAATTGTTTCTATCGTATTGTTTTTTTTTTATAGTGGTTATTGTTCTAAACTTGTGATTAAATGTTACGATTTTGACAATTTAGGTTATGTTTAAATTTTTCTCTTTTTTTATAATTGGTTATTTTATGGTTTGAATTTACTTACATATTTATATTATATTATACATAGTACCTTTCTTACTTGCTATTCCAAAATGTGACAATATATATACAGTCAAAATCGTTTACAACGACACCGGCTATTACGTACAACTGGATATAACGAACAAAAAGGTCGGAACCATAAAATGACATACTGGAAAAAGCATTTACATTGCTTTCTACGAACACATCGGTTAGAGCGAACACGTTTCTTGGAACACTGAGTAGTTGAAATATTGGTTACAGCGTACAATTCCGAGTTTTATATTCTGCGAAATGAAAACAAAGGTTTTGTTCGCCTTACCATTTCACCCAAGTGTTCCTCAGTTCAGTTGTCTCTTGTCTTCATACACGAAATCATGTCACGGCAACAATTTACAATTGAAGAACAATTCGGTATCGTTTGTCGAGTTGATTCCGGTGATTCCGCGAGTTCGATTGCGCGTGAATTTAAAACGTCACGCTCAACAATTGCTGGAATGCTTAAGCGCCGAGAGAAAATTGTTGCGCAATTTAACAAGTGCGAAAAAGGAAAACGCGTTCGGTCTTCCAATCACGCGGACATTGAAAATGCTTTGCTCGATTGGTTCAAACAACAACGCGCAAACAATATACCCGTGAGTGGGCCCATGCTTCAGGTAAAGGCTGAAGCCTTCGCTAAGCTTTTGAAGAAGGATTCGTTTAAGTGTAATGCTTCCTGGGTTCAACGTTTCCGATCTCGCCACAACATTGTTCATGGAAAAATTTCAGGTGAGTCAGCAGTAGTTGATCGATCAATTACAAATGACTGGGTTGAAAATGTGTGGCCTAAACTCAGGGACGGCTACAACGATGAGGACATTTTTAATGCTGATGAAATGGGATAATTTTTTAGACTGACACCTGATCACTCTTTGAAATTTAAAGGAGAGAAATGTTCTGGTGGTAAGTTGTCCAAAGAGCGTGTTACTGTTCTTGTTGCTGCCAACATGTCTGGTTCCATAAAAAGGAAGCTTTTGGTGATCGGAAAAAGCAAAATGCCACGATGTTTTAAAAACGTAAAAAATCTCCCTGTTGATTACGATTTTAATAAAAAAGCCTGGATGACTTCGACTATTTTTGAAAACACGTTGATAAAATGGGACAGCGAACTTTTAAAACAAAACAAACATATTGTTTTAATTGTAGACAATTGCCCAGCCCATCCTCCAGTTGACAGGCTAAAACAAATAAGACTCGTTTTCCTACCTCCGAATTGTACGTCCGTACTGCAGCCTATGGACCAAGGCGTTATACGAAGTCTCAAAGTATCCTTTCGAAAAGAATTGGTGTATAAAATCATCGAGAAAAGAGAAAATAATGACCTTACGAAAGTTAGTATTCTTGACGCTATTTTAATGGTATCCAAGGCATGGGATTCTGTGCGGAAGGAAACGATCACCAACTGTTTTCGTGTTTCCGGTCTAACTAAGGACCCACAACCAGGAATCACATACGAAGATATTACACCAACACATTTGAAGGATGACGTTTCCCTTCTCAGCTCTGACTGCTCTGCAGATGACTATGTGCAGGTGGATGACGAAATCATAACTTGCGAAGAACTATCAGATAATGATATCGCACTGAGTCATCAAACGGAAAAAGAAAATACTGATGAGGCTGGTGAAGAATCGGAAGATTTCGGCAAAATCCCTACTGTTGCGGAAGCGTATGCTGCTTGTTCCACCATAAGAGCGTTTATTCAGACTTCCGAAACTTCGCAAAATGTAAAAGAATCCTTATTGGTTGTTTCCACTTCAATCGAGAAAATGTTTTTTACAGAAGTGCAAGGAAGGCGTCAAACAAAAATTACAGATTTTTTTGTTTAATTCAAAATGAATACATATGTATGTATGTAAATATTTTATTTTCTTTCGTTGTTTAAAATAAATTCATAAGTAGTACATATACATACATTATGTACATATTATGTATGTCTACATTTTTAAAATACAAAGATTTTCACAACTTATTACATTATGACTATTGTTTATTGACTACCTGTACTCATTTCAATACATATTATGTATGTTGTACTTACATACATATGTATATATTGTAGGTATGGATTGTTCAAAATTTTTGCATCATAAATTTATAACGAACTGACTGTCAATAACTAGTGAAATGGCCATTATAGTGTAATGTCGTTTATAACAAACTGTTCGTTATAACCAATAGTACCGCTTAAAGAGAACACTGGCTACAGCGTACAAAATCTGCCGGTCCCTTGAAGTTCGTTATAAATGATTTTGACTGTATATATATATATATATATATATATATATATATATATATATATATTTATATTTTACGTTATCCATTGGAGAAAAAGTAGTCAGTGATTCGACAATGGTCAAGTGACCGAAAGGCGCTTCATCACACAATGTAAATTCATTGCACTTAATGGTGAATAAAATAATTTACAATAGTAATATATTAACTTCATATATAAGAGGTAATTGAGTACGTTAAGTTTAAGATGGAAATGAATAATCCTATTATAACATAGAATTCAACAAAACCTATCGTTTTATAAACACTTTTAATTGTTTTATAAACCAATTATTTTGCTACCACTTTATATTTTTTCAGCAAAGATTAACAAGGTCAAATTCTTTATTTACAACAATCTATATTGTATTCTTGTTCAAATATGAATCTGTGTATGTTAGAAATTAAGTTTAAAGTAATCTAGATAAAGTATGCATAAGAAAAGAATGCATGGCAAAGAAGCAACCACATCTCCCGAAAAGGCCATACTCAGTAATCAAAATAGTTAGTGCTCCAATAAGAAAATTTAACATATTAATATATAAAGTTGCTTGATGTAATCATCTTGAATTCATTGAATAAACGATAATTAAAAATACTTAACTAAGTGAATACATAAGGGCTTACTTGTTGAGGCGTTTCGAAACAATTGTTCCTTTTAGAAGGTTTGGTTCCTTTCCTGTAGAGGCTTTGCTTTGTAAAAAGAACGATAGTTTCAAAATGCGTCAGCAAGTAAGCCCTTATGTATTCACTAAGTTAAGTATTTTAATTAATTTTAGTATTAATATATGTTCAATTGTTTTTTATATATTACATTTGAAGGGTACAGGGAAAAAAGGAGCTAAGTAAGTTTTTCTAAATTTTACGGTAGAGCCTTTTTAAGATTTAAAGACTCTAATATATAATATAATTATAACATATATCGATGTTTTCTTAAACCTCAACTTCATGCATACTTAATGGCAGCGTCTCAAGGTTCTAATATGTTTAATTTCCTAAAAAATGTAAAATTAAATACAAAAGTCCCTCTTACTAGTAAAGAAGGGGCTAAGTCATGTCATTCCTGGGAAGAAAGGGGGTAAGTCTCAAGTAACACTGTTGTTACAATCTAGAAAAGTGGTAGTTTTCAATAAAATTTCAACATTATTTTTATTTAAATTATTTATTACTTAACAATACCTATCAACAAAAATATTAGCTTGTTTATTGATATGGTAATTAGCCATCTCTGTGTGGCAAAGACAACAGATATTCCTTAGCATCCTCTTCACAGAATTTTGAAAGGTGTCTTATATCTTCAAATTTGGCCTTTAAAACCTAAACACTGTGTAATTTTTATTCTGGCCACTACACGACTCACAAACAGATTCAGGCGTCGAACCTTTATGTCTAGAAAATTATACACAAAGTCGTGGTTCATTGAACAGACATCGCCACTACCCTTATTGGCAGTTGTTCCCGGGTGTGTGTAAAATATACACTTTAAGCAGTTGACAATATATGAATATTAAACGTATATACAGATAACTGACGTCTGTAATACACCTCATTTGTTAGTATATTTGGAACTGAGAGGTTTTCTTGGTAGTCAAAACAGATGGCTTTTTCAAACTCACTCAATAAGCTTCGAGCTTTTGCATTTCTTTTACTGGTATAAAACAACTCAGCCTTTTTTTTCGTGCAACATGTGTTCTGTTTTAAGTTGGTTGAGTTTTTTATTCAGATCGCCGAGTAAACCTACATCAGTTGTAAGAGCTAGGTGAGATTTTTCTGCCTCTATGTTTTTCATTTTTACAACTAACTCATCACACATGCTACATATGTCTTTTCTAGGGTACCGAAGAGATATGTTGTGACCCTCGGAAAAAATTGTTTAATATGTCTCATAAGACAGAGGCAAGTCCTTATACTTTTCAGTATACAAATCATACATCTTTTTAATACTAAGCTCCTCCAGTAGGTAGATTTTATTAGACTCTGACAGGTTATAGTGACCCTTTCTTCCTTTGAACAAGCAAATGTGTTCATTCACAGCGTTAGCTTTTTCCTCACTCAGTTTCCTATGCTTTGAAGAGTGCTTTCCACGCTTGTCTTTCGGCGTAAGCCCCGTTGTTTTCAGTCCCTTTTGTAGTACCTTCAGTTTCTTCTTTCCTATTCCATGAAGAGACAAAAAGGCTTTACGGCATATTTGAACTTCTTTCATCACATTAGCATCATCTAAAATTCTTAATCTGTAGGAGTAAGAAGCCTCACGGAAATTAGCCTCTTTCTAATTTTGACAGGGGTCACCGGTTTTGAATCTCTTGTACAGATATTAGTCTGCAAAGATAAGCATTGTATTTATCAACTGAGGATAATAAATTGAAATTTGTAATTATTTTGTTCTTACTATCTTGTGGAATATTTTGGAAGCAGTTAAGCTTACTGCACCTACAGTCTGGCCCTGTCACATGACTTTGTAAGCTCAGTTTCTTACTCACCTCTGGCATACAACCAAAGTTCTTCCTCTTTTTTGTTTTCACTGCACCAGAATTCACTTGAAGTTCCTCTCCACAATTATCATTATCGATTTCTATTACTACACTAAATAATTACTTAAAATGTAAACAACACAATCCAAACTAACTAGAGTTACACAAACATATCCTCAAACACAACGATAAATGTCCAAGCAGAGTGATAAAACTGAACACGAAATGGCTGGCTTGTCACCGGTCACGTTACTAAAAACTGACTTGCCTCGTTTTTTCCCTGTAGAGATCTGACTTAGCCCCTTCTTTTCCTGTACGCTGTTTTTTCATCAGCTAATTTGAAGGGACTAAGCTCGTTTCTACCCTGTAATATTTATGTATAGAATGGCATCATAAACCCAGTTTTGAAAAAAATTGACTTAGCTCCTTTTTTCCCTGTACCTTTCATTTGTATATATACATAAATATATATTTTATATACATAATATATACATAAATATATATTTTATATATTTATGTATATATATTAAGTTTTTATAATTAAAAAGTGGTAATATAAAGTATAACTAAAAAAGTGTGAAAATTGGCAAACATATTTTACTTAAATCAATTCAAGGTTCACCAAAAGCAATTAAATATTAAATGGTTTGCAATATTTGGGTCATACATTTTTAATAATGTTTTTAATAATTTATTCATCAATTCAACTTGGCAAGGAACTATTTTGTAATGACATTTATTAGCAGATGAGCCTAGGCAATGACTTTCAGCATTGAACAATGCACTGAGCAAGTACAATATCAACAAAAAATACAGAAATATCAGTAATTAGTAGTTTTTTACGAAGTAAAATTAATAAATAACTTGTTAAGTACAGGATCCTTAACCTCACTTTCAACAGACCACGTTTGTTTACAATTCTCATTATTTCGTATAACCTAGCAATCAGCTGGTGTTTTATCACAGTTCAAGTTCCACCGCCTACTAGACTTTCATTGCCGACCAGAATCTAGGATCCTTTTACTGCAAAGAAGTAGGTTTTACGATCCAGTCACCAGACGAATCTAGACTATTCATCTATGGTTTTAGACTAATTATCTGATTTAGTTACCTGTTGCTAGCATTTCCGCCTTCTCTCAAGTTACACACACTTCTTGCAACATGGCTTTCTAGTGCGGCATTCCTGGTTTCTATTCAAGTGTTTTAGCCGATTACATCGGGTTTAAACCGCGTCTGATTATTACCCCGCTTACTGATTATGTTCAGTTAATGTTTTAGATGCGTTCTAACTATGAATTAACGATTTTAGCCGCGATAAAACTGTTTTAAACCGCTTTCCTTGTACAAGTGTAATTTGTTAGGTTAGCCGCGTGGTATTTCATTACACCACAGACAATTAACTCTTTAACCTCGTGGGTGAACTATCAAGTGTTGATTAAAGCTTTTCTGTTGTGACTATTTGAAGTGCTTTTAACTTTCAATTAATTTTAAATGAGTTTTAGTTTTATGCCATTCTTCGCAAGCTACGGTTCATCACTTCAGGACTTAACCCAGGCCTGGGAAAACCGCATCATCACCTCTTCAACTACCCTGTATAACTTGGAATGGTAAGTGGCGTAGGCTTAACTTCACTCATAAAATTGAACTATTTCTTTTAATTAACGTTTAGTGTTAAATTTAAATTCAGTGTTTTTTTCTTATTAATAAAGCAGACCCCATACTGCTCCAACAAAGCGTGGGTGGTCTTCCGGACGTTTTAGTGTAACCGCTAATGATTTGAACTACCCTATTTTCATTTTCTTTCTTTAGTTTTGCTACCAAAACTATACATGGTCAACACGGGCCGGATAATTTGAATCAAATAAACCATAGGATACAGTTCACTGCAAAATTCATCTTAAAAAATTTCCTTAACTAATTTTATTTTCTGTTGTTAAAAATGGCAATTAATACTGATTATTATTTGTCAAAATTAAATAATATCATTGAGGACCTGGAACAGGTTATTAACATAATTACTGGAAATGATATCCCTACAGGTCTCATTAGCGAAATCCGACGCATCCACGGCAACTTTATTGACACATACGAATATATGGAAAAAAGTTTTGAGCATGAAGTCGCTGAAACCGCAGAAAAGGCTTTTCAATTGAAAGCCAAATTTCAACTTTTGTATTTGCCCATCCTGGCTAAATGTCCAGGCATTATAAAATCTGAAGAAAAGGAAATTTCACCGGCTAACCTCACAAATAATTGCATCAGTCTGCCAAGCCTACAAGTACCCACTTTCTCAGGCAATAACAGTGAATGGACAGACTTTATCACTATGTTTGACTCTATGATCCACTCTAATGCAAATCTGACCGCAGTACAAAAATTTCAGTACTTAAAATCAACTTTAAAAGGCGATGCCTTAGCAATCATTACCGGCTTAACAATTTCAGACAATAATTATGCAATAGCTTACAACGCTCTAAGAAACCGCTATGCCAACCCACGCAGGCTAGCCGATCATTACTTCAAACAGATTCAAGAGTTCAAATCAATGCAAACCGCTTCGCACTCAGAACTCAACCGCTTTCTAACCGCACACTCTAACGCAGTATGTGCCTTGAAGGCCATTAACTTACCGGACTTGGCAGATTTTCTGTTGTTTCAAATGGCAGTTAATAATTTAGATCCGAAGACTCGTCTTAATTTTGAAACCAGGCTAGGCACCAACACTATGCCTACTTACCGCAGCTTGAATGATTTTGTAACTGAACAAGCTAGGGCAATGGAATTGCTCAACCAGCCTTCGACTTCAACCGCAGCTAGCACAAGCCAACAACCCCAACTATCGGTCTCCTCTGTCAACGAACCTGACTTGAGTAATACACCTCCTGAGAGTCCAACACCGCCGCTCGAATACCCCACTAAACTCATGACGCTGATCTCGACTACCGCAGCCACTACAAGTAACCCCGCCGACTACGCAGATGAAGCCGCACAGCTGAATGAAGGTCATCACCGCAGTACTATGCACCACACCGCCAGGACTCAACCGCCGGCTTTGCGACCACCAGTGATAAGCCAACGCATCCAGTTCAACCGAAGAGCACCCGCACCACAACCATCACCGCTTGTTAGACAAAATTTACCCAGACCGCGCTTGCCTATCCGACCTACCAACCCGCCTCGTAACGATCCGTCCGCAGCACAGTGTTTCCATTGTTCAGCCATTCACAATATCTTTTGTTGTCCAGACTTTCTCAAACTAAAAACTCAGGAACGTCGCGAGTCTATACGACATATGCAGCGCTGTTTCAATTGTTTCGGCACCCACTACCAAAACAAATGCAGGTCACTCAAGACTTGTAAACATTGCAACGGTAATCATCACTCCTTGTTACATGACTCTAACTCAGCTTCGCCCCAGCGACCGTGCACGCATCGACACCCAAACTCAGCCAATGACTGCAACCATTCAACTACCAATGGAAAACCTCTCGCCAGCGCCGATAAAACTAACGTCGCTTCTGCCTTATTAGGCACCGCTCAAGTCATTGTAAATGATCATTTTGGAAATCCGCATATCCTTCGGGCAATCATTGACCCAGGCAGTCAAGTGTCTGTCATAACAAAACCCGCAACCGCAATGTTGAGCTTACCTACTAGGAAATCAAATGTTTCTCTTGTCGGGGTCGCTTCTCAAACCACACATATATCAGAATATGTGTCCCTACAAATCTCTTCTAGATATGCCTCAAATTTCAAACTCGATGTCGAAGCTGCAGTACTACCTCACATCACTGACCCTCTTCCATCAATCGCACTAACACCCAGTATACACGCACGTTACAGTCATCTCCAACTTGCTGACCCTCACTTTGACACTCCTGCCCAAATTGACTTAATTCTTGGATCTGACGTATTTAACCGCAGTCTTATTAATGAACCACAGACCATAATCAAAGGTCAACCTGCTGCCCTAAACACTTTCTTCGGATGGATTATCTCAGGATCGCTTCCAGACCATCTATGTCGTCAACCTCACGCCTTCACTACAAGATTAGACGCTCGTTACACCCCTGCACGTCGATCCATGGAGAGGAAAGAAGTCATCCGCACCATTAAAGACACTCAACGCTACAAGAACTTACCCAAGGGTACCACCACCAGTGGCCCCGTTAGAAGATTTAACCATATCACCGAGTCTCTTCGCCCTCTAGTCGACGCCTCCGGAATGCTCATGGTGGGCGGGAGAGTTCATCAGCCTCCACGAAATCACCCCTTTTAGCAACCGCCACCTCTTCAGCAAATGTCCAACCGCTTCTGGAAAACTTGGTCCACCCAATACCTACACACACAAATTCAACGGCACAAGTGGAATAAGGACTCGGCGCCACTCAAGGAGAATCAAATCGTCTTCATAACTGGTGAACATTCGAACCCTCTTCATTGGCCTATGGGTCGGATCCTCAAATTGCATCCAGGAACAGACCACGTCGATAGGGTAGCTACTGTCAAGACTGCACATGGACAACTGAAGAGACCAGTCAACAAGCTCGTCGGCTTTCCGCTTCATCATTAGTTCTTCACCGCTTTCCTACAGGTTCTTTCTTCGGCGCTCTTGCCCCTTTTGTTTCTTTTGGTTTTCTTCGTTTTCCCTGCCACTTTTTTCTCTTCGGCACCCTCGGTTTCCGGTGCTTTAGTGGTTCTTCGCCCCCTACCCACCTGGCGGATTAAAAACATTCGTTTTGGTGGGCGGTATGTTAAGTACAGGATCCTTAACCTCACTTTCAACAGACCACGTTTGTTTACAATTCTTATTATTTCGTATAACCTAGCAATCAGCTGGTGTTTTATCACAGTTCAAGTTCCACCGCCTACTAGACTTTCATTGCCGACCAGAATCTAGGATCCTTTTACTGCAAAGAAGTAGGTTTTACGATCCAGTCACCAGACGAATCTAGACTATTCATCTATGGTTTTAGACTAATTATCTGATTTAGTTACCTGTTGCTAGCATTTCCGCCTTCTCTCAAGTTACACACACTTCTTGCAACATGGCTTTCTAGTGCGGCATTCCTGGTTTCTATTCAAGTGTTTTAGCCGATTACATCGGGTTTAAACCGCGTCTGATTATTACCCCGCTTACTGATTATGTTCAGTTAATGTTTTAGATGCGTTCTAACTATGAATTAACGATTTTAGCCGCGATAAAACTGTTTTAAACCGCTTTCCTTGTACAAGTGTAATTTGTTAGGTTAGCCGCGTGGTATTTCATTACACCGCAGACAATTAACTCTTTAACCTCGTGGGTGAACTATCAAGTGTTGATTAAAGCTTTTCTGTTGTGACTATTTGAAGTGCTTTTAACTTTCAATTAATTTTAAATGAGTTTTAGTTTTATGCCATTCTTCGCAAGCTACGGTTCATCACTTCAGGACTTAACCCAGGCCTGGGAAAACCGCATCATCACCTCTTCAACTACCCTGTATAACTTGGAATGGTAAGTGGCGTAGGCTTAACTTCACTCATAAAATTGAACTATTTCTTTTAATTAACGTTTAGTGTTAAATTTAAATTCAGTGTTTTTTTCTTATTAATAAAGCAGACCCCATACTGCTCCAACAAAGCGTGGGTGGTCTTCCGGACGTTTTAGTGTAACCGCTAATGATTTGAACTACCCTATTTTCATTTTCTTTCTTTAGTTTTGCTACCAAAACTATACATAACTAGTTAAATTTTTAAGTTGTTTTGATCAAATACTGTACAAATTTTGTTAGGTGTGGTGGTTGTTATTTTAATCTTCAAGTCTTTTTGAGTATGTATTTCTTTTTAGTTTCTATTTTTATCTTCTGGACATATCCTATTTCTTTCTACTTTAAGTCTTTTCTGAAAGTCCTAGTGTAATGGATAAAAAAAAAAAAATAACACAATCTCTATTTTATTATTGTTGGCTTACATTCACCTAGTTTAGTAATCCACTAGCTTATTTCATTGCTTAATTTATCCTGTGAAGTATGTTACCAGTAATTTAATACACAACTTTCATTTATTGTTTTAATACAATTGTTATTTATATATTGTTATTTGAACAATCGGAGCTATGTAATAAAACAAAAAAAAAAGTTATTACTGTGAATAAGATGTCATACTCACGTAATGCTTTTGTTTTGACATATTTTCTACGAGGGTGCATGGAACATAATTGCGATCCAGTCAAGTGCTGCTGCCACCAATCCTCACTCTTTCCAACTTCAATTGAACATAGAGGACATTGAGGACCACTTCCTACTATCAAATGGAATATATTATTCCTTCTATTAATATAATATAATTATATGATATATATTATGGTTCTGTTTATAGTGAGCATCTATGGTACAGTATTTAAATTTTTTAGCACAAAGATTCCAATATTTATTAAAATCAAAAGGACTATATAATAAATAATTGATAATTTTTTTGAACCAAATATAGTTATACTTACAATCAAGTACGATATTTTCCGAAAGTTTTTATTAAAAAACATGTAAGTAAAAGAGAGTTTTTACAGTCCATTTTATTTAGTATCTTTTTGTATGTTCATTACCGTTTATTTTTGACTGTTTGGTTGTAATATAGTTAAAATTAAAAAAAATATATATTGGTGCAGTCACACAAACTTCAGTAATCTGAACAAAAATAGGTTAATAATTGATATTACATGAATGTTTTGAAAATTTTCATTTATGGAATAAAGGTACAGTAGTTAAAATAGTACCAACTTTCATAAACGATATTGTAATAAATAATTCACAATGTTTTTATATAGAAATATAAAGCAGTAATAGATTAGCATAAAATGAGGCTTTTGTCTGTAATAAGTCTTTGTTGGTTAATAAAAATTAGCCAAGTTGCTATTAAAAGCAGAGTTATTTTAATTGTTAAATGTGACAAACGCCTTAGAAAATCAAAGAGATTTAAAATAATATGTTTTAACAGCTTTTTGATTATGTGTTACAAAATAAAATGTGCATGTATAATGAAACCAACTTTCTACTTACTTCAAACTGTATACTTAATCTCTAGATTAACCAACCTTATACTGCTACTTATTATACTACTTGTAAAACAAACCTGTCTGATCAACTAAATTGCAATTAGCTTCTAGGTACATCATATAAAGAAAGAACATAAGCTTTACTAAAGATTAAAGGTGTACTCATCTTTAAGAAAGACTTTATGGTTCTGAAGTTAGTTTTGCTGTACATGATATTCTGTGAATATTTTGAATTTAAATTTAGTAGTAGAGAATCCTCATCATCATAAATAAGGAGAGCTGGGGGGACCAGGACCTATCTTGAACAATAGAATATTGATAATTTTTATTACATATTTTAATAAATGCTTTGGAAGACAAATCCAAAATCTTAAAGTATATTACATATTTTTTTTAAATAAAAAAAGATATTTATTTAAATGCAGTCGATTAGGATGTTAATAAATTGTAGAACGACTAAAATATAATTACTGATGCAATTAAACCATATAGTTAAATAATTAAGAATATAGACAACACATTATTTGCATTGTGTAAATAGTTTTGTATATTGTTATGAGTCACAGTCTATTCACAGAACCTTTCTCTTCTCAATACAAAAACTGTCAAATGGTTTTAAAATAAAAGTAGTTGATAGGGACATGATAATTTGTGTAGGTAATAATTTGAAAATTATTGTTTTTTCATCAGCCATCTATCAAATGAAATGGCTATTTCACTTTCCTAATTTTTTTAAAAAAATTTGATAGTCTAATATAGTTATGAGGTTTTATATAATACAAAAATAAAGTTACTTACCAAATAATTAATTTCTATAATTAAATGATACTTAACTAAGGGAATATGTAATGGCTTATTTGCTGACATGTTTTGAAACAATCGCTTCTTTTATGAAGCAAAGCCTCTACTGCTTCGTAAAAGGAAGGATTGTTTTAAAATGCATCAGCAAGTAAGCCATTATGTATTCACTTAGTTAAGTATCATTTAATTATAGTTTAATCAGTGAATTCAAGATGATTACAACAAACAAGTTTAATTAATTTTTGTTTGTTTGTATTAATTTGTATCTTAAAAAATGTCTGTGTTATACTTATTGTTTACTATAATTATTATGGGTTTTTGTAATAATATCTAATTAAAATAAAGTTTACTAAAACATCAAAATTGGAATGGAAATCTTTTCTTTTATTTTTTGTTAAAAGGATAGAGTTGAGCTTATCAAAAAAATTAGATCACATATATGTCCCTGAGATACTTCTACTGAGATTAAAAAACTTACAGAACAAAATATGTTAAACTGGACTAGCCGATCATTACCATTGTCTAGATTAGTCATCAGGTTAAATTGAGCTAGCAGCATGGGTTATACAATAATCTGTTTAAATAGTATATGTGATTGGTTTGTTTATTTAATATATTTTTATTTTGGGATTTGGTATATTTGTATATTTTATACTGCTTTAACGTGTTAAAATGTGGTTCTTTTATTGATATAGAGAATTTCTGTAGTTAATATTTGTATAGTTGTAGCCTGTTTCTAATATGTGTTGAACAAACTTTCTACACAAAAGTAAATGTGTTTTTTGTATAACAGTAAAACACTGTTTACCCAATGTAGAATTTATTACAGTCTGTATTGTTTAGTTTATAAATACTTTGTGCTTAGAGTTTTTGTGGGTGTTTTGTTATATGTTATACTTTATTTGTTTTAAACGCTATCCTGTACCTTGTTTTTGAAGATTATGGATAATTCTATTTGAAATCTTGTTTATGTATATGAGTGTGATTTTTTCCCCCTTCTATTTTCTTTCTTTGTGTTTTTTATTTTGTACTATACTGTTACCCATCAATTAGTCTGTACTCTATTTCTATATGTTATGTATTTAATTTGTGTTAATTTTTTTTGTTGGTGTTTTTGGTACTTAAAAGATTAAAGGCAATGTAGCATTGATATAAAAGCATCATGTTCATTTTAAAGAGGGTGGCTTGATGGATATGTAAGGTTATCTGTTATTGTTAATTTTCTTTAAGTTCTGATGATGTCTTTTTGTTACAGCTTTTTGTTATTGTGAAGTTGAAAAAATTTCAGAATCTATCAGATTAGAATTCTGTAGTAAAGTATATTTTATTTAAAGAAGGTAACGGTTTTACCCATTGATAAATATTGCCTCCTTTATAATGTGATGATGTTGTTGATATACCTATTCCAGTAGATAATTTTTTAATGTATTTTGTTTGTGTGATATATATATATATTGTTGTATTTTTTTCAATGTGTTGTAGGAACACTCTCTCTCTCTCTCTCTCTCTCCATATCTTGATTAATAATTTTTCTTATTATCTTAGAAAAATATTTTTACAATTCATTTTGAGTTTAGCTCACCTAGGCAGTTTAAAGAACTTCTGTGATCTTCAAAGTCTTCTTTTAAAACTACTCGAGAACAGATTTCACATTTCTTATACAGTTGTCGAAGATCACATTCACCTGAAACAAAACTCCACAGTTAGTTAATTTCAATGACCATAATCCTCTGAACACATTTTAGAGAAAAGGTAGAATTTTAATTTCACAATGTTCATTTGAATATAAATCTGAAAATTTTGTTTGAAATATATTAACTAAATGCTTAATATTTCTAATATGTTGATTACAATTTTATATATTTTTGATAAAATCTTGCAATGGTTATTATTCTAAATCTGATAGTGATAGCAAATCTATTGAAGTAAATAATTCTATGGTATTATGAAAATAATTTTGCATATAATGTGTGTATATATATATATATATATATATATATATATATATATATATATATATATATTCTAAGAACTGTTAACTTCTTTTTGGAGTTCAAAGCTGATTGTATCTTCATACTAATCATTAAACAGGATATTATGGGAAAGTTTTCCTTTATACAACTTTTAATAGATTTGTCAGTATCTTGTTGTTGCCAACTAATTGGGTAACTTCAAATATAGTTATTATTAATATTGTTTGTTTCTGTTTGGACTTAGGTGCAGTATTCAATGATTATAGTTTCCAAATTTAGACTGACTAATAAAAGTGACATTACGCTATTTTTATATGTGATCATTTTCAAAATCACCTAGTGAAATATTTGTTTTTTTATAATTAAAAAATCTCAATGTCAAATTTCCAAACAAGTTGTACTTAAGATATCTAATATTTATTCCTCCAATAATGCTATCAAAAGTGATAGTAAGGTGATTCCTATTTCAATCATATAATACTCCAATATATTTTTTAAACCTGCAAAAATTATTTACATGAGTAAATAATATAATAATAAATACATATAATATTATATACATAACAATAATATACATAAATAATAAATATGCCTGGTGTATACTTTTGTTTTTTTTATGAATTGGAAACTCTATTTTATTTAATGGAGAAAACAAAAAATTGGTTATTATCACCGATTGGATACTCCACAATATGAGAAGCTGTCAATGCTAAGTAGAATTTATATGACTTTGATGCAGTGGAAATAATTGGTTGAAGAATGTTTTTGTTATTCTTACAATTATCTACTTCTACAACTGATTCCTGTGAAACACTACAATAAAATAATTTACAAATTTGCTCTACTATTATGTCATTTATAAGTTTTATTTTTCATATAATGTCAAATGTCAAAATGCACTAGCAAACCAAATTTCATTTTTATGAAACTTATCCAGTAGCAAACACATCTCATAAAAACAAATAATTTGTTTGTTCATCTTGGTCTTCAATATCATGATTTGTAAAATCCATTACTTGGATTTAAAATTTTTTGCATCGATCAAGAAGCTAACTTATTTTGTGATTTTAAACAGAAAATGTTTATATTGATTGGCTCTAAGTTTGTACTTTATCTACGGAAATGGTATAAACTATTTTTATTGAGACAATAAGATTTAGTTGAAAATTTGACTACTACCATTGACACTTTTTTTTCTCAGCAGTTACATTTCTGACTATCTCAGTATATTATTGAAAGCTTCAAGATACAAATCGAATTAATTGCTTTTCAGAACACTAGCAAACCTTTCCTTTTACTACTGAGAGTTACTAGTTCACTTTATATGAATTAAATGTGCTGAATTATTGCAAAATTTATCTGCTGAAAAATGTCAATAAATCAGTGATTTTACTGAAGTATTTAAATTGTAAAAAAAGTGTAATCATATTATCTCTATCAGAAATAGTTTATACTAATTGTGAATGAAATACATAATATCATTCAATGTTTTAAAATCAGAAGATTGGCTAAATCAGGGTTAGATACAAAAAGGAAACTAAAATCTAAGTACAAAACATTAAAAAAAAAAAAAAACAGTAAATTACTAAGGCCAGAATTTTAGAGTATCATATACAAAAGCTGACAAAACCAGAGTTCTAGGTAATTTACACAGTTAAACAAAATATGTATAGGTTTAAAAGTGTTTGGACTCTTTTTGTATAGGTTATCCTATTTTTAAAACTGTAAAAGATTTTCATCCTTGTTAATTTAAAAATTTTTAGAAGATTGGCATACATAATAAATGTTGATTTAATGAAGCAACTTCAACTACTTCCTGACAGTGTTGGCATCTTGTGAGCATTGGGCAGCTCTTCCAGTAATGTATATTGAGCCCTTCTTCTGTATAGGATTCTGAACTGTCCATGCAAAATATGCACTGCCTACAACATAACCACAATTTCATATTTTAAAATTTTTTTACAATAAACGATTATAGCTATAATTTCTAAAATCATGGTAGTAATTTATAATTATTATAATTAACTTTTTAAAAGTACTTCAGGTACTTCATAATTTTTAGTACTTAAGACCTTAGTACCTTACATTCTTGGACAAATTTATTTTAAGTGATAGAATAATTTAATGTTTGATTCATATGATTATACAAAAGAAAGAGTACCCTTAACTCTGAAGAAAAAGTGACTTAAATTTTAATGGTATATTGTTGAACTTTTTAGAAGAAATTATAGGTAATTTGGTTTATAATTTTTTAGCTACCATTCTTATTTGAATATATATAACTTACTTGTCATTGGACCGATCAAGGGGTGGAGTGCAAAGTTCTCCAGAAGAAGGAGAGGAAGAAGCTGTTTGGCTGCCAGCTGCATTATCAATACTTGTTGATGGTCGAGACAATGTCGATGTTATAGGATTTGCACTGCTTACACTGCCTGATCTAACAAGTTTATTTTTTACAAACACCTCGGGTTTGCTCTAAAAATAAAGTGAACATAAATTAATAACTAATATAATATACAATTTTATATAAAAATGAAGTGCCCCTTCAAAAAACAACATAGAGGAAATGATACCAACTTGGAACAAAACAAGACGAATGGAAAAATCATAGAGAGAAAGCTTTTGTAGTGGCATGAGTAGTTGGGGCATAGCAGAACGCCAGCATACAAGGTGAATTATAATTTTAGTAATTTTTGAATTCTATTGGTAATATTAACATAGTTTGCACACATTTATTTGCTGCCTTTTAGGTACACTTTTAAGTAATTTAGTATGGTTGTTTTTTAAGTACTTGTATGGTGGTAGCCACATTGCGTATTTACTTTGTTGTCAGTATTGAGAAAGTTTGTTATACTTTGATATGCCTTGTTATTTTTTAAACATTACAAAAATAAAACGAAATTTCTACCAAATTTTGTTAAAAAAAAAAAAAATGATGGAATATAATTTTAGTAATATTGAGTATTAACAACTTCATTATTAATGTCTGCATTTAATTCTATTTTTCTCAAGTTTAATGTAAATTTCCTATGAAAAATGTTTACCAGATTAGACTAATACAGCCAATGAAATTACAAAATAGCTACTTTTTTTAAAAATACATTGCATAATAAGATAAGATAATATAAACATTGAAAATTTCTTTATATAAAATATAGTTATACCTTATTACACTTTTGATATTACTTGTGACCAGAGTTTTTGTTAAATTGTTAACTGACACTTGGAGGAAATGTTTTTGTCTTATGACTCCTCGTATTTCCTCCAAGTGTAAGTTAAGAAGTCGCAAGTAATATCAAAAGTGTAATAAGTAATTAACAACCAGCTTGTCATAAACAGCAACAAGAATTATACCATTAGCGTTATTATAAAAATAATATAGCAGTCCTTCATAATATGGCACTTCTCTAGTAATCTAGTTATTTAGAAGGATAAACTCTGCACTGAAAGTTGGCAGTGATATGGTTCATAATATTTAAAAAAATGGTTATAAAATTAAACTGTGACAGTTTCTTAAGAAACAAGGTAGTTGAATAGTGTCCATAAAACTTTGTACACAATATACATTAAAACGAAAAATAAAAAGTTATGTTTAAAAACATAAATCTCTTGTATTGTATTTTCTTACGCAGTGTCACTTACAAGTGTCGTGACAAAAAGTCAATTTTTGTTAAAACTTTATAGGTTATGTTTAATATATATATATATTTTTTTTAGTTAATTTGATTTGTGTATCTTCACTGAGGATGACGACAAATTAGTCATTGAAACGCTTATGAAATGAAAAATTTTATATTTGTGAGTTGTACCATATTTTTATTCTTTAATTATAACTTTCACTCACAAGCCAGCTTGAATATTATTTATATCCTAATATATGTTTAAATATTTTAGGAAGCAATACAAGTACTCTTTGACATTGAGAAAAATATCATACTTAGTGTATTTATAATGAACCTTGTAGAATTATAAATTATTCTAATATTTTTAAAAAAACAGAAATTATCAGACACTATAATAATTTGAAATCTTTCATTACAGCACAAAACGTACGTCAAGATCAATTTTATCAAATTCTTGCATGAGTTGTCGATAAAGCAGATTTCTTCTTGTAATGTCATCATCAGGAGGTAGTTGCTTCCTGACTATCCTAGGATTGACTTTGTATACAAGGATCAATATCCTCTCAGCAACTTTTCTAACAGCTTCAGCAGGGTGGTGAAGACCAGAAGCTCCCAGTTCTGACAAAACTCTGCATGTCATGCCACTAAAATTCAAATTAATTATAGTGTTATCTCTAATAAAGAAAACTATCCAACGAATTCCACATGCACTTGATTTATTCTTGATTTTTATTTATAACATTTCATTTTGGCTAATTTTTAAAACTGTGAGTATTACATAAGATTATATGAAATGCTAAAACTATCTTGCCATATGAGTGGCAAGTAGTTCTCAAAAGAATATAAGTAATCAGACATAATTCATATCATTGCATTACTGCTAACAAATTAAATATGAGACTTAGCTACGATTTAAACATTTAAATGTTGTACATACCAATGACCATAAAAAACAAATTTTAGTATTGGTAAGCTGTATACCAGCAACCCTGCCATCTGTCACAAGCCAGATCCCACACCATACTATTTAACGACAACCATAGCCGTAAGTGAACCATAGCCATAAAAATGTGAATTAAATTCACATGGTTAAATGTGAATTTTCAAGTCTTTATCATATGTAAAGATTTGTGCAATAAAATAGGTAGTACAAAATAAGAACAAATTTTTTCATAAGTATGCTTTGGCACAAAATAAGTTTGAATGAGGTGCCCTTCTACCTGACTCCTTGAGAACTCCAGCTTTATATATATGCACCATCTTTTTTAACACATTAAATTTGTTTTTGTGAAGTTGAGGTTTTTTACTTGTCAGAAAATCTATATCATTTTTTTTCATGTTCTGGCATATCTAAATAAACTTTATTAGTGCCAAGATCTAGCAATATTTTGACAGCATGTTACATTTTCCTCCATTTTGTATTTCTTCAATTTCTTCTGGTGCTCATTTTTAATATAACTCTTTCCATCTTTTAATATTTTTCTTAAAAAAATTTCCTACTAAAATGATTTTGAATCCTCTGTAATAAATATTTATTGCAAAATCTAATTGAATGTATTATATACCGTTTTTTAAAAAAAGATTTTAGAAAAGAAGAAGATTTAATGCAAAAATAGACCATACATCTTGTCAAATTATTTTCTTGTAAAACAACTATGTGAAAATTACTTTTTTCCATTTTTCATATAATGTCCACTCTATTTTACTGTAATTTGCAATAAAATTGTATAAGCCATGTGCTATATGATTATTTACTACATTTTCCCCCTCAGTTAAGTTTTAAAAATTGGCTCAAGATTTCTTTAACAAGGTAAAGAAAGCAACAATGGCTGTTTATAAAAACATTTTCTGAAGATGATTTTCTCTTATGTTAGGTAATCAAAATACTTGGCCGTATTTGTATAAACCCACTTACCCACTGAAATAAAATAGGCTTCATAAGTAAAAAGAAGGTGTACAGAACAGACATGTTTTTTAAAATTAGACTTCTTGTCACTAACAATAAAATTTATCACTATATCAATAATAATAATACTTCATTTATTTTCTTTACCTGGTTTTAAGAAATGGCAATTGTTGTTACTTTTGCCAGATAGTCTAATATATTTAAAGTGTTTTAAAGAGACTTGCTTGCCTACCTCTTCAAAAAATGAAGATGTGTTGATGGGATCATCCATAGACTACCTACCATATAACACTAGTATGGTCTTTTGTATACTATAGTAACATTTTCTGTACTTTGAAAAAATAATCTATAAATGATATATAATTGATTTTTTTAAAAATATTAGTACTCAATATAAAACTGATTGGTGACATGAAAAATTTCCAGTTTTTTTCAAATGGGATGGCTAAACATTTCGGTTTTAAAAGTGCAGCCCCCTTTACAACTTTATGTACAAAAGCCCTTCTATACAGCCTTTCTATCCATCTAGGAGTATTTAGAAATCTTTTCATGGAAATAAATTTTAGAACAACAAAACTACTAAAAATGTATATTAGACGAAATGCTAATGAATATTTATAAAAGTCGTTTATAATGAAAGTCTTTTATACAGAAATCTCACCTTTGTTTGTCTGTAGAAATGCCATGATTAATGATCAGTTGTTCAACCATCTCTAATCTGCTGAGAGCCAAGCGTGGGTGGGTGCTTGAAGTCAGTACTCGAGTCAAATGAACTGGGATAAGATTCAAGCTTCTTTGAAACAAAATTTTCGTTATTAAAAATTATGCTAAATTTTTAGTATAATAAGCTGTCCATTTTATGTCTTACAATTTTCATAATTTAATTTTATAATTTATGCTTTTTACATTTCTTGTTCCTGTTTAATGGAAATTTCATCAGTTAAAGTATCCCTAAATATACATGTACAGTTCAAAATAAATAAAAACTCTTAAACCATTAAAATGTTTTAATTATGTCCTCATGTACAATTTAATTGAAAAGCAATCATCTTCAGAGAAAATCACTACAAGTCTAACTTCAAGCAAGTGGTTTTTTTGCTAAATGATACCAAAATTGTAATTTATAAATAAACAGTTTTGAGGTTTAAGAGGTTTTATTATTTATAATAAAAAATTTCCAACTTACTTTAATTTATTATACTTAAACAAGTATATCTATTTTCATACACTCAGTGTTGTATATTGCCTAAACTGATTCATTAATATAGTCATGTGTAACAAATTATGTTGTTAATTTATTACGATAGAAATATATTTAAGACATGTTAAACCAATATCCATAAAACATTTAAGACATGCTACGACCAGTTTAATTTTCAAAATTTCTCAAACTCAGTCTCAAATTCTTTATTAGTGTTTTCAAGCGTATGCACATATTATCATTTCAGTCTACTAACTTCACTTGCACTTATTTTTTATAACTATAATCTAAAGTAAAATTATTTGAGTTTATTGGATTTGTTTATGAAACTGCATTTAAAATTACTAACAAAATTTAATTAATCTGTCTTAAAAATAACAATAATTTTACAAATTACTCTAACCTCTTGTGCCAAATTGAGCGAAGTTGTGAACTCAAGTTGGCGTTTGGACTGCACTTCAATAACTTCTTAGAAAGTACCCACTTTCACACTCTATATTGTAATGTACATGGAGTTCCATGATGATGTTGAGTAAAAAATAATTTGATTTGAATCTTCTTTAATAATAAAATTATTTGAAAAATGTTAAAAATATTTTTTATAAGTATATGAAAAAAATACTGTAAGTATTAAAAAAGAAACTCTTTTACAAATAAGCAAGTATTTACTTTTACAAATAAAAGAAAAGTATAACAAAATAAGCTTGTCATAAAAAGATAATGCCATATTATATTTTAGTTTTCATCATTATTGACTCTCTTCAGCATAAGAATTAAGTACAGTTATACCAGTTGGTTAGCTGTAACTTATATATACACTTCTTAAACAAGAACCTCAAGTTATACCTACTTCTGTTTTGTGTGTGTGTGTGTGTGTGTGTATGTTTGTACCACTTATATGGCAATTTCTTTTACTTGAGCAACACTTTCAGCAAGAATCTGTTGTTCTTAACAGGACAACCGATAAATATTTTGCTATAAGTAATTATTGCATTACTAAGTGAATACTTTAGAATTTGTATGTGCTGACATGTTTTGCAACAATTGTTTCATTTACGAAGTTAACTGTCTACTCTGGTGAATTCTCTCAATCAGTGAATTTAAGTCTAATGTCTTACAATGAGCAACTTTAAATCCTTTGGTAGCTACCAAAGCTTTCCATATTTGTATAAACTCTATTATAACAAAATTTTATATAATTCTATTTTTGTTATATAATTTGATGTAACGTTTTTTTATCTATTAGAACGTTAGGGGACATTCCTTTTTTATGTTTTTCTGGTAGACTAAAAAAAATTCATTAAAAGAGCCTGTATTAAAAAAATGTACTTTTGGCAATGCTTGGACCATAAACCATTGAACACAGAGTTGAACAACTTTTTTAACAAATGCTTACCCCAAGGAAGGAAAAATCATTGACAGTTCTCGATATCTGCTTGGAATAGAGTAGCTACAGTTATTATAGATCCCTCAAGTCATTTGTCACCCTTTGAAGGCAGTGATGTTAACTGTTTAACATGCTGTATAAACACTGCCCACGCATACATTTACAGATTAAAAATAAAATATTAACAGTATTTATAAAATATAATCACAGTTTTTTTATGTAGAAAATACTGAAAATATTAACTTTTTATTAATTGATAAAAGTAAAAAATATTTTTAAAGGAATAAAGTAACAAATATTAATTATTTTACTGCTCAAATGAAATATTTAAATTTTATAAATAACATTTTAGAATATTTTATTAAGATGAGGTAAAATTTGTACAAACTGATGAAAATGTAAATTTTTTAAAATAAAACTTCAAAATTTATCCTAGAGTCAATTTTATTTTACGCAAACTATTTTTCTCTGTTTCATACTTATGCAGACCTGATTTCCTTGCAGTCAGCTAGTGTGAGGATGGTGTGAACAGCCATATTGTGTATCCTAGGGGTGGTGTCACCTGACTTGGACAAAAGTTCAGGCAAGAGTCTGTCCACACTACGAGATACTTCAGGTGTTGTCACTCTGTACATAATAGAACACATAGTACACTTTCTACTACAAATGTCAGAGTGATTTATTGATAAAATTAAATTTAAACAATTTAAAAAATACGTATTTGTGTTAGAGTATAGATTTAGTCTAACTAATTACTCATAATGTTGAATTAGCACACTATTCTAACAACAATATAAGGCAGAACTAGTGAAAGGGGTGAGGTAAACTGGTTCAAAAGAGAGATAGTGAAAACAAGTTCTATAAATGAAGCCTATGTGAATAAAATCAGTACTTTTAGATTTGATAGATGGAAAGCAAGAAATAACAAATACGCATTCAAAAGGAAACCAGTGCACACATTTCTATAATACCATTTGCATTTTTATCATGAAAGCAATGAAGAAATTTACCTTCGTTTTACCTTCATGCAAGTTTTAGTTAAAAAGTATCACTGAAAATGTTTTATTTCAGAGATTTTTTCTTAAATGGAATTTTTAAGGAAATTGTTACAAGTTATTACTTAGTTTATTCACAGTACAAATTAAAGAAAGTTTAGACACAACCGCTAAACATTTATGTTTATTTATATGGCAACCTAGAGGATTCATCCTGCCTATATACTATGTTACTTACTTCTTCCAGCAGGCATCCAGCTTCAATTGTAGCCAATGGCCCATGTCCACGATAAATTGTCATTACAAAGTTCCAATGATTTTTGTTTGTTAGAATGGTATTAATGTCCAATCCCTCTATCCTTAAAACGTCCCAGGCCTGATTTGGATAAAAGCATTTAATGAGGATGTGCTCCAGGTCTTCTTCTCTACTTTGGCATAGGGCGTATTCTGGTGATGCCTCTAAATTGAACCGGTAAAGCCTGGGTTAAAATGTGTCCAGTCCGAGCTCTGGCCGCAAAAGTACATAGACTTCTTTTGATTCCGCTATATATCTCTTCTTTTGCCAGTTAATTCTGGAGGTTAAATAGGGATCAATCGACAGGACATCGTGACCATTCCTCAGTCCACTTTCTTCTGAAAAATCGCTCTGCAGACTTTTGACAATATAAGAGGGAGTATATCTCTTGGTCAGCAGGTTGCATTGCTGAGGCCAATTTTGCTACTTCATCAGCTTCTTCATTCCCTCTCAATCTGCAATGGGTAGGAGGACCCACTGGAAGACTACCCTTTTGCCCTTATCTTGCCCAATTAACCTCATCAATTCAGCAACTCTAAAGGTGTATGACGTAGTGTATGGCAATGCAAGAACTTGGAGGGCTGATTTCGAATCAGTGAGAATACAAATATCTGATTTGCAGATAGATTGACAGCTTATCAATGCAGCGTTAATTGCCAGCAATTGAGCATCCATGCTAGACCGGGCATTTGCGGGTGCGAAAAAATTTTCTCCAGTTTCGAGGTTGAAGTAGCCCGCTCCTGATTTCCCCTTCTCCGTGTCAACTGATCCGTCCGTGAAGATTTTTACATGCTCATTATATTTCTGGTGGAGCATTGCTATGGCTTCAGCACGTAGGTGTTCTGGGTGACTCTCTTTTGTCAATTTATTAGGTAAATCTATCTCAATCGAGACTCCTATCTATCTGTGAGGAGACTCATCATACACAATAGGGATGTGTTCTGGGCTTTTGATAGGTAATTGTGATGAAACTTTTCTCACCTGATAACTGAAGGAGCTCACCATTGTGCATGAGCTTGATAGGATCCCTCTTAAGGGATGACTGCTAGCTGATACCATAATTGTCAGGTACTTATTCCACATTTGTCTTCCTATATATATTTCAATAGGTTCAATGCCGAGTTCAAACTCTATTGCTGCTATCGGTGTAGTCTTCATACAGCCCAAACAGAGCCTTAGAGCTGCCGATTGCAGCCGTCGTATCTTTGCAAGGTGAGTTGCAGCAACTCCACTCCACACCTCACAGCCATAGGTCGCCTTGGATCGCACAAACATTAAATAGAAAGTTTTCATCGTTGTTGTGTCAGCACCCCATTGTCGGCTAGAAACACCTTTTAGTGCATTTATTCTATGCATACAGGTTTTGAGTATGTTGTTAACATGAGCTGCCCATAATAATTTTTATGTCCAACACTATGTCCAGAAGTTTAGGGTTTCAGTTGTGCTTTAAGGATTTTCCGTCGACCTTCAGGCTTGAAGTGAAATTGGCTAGAGAGTTCCTTCTTGTGAAAAATGAACATTCTGTTTTTTCAGCAGACATTTTAAGATTCCATTTTCTACACCAACCCGCCATGCAATCGAGCGCTGTCTGAATCAACTCCACTGCCTTTTCTTGATTTGAATCAGTGGCCCATATGGTGTTGTCATCTGCATAGGTGAAACAACATATCTGCTCAGGTAAGGACTTTGTAAGATCATGCAATGCAATATTGAACAGATCGGACAGACAATGCCTCCTGTGGTATACCATTAGCAACAAAGTAAGAAGGTGATTCAGTTCCACTAACAGATGCTCAGATAGTTCGGTCTCGCAGGAAGTTATTAATGTATTTCACCCCCATAATCCCAGTCTCATGCATTGAAGAATCACTGTTGCATGTGGCACCCTATCAAATGTCACTTCAAAGTCTATCATTATCGCAACTGTTGATTGTTTTCTTTGAAATCCTTTATAAACGCAATCCGTGAAGTATTACAAAGCATCAGCAGTACTTTGCTTCCGAAATCCAAATTGGAATGCATTTAACAGATGGTTCTTCTAGAGTCTCCATTATAATTGGTTATTTACTAGGCGCTCTAGAAGCTTCCCAACACACGATGTTAGCGCAATAGGTCTATATGACTCAACTTTGGATTCATCCTTTCCCGGCCTTCATAAAGGAATAATTTGCGCAGTTTTCCATTTTTGTGGAATATTTCTGTTTTTCCAAATCTTGTTAAAAAGGACTGTTATTCTTCTCAACATTTCTGGAGAGGAATGTTTCAGCATTTCATTATGTATGTCATCCTGATGTGGGGCAGAACTTTTCAGTTTTGATACATAGCTATTCAGTACATTTAGTGAGAAAGGTGCATCATCTGGGTCCTCCTGGAGACACAGCCATACCAAGTGGCAGGTGAGCCTTTGCTCTTCTTTGTCCAAGTACATTGGCCATGGAATCCTTTTTCCGATTTCTCGGACAGGCAGTGTCCAAAAGCTTCTGCTTTTTCCTTGTCAGTTACTAGTAATTTCCCATTTGACCTTCTTATAGTGTTAATTTGCTTCTATGTTTCACCACTTGTTGCCCGGAACCTCTTGCACACTGTGCTTGCAGGGGTGTTGACGCTCATAGAGTTCACAAACTCCCTCCACGACTTCCTTTTTGCCTCCAATATAGCTCTTCACAATATGGAGTTGCATCTATTGCAGGTAGATCAATTTGTCGGAAATATAAACTTTTCCCATGCTTTCCGTGCAGTTGTAGGATCTTTTCTGAGTTGTTTGATTTCATCATTCCACCAGTTGTTTATATGTTTTTGCATGCATTTACTCAATTTCCTAGGAATACTTTTTTCAGCTGCTTCAAAAATATCTTGTTCTATATCATAGATCTTGTCATCTGTGAGATGCCGAGTGATGCGCGTCATTTCTTCAAACTTGGTCCAATTAGCTTTGTTCAACCTGAATTTGCTGTGCACTACAGTATGGTATCTATTCTGGATGCTGCTCATGTTAATGTGAATGAAAATAGGAAAATGATCACTACCCATATCGGCACCAACATACCATTTTGTCACTTTTCTTTGAATGTTAGGAGTTGCCAAAAAGAGGTTAATAGTACTGAGAGTACCTGTTGATGCAAATTGATAGGTTGCCTGCCCTTTTTCATTTAATAGTAACATGTTACTGGTTAATAACCAGTCGCTCAGCGCGGTGCCATTTCCATTACTGGGACAATCGTTTCAAGCACAGTGTTTACTGTTTAAATCTCCAACAATTAACGTTTTTTCATCTATATTAGACAAAATTTGCAGGTCGTCACATCTAAGGCCTTGGCCAGGGATGTAAGTGTTAAGAATAGCAAAGTTAGTGTTATTGTCAACCCTTATCTTGAATTTTGAGACTTCAACCCTCTCTGTCATTGATTTAACATAATCCTCCACAGTTAAACAATCTTTAATTAATGTCAACAAGCCTCCCCCAACACGTGATTCATAAGACACATTATACATTTTGTAGCCAGCAAACTTTGGGTGGTACTTTTCGTCTTGTGGTAGTGACGCCTCCTGTATGCAGGCAATTGTGAAATTTTCCTCTTCTAACATTCTCTTTAGTTCCTCCGATTTGTTACGCAGAGATCTTGTATTCCCATGCATTATTACTAGCCGATTGTCTGGCTCACTTTTTCGATTGCTTTTAGTATTGATTTGAGTTCGAACTTTCTGTCTCTCCCTGTAGGTTGTACCTATTGAAACGTGCCCAAGTTCTTGGTTAGCTTTCCTTAAAACCTCCATAAGTAGATTTTTTGCGAAGGTTCTGCTTGGGCACCAAATTTCTACTCTGCGAAATATTCCCACCCCTCTTCTTCTCAATATAATATTTTTGTGAATGTTATGAATTCTGCGTATTGACTGGATACTGTGTTCTTGAGTCTTCCAAAATAAGACTTTCAATCGGTTAGGATGTTCTCGTCTCCCAATACAGAAACGTTGAAAATCCTGAAAAGGACTGTTTGAATCAGACTCTTGTGGACTCATGGGACTTTCGTTTCGGATAGATAATGCTAGCGTTCAGTTCGCTGTTAACTGAACAGGGATAGGACCAGGACCAACCAGCTCACCCCCTATATACTAGGTTAAAGTGGCTAATTTAGTGCTGGTTTAGAGCTAGGTCATTAAAACTTTATCAAGATATTTTAAGGCATTTTGACTTTATTTATGATAAATTGACATTCTCTTGAAAAATTGTTATTGTAGATTTGAAGAACTTAAAAATATAATTTTGTTTTTTTGACTATTTTGAGATTTGTAGATAACATCAATGCATTAAATTAAATCTAGAGAACATTATCCCTCCTTCTAAATCTTATGAGTTTACAATAGTTATTGATTGTAACAATCATCAAAACAAGGGCAGAAAATGCCTACTTTGATTGAATGTTATATTACAATGTTTTGTTTGGATCCTAAAGTAACAAAGATATATATTTTAGTCTTTAATCTTTGACTGAAATTATTATTTTGTTCTTCTAGAGAATTAAGTTTATGTTTCATTGTTTCTAAAGTAATAATATTGAGGACTTTTACAAATTACTAAAAGTATACAGGCTCTAATTAAAATATCAAAAATTAAAAAAATTATTTAAAATATTAAATTAAAACAATGCATTTTTTTCACTTACTTTCCACAGACAAAATCACTAAAAAAATATCGGATAATCTCAGCAGCTGTACTGTATACAATGAACACCTTATCTCTTAACGCTCGGTGTAACAGAAATATTGCTGCTCTAGCAACCTTATTAGGAGAATATACTTCAGTATTATCCAATGGTTTCAAGCATGCATTACGTGTATGTGCCTGCAGTGCTGCTTGTAACAGTCGCAAACCTTCTTCTTTATCTGAGAATTGCTTTGAGTAAAACTTCTCCACCTAAACAAAAATGTTTCCCATAAAGATGTTTTTTTAAAGTAGAATCAAGCACAATAGATAAAACAACAACAACGAAACAAGAAAGGAACAAAAAGCACACTTGAGAAAAAAAAATAAAGTTATAATGTTTAATATTTTTTGGATATTTCAAAATCGTTCAAGTACAGTAAACTCTCACTAATCCAGCAGATTTTGGGCTGAGGTACTACCTGATTACTGAAAACACCGGATTACTGCAGGGCCCATTAAAAACACGATGTATGTTGAACAATTTTTATTTGTATTGCCCAAAAATAAAGAAAACATAGGAAAATAGTCCTGTACTGTACTTGAAATGATAAAACGGGAATGAATGCACTGCCCTATACTTTACAACAAAAGTTTACCTTATCATTAACGGTAAAAAAAAGAAATTGATATGTTTCCATTTACACTGCAGTGACATAGTTCACTTGCATTTCAGTAACACTCACAACTAACGCAACAACATAAGTTTCGAAATAGTTTGTATATCACGAGCTACACAACTAGAAAGCGTGAAGGTCATTCAGTCACCAGCATGGACATGCAGTGAAAAATATACAAGTTATGTTTACATCTTCCAACCTAGAACAAAACACCCGATTACTGAAGGGGCGGGATAGGCAAAGGGCCAGATTATAGAGAGTTTACTGTATATGGTCTCATTCTAAGGCTAGAATGCCTGAAGGTGTAAGATATAATACACCTTCTCAAAGAAGATATATTATTCTTTTCTGAGTTGCACTATTATTTCAAGAATTCACATTGCATTTCAAAAGTTCTGGACCATTTGAAAATAAGGAATTTTTTAAATTCAACATTTGTAGTTGCTCCTAACTCTCATACTCCAAACTCTCTGAATTAGCAACTTGAAATACCTTCAAATATGTTTTAAATAATAAAACACTACATTTCTATCTGTAATGTAATTAGAGCAGGAGTTCCCAACAGGTGGTATGTGGGAATGTTTCATGTGGTATTCATAAGTGACAGAAGTCATTACAATCAATAGGCTAATAAGGACATCTGAGTGAATGAGACACTAACTTTACTCTATATAGACAGTGTTTGCTGGGCGCTGGCTGGCTACTCCTCTACTCATCAGTTGTCAGTTTGCAACCATGTGAATAAGTGATTGTACAATGTTTGTACATCTGTAACTGTTATGTGTGTTGTAATTGTGCAAACACCATGATGTGATTTTATTTTTATCACTTCGGAAGAAAACAATTATTTACTGATATTATTCAGGAGGTGTGTTACTTATACCTCAAGATGTGTACAAATACTCCAAGTTTTATTATTATTTGTTTCTATCTTCAACTTCAGCCACTATTTTACACTTATACCCTTTAACATACAATAATCTTTAATCATTTGCCTAAATTCAGGCAATTGAAGTTACAGCCAGAGTTGATAATGAGACATTACAAAATGAGCGTCCTAATTTATAGCATAAAAGACATTCTAAAAGATTCTGAATTGTTTTCATTCCAACAAAAATTAAGGAGAGAAAACCAGTCTGGCCAGGTCAAAAATCTTGTATATGTAATCAACCCTTATTGTAAAGATAAAATCTTTTAAAAAAATCAGAGATTTTATTGTCAATGACGAAGCAAAAGTTTAAAAATATTATTTAACTAATTAATAACTTGCCGGGTTCATAATTAAAGTATACTTATGAAAGACCTACTGAAACAAAACCTAGTGTGATTGAAAATATTTTGTCTTAATAAATGTTCTGATAAATTTATTTAAATTTTAAATACAGAAAGTCTTTAATTATTAGTTTAATAGGAATGGCAAAGGAAATATCATCATCGATCATCAATCCACCTTTCCAAAGGCACCTTATCATCATAGAATATAATGCAAATCAGGTATACAAGTTTGAACTGAAAAAATGCAAAGTGTGTAATTAAAAAAAATACTTTTAAAATAAACATATATTTAGATGAGATTATATTACAGGAATACCTACACAAAGCATTTAGTCTTTGGTTTAAATCATCAAAATTATGATTTGTGTACATAAAACTTTTAAAACAGAGTATATCTTGTAGTAATACTTTAAAAGAAATAATACATTTATGTGAAATAACTGTTTATTAAATTAAAAAGAAATGGTAAAAGTATCTAAAGTAATGAAATGTAAATACAGCTGAAAACCATAAAGGCGTAACAATTAAACGGGTTGAATGAGACAAATTTTGATATCCCTTGATATCCCCCTTTTTTTGTCAATGACAAATCTGGTGAAGCGATTAACCAATGATGCAGCCTTAGTTATGTACTTTTAAATCACATTGACTTGAAAAAAGTATCATTTCTACACAACTATTAGAGTATTCTACTCTTAACATTACATTGTCATATTAGACTGATCTATAATATTATATACCTGTAATACAAATACACTGTAAAATTGTAACCTATAGTATAACAAGGTAGGTTTGAATACCAACTATTGACTATTAAGACATTCCGTTGACTCTGTATCTGATAGGTTTGCTAGTACTGTAATTAATTGATTTTTCATTTTTAAGGTTTAAAATCTTTACTGCTTATTAAAATACCCAAGATATAATGTGTCACCTACCTGATATGATTTTTTAAAAATAACTAAATTATAAACAAAAAAATGAATAAATTTATATTCTTAAAATGACTTTTATTGGGTTTTGAAAGAAGAGATTTATATTGTCGTACCCTTTATATACTAAACTATAAACACTCATTAAAGACTACATTAAGGAGGATGGCTGTTTTGGGAGATGAGTCTCATTGTTTACTCAAACCATAACTGTTCTCTTGGTTATCTAATGTTAGAATGCTTATAGTGAGAGAGAAGGTAAGATAGCTATATATGGTGATTTTTAAAATTTTTGCAAGAATAAAGTAAAAAATGTGCCTAAATTTAAATGTAATTGGTGTTGCGTATGTATATTGGGTGTAGTTTCAATTGTTTTTGTACTTTGTACTGTTAAACTGTTTGAAGTTTGCTATTTTTATTTAGTTACATTGTAGGTTTAATGTTATGTTTATGTAGTTGAGATTTATTAATATGTGATATTCAGCAAAGTTTTATTAAGTATTTTGATGAATAATCAAACATTATTGTACCACCCTTCCCCACACGTTCTCCACTTGTATTCTATGCTTAAACTAACCAAGATGTCAGTAATGAGTCACATCCTCCTAAATGGTTGTTCTCATTTAAACAAAAACAAGTGCTTCCTTAGGCAAGTGTGTACATATTTATATAAATATTTAATAAATATAATATAAATAAAAGGTTTACGTGTATAAATATAAAAAGTAAATTAATTGTTTCTTTACAATGATAAACTGTTTTTTAAATCAAGTTCAGCTGTTTATGGTAAATTGGACAGAATAAACTTACCAAAGCAATTCCAAATACAGATATTGGGAGCGCTGCTTGTTTCTTTTCACGTTCATTTAGCTTGGAAACTACAACAGGTCCTGAATGACTTTCCCGAGATTGTTCTGCTGAGTGGATGCTGAAAAAATTAGATTTGCATAGAACTTTAGGATATATTTCAAAATGTTCTATTTAATGGGGAAAATTTTGAAAAAATGTTTTAAATAACATTAAACTAAAATCAAATAATATATGTATCAAAAATTATTAAAATATAAAACTAATTCCGTTATATTCAATTTAATTACTAAAACATCAAATGAATCAAAATCATAAAATATTTTCTGGTGCATAAGATCGACTTTTTTGGGCTTCAAAGTCATTAGAAATCACCACCATTGAGACCTAAGTTATTAAATGTGCAACTTGTAAACTTAATACTAGATCCTTCATAAGACAAAAAATATCGATGAACCAATTTTTTAAGGTGTTCAACAAAAGTTGCTGTGATTCTGAGGTCACATAAAGACATTCTGAAACAGAAGGCACTTTCATTGTAACCAAACTTAAAATTTGGTTCATTTACTTCATTTTACAGAGGGATTATTTCACTGAAAAAAGATCAGCTACATAACAGACTTACTATGTAGTAAAATATCTCATCTTTATTATTCCAATTAGAGCCTTTTTATAAAAGCAAGACAAAACTCTTCCATATTCAGCTAAGGCTTGAAATCTCATTTTACCCTTAGTCTGGGTATCGGTTTAATTAATGGTTTCTTGGTAGGTAATTTTACAACATAAAAATTTTACGTACATAAAATATTTAAAATTCAGAATGAATTCAAATATAAATGACTGTTATAGTTTCAAAGAACAGTTTGAAGGTTTAAATAATTTAGTATCACTGAAACTTTATTAATAATCAAAGAACATAAATTGCCCATTACACATTTTATTTCAATAATCTCACTTATTCAGTTAAAAAACAACTATTTGATATCATTTGATTCCATCTTCACTTGAGCTACTAATTTTAATTGAGTATCTGTCTAAGTTGACAATGGGATACATCTTCGGAAACAGTAACACCAATGGAAACATCTTCCACCTAATTAAACAAACAAAATATATGAACCTATAGGCAAGCTAAACATATCAATATATGTTTAAGTGCTTTAGGGAACAACTATTAGAAAGCTTTGTCTTAACTGTAGATTTTACTCTTATTACATTTGTAGAATGCAATTATAAATGTAACAGAAATTGTTAAACTTTTTATTGATTTGAGTATTTAAATGAAGCTGTTTGATTGAGGAATCAGCTTCCAACCTTTATAAGCTTAAATTAATTGGTGGACACAAACTCATTCATCTAAACAAATAATTATGTATTTGTTTTTCTAACGGCAGGTTTTGAAAACTCTAGTCAATCAGTGTTACCTTCCAATATAGATGGCATACATCCTTTGAAGTCTTATAAATAAGATTCACTAAACAATTATAAATATTATAGCTCACGAGAAGACGGAATCAACAAATATAAATAAGATTCAGTTTTCTTCAATTAAGTAGATGATCATTTTTCATCTTGGCATATCTTAAACATTTCTCATGACAGAATGTTTATTTTTATGCATGGTCTTGTCTTCTACACCTCCAATAAGTAAATATTAATCACTTTTACATTAAACTAATTTAAAAAATACTTAACTAAGTGATTATGTAATTGCTTACTTGCTGACGTGTTTCAAAACATTCGTTCCTTTTACAAAGATAAGTATTTTAAAAATTAGTTGAATCAGTGAATTCAAGATGATTACATTAAGCAACTTCACTTTTGCATTGATTTTACACAATAATGTAAAAGTGCTTAATTAAGTTTCACCGAACGTAATGGACTACAAAATTCAAGAAAATAAATATTTTCTACAAAACATTACATTTACAATATCAAGAGCACAGTGGTACAATATATTACAATGAAAATATTGAAAAGAACCCCAGTACCACAAAAATAATAAAAAATAACAAATAAAAGAAGTTACTTAAGATTAAACCCTTATGTACATTTCAATGGCCATGTCATCATCAGAGGGTCTTATTAGAAAATTACAATCTAGCAAACAAGAAGTTACAAACTAGAGTGACCAAGTTGTTTGCTATATTGTAATTTTGTAATAAGACCCTCTAATGATGATGACATGGTCATCGAAATGTACTTAAGGGTTTAATCTTAAGTAACTTGTTTTATTTGTTATTTTTGTGGTATTGGGGTTCTTTCTAGTATTTTCATTGTAAAAAATTACATGTTGACTAGTGATCAAAGTATTAAGATTGATATAAGCTAAAATAATAAAAGCTGGTAGCTTTTAAATACAAGCATACAAAATTACTATATTTTGTAAATATGAGTATACTGTTTAATAAATTATGTAATAATTACTTTCTTTGGGCAGGTACAGTCCTTTCATCATAAGCTTCATAACTATTCCTTGGACCAGCGGATTTGTTCCTACGACGCAGAGAGCCTGTTCTTACAGTAACTGGTTGAGTACTATTATATACTTGTTGTTTTGTTGGATTTCTATTACAAAAAAAAGAAAATATATTATGACCCATGCATATGCATTATAATTATAAAAATATTATACTTATCTTTTAAACTTGATAATTATTTAAACTCTTTTAAATGTTTTAAACTTGCCTATAGTAGCACTTACTTTGCTTGTTGAGGACGGCCGTTTCGGGAGATGTGTCCCTTTGTCAACTCAGACCGTAACTGATATCAAGGTTTACGTATGTTAGGGTGAGGGTGGGATATTTTGGTGGTGTGGGTGTATTTTGTGTGTAGTAGGAGTTATGATGTCAAAAAGTGTGTGTGAGTTGTAATGTAATTGTGTATTGATTATGTGTGTAGGGTGTAGTTTGAAGTGCCTATATATTTCATATTGTTCGGTTGTGTAGCGTTGGTTATTTCTGTGTTGTTTATGAAGAATTTTTAAGTTAGATGTTAATTTATCACACATTTATTGTCACACACAACAATTTATTTGTCACACACAACACTCTCAACAAACAATTTAAACCCAACAACAAAATCAACGACATTTACAACACCACTGGAGTTTACAAACTAACTTGCAGTTCATGCCCCAGTTTTTACATAGGCCAGACAGGGAGGTCATTCTACACACATTACCAAGAACATATAAAAGCACTAAAAAACAATAACTACCAATCAAACTTCGCCGATCATCTCAACTCCACAAAACATGACTACATAGACATAACATCTAACCTACAAATTCTTCATAAACAACACAGAAATAACCAAAATGCTACACAACCGAACAATACGAAATATATAGGCACTTCAAACTACACCCTACACACATACTCAATACACAATTACATTACAACTCACACGCACTTTTTGACAAAATACACACAAAATACACCCACACCACCAAAATATCCCACCCCCACCCTAACCTACATAATTCTTGAGATCAGTTACGGTCTGAGTTGACAAAGGGACACATCTCCCGAAACAGCCGTCCTCAACAAGCAAAGTAAGTGCTACTTTAGGCAAGTTTAAAACATTTAAAAGTGTTTAGTGATTACTAGTAGCTCACGCAAAGATGGAATCAACAACTGTTAATTATTTAAACATTCAAACTTTTGTTATGGATTATGTAATGGAGTACAAAATTCAAGAATTTAAATATTGTTACATTATTAAAATTTATTTTATTATTTATCCTAAAAAGAAAAAAATATCTTGTTTATGCGTAAAACAAAAACATACATGATATATATAGCTAACTATATCTAAGTATTATAAACAGCTAAGGATTACAATTTTTACTAAACTTCTAAGAATAATATATTCTAAAAATCAATAGAAGAAAGATTACCCATTTGGACTACAAGGTCTGGCACCATAATGTAGAGGTGAAACAGGACTTTGATAAAGTCCAGGATTCTCTGTCTGAGTTAATGATAGTTGTGGAGGTGGTGATGTTGCCAGTGTAACAGGCACTTTAGGTCTAGTAGTTGTACAACAGAGAACAGTATTCTCTTCACTCAGAGTAGCAGTCGATTCTGCTTTATCACCATCTTCTGTTTCTTCATCATTCTTTGCCACCAGCTACAAAATGTTAGTTCTAGTTATCTTTTTAAAATGTAAATAATTTCTCATTACATTATTAAATTAAAATCAATAAATAAAATTTTAATATTAATAATTAAATTAAGTTGAAACTGTAATTTTATTTACACTTTTAGAATGTTTTAAACTTGCCTATAGTTGCACTTACTTTGCTTGTTGAGAACGGCCGTTTCGGGAGATGTGTCCCTTTGTCAACTCAGACCGTAACTGATCTCAAGGTTTACGTAGGTTAGGGTGGGGGTGGGATATTTTGGTGGTGTGGGTGTATTTTGTGTGTATTAGGAGTTATGATGTCAAAAAGTGCGTGTGAGTTGTAATGTAATTGTGTATTGAGTATGTGTGTAGGGTGTAGTTTGAAGTGTCTATATATTTCGTATTGTTCGGTTGTGTAGCGTTGGTTATTTATGTGTTGTTTATGAAGAATTTGTAGGTTAGATGCTATGTCTATGTAGTCATGTTTTGTGGAGTTGAGATGATCGGCGAAGTTTGATTGGTAGTTATTGTTTTTTAGTGCTTTTATATGTTCTTGGTAACGTGTGTAGAATGACCTCCCTGTCTGGCCTATATAAAAACTGGGGCATGAACTGCAAGCTAGTTTGTAAACTCCAGTGGTGTTGAAAATGTTGTTGATTTTGCTGTTGGGTTTAAATTGTTTGTTGAGAGTGTTGTGTGTGGAGTAAGCTTTTTTGTAGTTGTATTTTCGTAATGTGTTGGTTAGATTGTGGGTTTTGGATGATCTGTATGGTATTGATAAGTATTTTATGGGATTGTCATTTTGTGTGTTTGTATTTGTGTTATTATGTTTATTTTTTATGCGGTTGTATAATTTGTCAATCATTGTTGGGTTGTATCCGTTTCTTTGTGGTATATATTTTATGGTGTTTAACCCCTGGTAGTGTTCATCTTTGTCTAGTGGTGTTTTAAGGAGGCGATATATAATGGTGTTGTAAGCAGCTAGTTTATGTTGGTGTGGGCGGTTTGAGGAACTGTGTATGGTCGTATTGGTGCTGGTGGGTTTTCGGTATATGTTGAATTTATGTGTTTGTTTGTCTGTTCGTTTAATTGTGAGGTCTAAGAAGTTGAGGGAGTTTTGTTGTTCTGTTTCGATTGTGTATGTTAGTTTAGGGTGTATGGAATTTAGGTGTTTTAGAAATATGTGTGCTCTGCGTGTGTTGCCTTTATATAATGTTATGATGTCGTCAAGGTATCTGTACCAGTAAATTATGTTACTATAGGCAAGTTTAAAACATTCTAAAAGTGTAAGTGATTACTAGTAGCTCACGCGAAGATGGAATCAACAAATGTTGTAATTTTATGTATTTCATGGACTTATAATTAAATAAAATGTTTAAAATGTATTTATCTATTCACTTGACAAAAAGAAAACACTACTTGCTGTGTGTTAAAGCAGACGTGTTTTGCACTTGGACAGTGCATTGTTCAATGCTGTGAGTTATGGACAAGACTGTTGGTCAGGTGTGTTATTATTGTGAATCTGTAGTGTTCTTGTATTCTGCGATGTGTTGCTGTTCATTAAGAGGTTGTGAATTATGTGTTTGATAGTGTATTGTAAGTGTGTTTTATTGTTTAGTATGTGTTGTTATTGATTTTGAGGTGTTTGTATATTTCAAAATTTTCTGTTGTGTTTTAGTTTATTGCTTTTCTTAATAAAGTGTAGAATGTAGAGATTTCTATCAATTTTGCTGTGTATATTTGTTTGTGTGTGTGTGTTGGGGAAAGTTTGGACTGATCAAGTGAAAGACGTGTCTGCTGAAAAGCATTAGTAAGTAGTGGCTATTTGCCAAGTGAATTAATAAGCAAATATTAAAGTAACTTCTGACATAAAATCTAAAAACTGCAAATCTTTAAAACCTTTCTGGCACAAAATTTCTTTCTTTTAATTTGAGACTTTAGTTTCAGGTTTTTGTTGTAAACTAGGTTTATAAGACAGCCTTTCTGATAATAGTGCAGGGGCCTAATTCAGTCTAACCAACTTGAATTAGTTTCCTTGGAGCACATATTTTTTCAGGGTTTCTAAAGTTAATTTTTTCTGTAACCAAATTCCCCAATACTTTTGCTGAAAGCAATATATTGCTATTTATAAACTAATTTATAAAGATATTCATCAACATTCTTTAGATTATAGTCTTCTGCTGTTTTTGAAGGTTTTGAGAAAAAACTCATTTCATCTACTCAAATATTTACATAGGAAATATACAGTCCTCATTGGAAGTTTGGTTTCTGTGGAAGTTTGCTATGTGATGGCTTCTCCAACAAAGTATCACAGCACCTGTTCTGCTCTCTCATGATTGTACTCTCTTCTCTTGAAAATTTATATAAAGTATTTCTCTGTGTTGCATATTAATACTTCCCCCTACACCATACCTTTGGTTTAAGTTTACCATTGTTAGTAACTCAACTAATAATAATAATAGTAAAAAAATTAACAAACTTCTATAAATTAAACTAATAATAACTAAACACTTTCAAATGTTTTAACTTGCCTATAGTAGCACTTACTTTGTTTGTTGAGGACGGCTGTTTCGGAAGATGTGTCCCTTTGTCAACTCAGACCGTAACTCCCTTGACAATGGGACATATCTCCCAAAACTACAGACACTTCTTACTACACCACACACACATACTGAATACACAATTACATTACAACTTTCACACACTTCTTACATCATAACTCCTAATACTCACAAAATACACCCACACCACCATAATACCCCACCCCCACCCTAATACCCTAAGCTACGTAAACCTTAAGATCAGTTACAGTCTGAGTTGACAAAGGGACACATCTCCCGAACACAAACAAAGTAAGTGCTACTATAGGCAAGTTAAAACATTTAAAAGTGTTTAGCGATTACTAGTAGCTCACGTGAAGATGGAATCAACAAACGTTAATAATAACTGTATCAAATAAAAGTATAATTAAATAATAGTTAACTAAATGAATCCTTAAGAGCTTACTTGCTGACGTATTTCGAAACAATCATTCCTTTTATGAAGCAAAGCCTCCTTGGAAAAGGAACGATTGTTTCGAAACTTGTCAACAAGTAAGCTCTTAAGTATTCATTTAGTTAAGTATTATTTAGTTATGTTTAATCAGTGAATTCAAAATGATTATAACAAATAACTTTAATTAAAAAGTATTGATTTTTCAAAGTTAAATATATGTTTATTAATAAATCTCCAGATTTACAGCCAAACAATTGAAAGTTTTAAGTAAAACAATATTTTGACAATAAATACAGAGTATCAACCAATAAGAAAGATTGTTTAAGAAAGCCTAGAAACATTACCAGCAATATATATTACATTATTAAGCCAGTCATTATATTATCGATCCTACAAGTTAGCATATTTTAGCCATACTGCCTTTAATTAACTTTCATCTTCTTCTTGTGTTTGGTACCTCGCCAATTTGAAATGCCAATTTAACAGTAACAGATTACATATAACTGATTAAAGGTTTGGGATTTTTTAAATAAAAATGCCCTAATAGCCGATGTAATTTGAGAAACCGATGTTTGATCATTTTTCAATTTCAAACAGTTTGAAAATAATAACTGTTGTGAAATTGTTATTCATTAGGAAAATATATGTTTTTTATAAAATAAAAATATATGAGCACAACCAGAGATGATCCAGTTTTTAAGCAAGTAGGCAACAGAACTACCTATTACAAATTGTTAACAGAAATCAACTTTAAAATAATAATAATTTCTCTGACTTAACATGTTTCATTAAAAAAAAAATTATTAGTAAATAAAATTATTTTTGTTTAAAGTACTTACTCCATTTGTTTCCAAGAGATCGTCAATTTCTAACAGAGTGTATACTTCTTTTCTATATTCTTCCATTTGAGCTTTTTTCTTTTTAGCTTTGGCATAATCTTCATGAAGAATAGCTTGTTTCTTGCCTATTTCCAGTTTCCCCAGTCTCTCTCCAGCAGTTCTTAATTCGACCATTGCAGTTTTCAATTTCCTTGCATATTCAAACCTTTCATCTAAAACAGTGAATATTATAAATATTTGTATTGTACAAATAAAATTAGTATACAAAATTTATAATATAATATAATTTATAATGTGTTTATTTGGTAAACACTTCTCTAGAGTGTAAGTTTATGATGATTAACACTTTTGGTTGGCCATTGCAGTTATACTTCACTTACAATGCTGGCAGATGCGTACATACTACGCTTCGGATGCTCCTGTTATGGAAACAGCTGACAATATCGTCATCCATACTGAATAGGTAAGATCTATGAAGGTTATAAAAAGTAACTTTTTGTTTTAGTTTTTACAAATTCACAAAATAAATTAAAGTTCGGATAGTCATAAACTAATGTAGAAATGATTAATTACGTTCACTGAACGTAATGGACTAAAAAAGTCAAAAGTTATAAAAAGCATTATGAATATAAGTAGAAAAAACCTAAGGATATGAAACTTCTAGTGTGGAGTATATGAAAATATATGTCTCTTATATGAAGGGTCACATACCTGAAATAAACTGTCTTTTAGATTTCTAAGGAGTATCTATCCATTACATACTCATGCAAAAAAAATTAGGAAGGACAGGTTAAAAAAGTAAGGACATATCTTTTGTAGCGATTAGCCAGTCTAACTATTACAAAGAATAGAAAAGAATTCTGAATTTAGATACGAATATAGTAGGGACATATAGCCTCCTGATAGAGGATATAGGGTATTTTTATAGCTGCCTTGCATACACTCAATACATGTGCAGAGTTGCAAACCTGAAATGAAGTTACTCCATATCAGTGTCAAAAAGAGGTATCTATGCATTACAATTACTCATAACAAAAAGAAAACAAGGAAGGGTAGATGGAATGTGGTATGGAAAGGAGATTATGATTCACTGGTACTGGGAACAGGCCACAATTACAGTAACAGATAAGACATTACATTCAAAGTCGCTTATCTGAAGTAGACATGCTCTATACCTGGGGGCATAAAGATGTATATACTCATCACATCCTCTAGTATGAACAAGAATAAAAAAGAGTAAATGAAATTAAATATAACTAAGGAAATGAAATAGTAATTCTCTTGTATTGGAAATAGACGAAAATTATAACACAACATTCAGTAGACTACCTTAGTAGGCCTGATGTCAACTAGGGTGAAGAGAAGTTTCTACCAGCTAATCATAAACATAATTATTTATGGTTTTGGGATTAAAGGAACATTATTCTTTGTGAGGGTAGGATTATTTACCTGAAGTACAATTATGACCAAGCACTGCTACTTGATATAATTATATAATCTCTCTTTAATCCCAACCACTTTCTACTGTGATCAAAGAAAGGTTTTACTATGAATATAAGTAAGACAGTTAATATGTTAAATGTAGTATTTATTTTAACATGCATGTATTTTTGTTGTGTTTTGTCTGGCATTGTTAAGTAATGATGGTGCCTTTTGAGTAGACTAAATATTGTTTGATTATTTCTTCTCCTACCAATCATAACTGTTAACCTATTTTATAATTTATATTTATTAATATCTGTCATAGTAGCTTTCTTATAATCGTATTTGTCTAATGTAATATGTTTAATATAATGTGTCAAGTACATTACCTAGGAATACTACTATTTTTACGGATTAAAAAATTTTTTTAACCTATTGTTATTCATTAAGGTAGGTATAATGGTTTGACTAAATGCACCCATTATGGTCTGATTGTTAAGGGACAAGTATGATTTTTATTCGGGGATAAGAGATATTTGATAATGAAATTCTTTATTTTCTTATTGGATTCTGTTGCCATTTCCTCTGCACACATTTTAACTTGAGCAGGATATTTTATTTTGCTTTTTAGCTAACCTGTTATGGATGTATTTTGAGAACTTTGTCTAAGGATACAAGTAACGTAATTGTCATATTTTTCTTATTTGTGAACAAAGATATATCATATTTTATTTCTGTGTAGGGTTTTAGATGTATTTTGATAAAATATACATTGTGGATAGTTTTTTTTAAATCATACAAAAAATGTAAAATTAAAAAACATTTCTATGTTAATTATATAAAAAAATAAGTAAAATGAAATGTTCATAAATGTAAAATATTAATCTATAGATTAACATTTTAATATTAATCTATAGAAGAAAAACAAAATTACAAACATTTTCCCACAAATGATGATTTAATATTATTATAAATGATTGTCTACAAAATTCCTACTCTTAAGGATTCTGTTCATGATGAAGTAACAATTACCTGTAGAAGTTTTATTATCCAAAAAATAATCTGTAAATAAATATATGTTATAAAGGCATATAATAACAAGGTTATTGTTATTACTCTTGTAAATACTGGTGCTATTGTGATGGAAAAAGGTTTTATGATTTCTAATATTTTCAATTCAATATTATTTGATAAGGAAGAATATGACTTTTAAAAAAATGTAAAGCTCACCTTATTATTATTTGATTCCATCTTCACTTAAGCAACTATTTTTTTTACTAAAAACACTGAATGTATATTACATTAGGCTGTAGTAGCACTTACTTTTTTGATTATTAAGGACAGCGGTTTTGAGGAATATATTCCTTTGTCAACTAAGACCGTAACTGACCTCTTGGTTTTTTAGGTTAGGGAGGAGGTGGGGTAAGATAGATTTTGGTTTTACTTTTAAAGAGTGATATTATGTTGAAAAGTGAATGTGAGTTATTATGTAATTGGGTGTTAAGTATGTGTGCTAGATGTTGAGTTTAAAATGTTTGTATACTTCATTTTGTTCGGTTGTGTAGCCTTGGTTATTTTTGTTTTGTTTATGTAGAATTTATAGGTTTGATGTTATGTTTGTGTAGTTTTGGTTTGAGATATCATGTGTTCAGCAAAGTTTGATTGGGTGTTTTTGTTTATGAGTGCTTTAATATGTTCTTGGCATCATGTGTAAAATCATTTACTTGTTTGACCTATGTAAAAACTGGGGAATGAATTGGAAGTAGTTTGTAAATACCAGCAAAGTTGTAAAATTCTTTGTTTATCCATGCCTGGTTTAAATTGTTTGTTGATTGTGTTGCATGTGCAGTAAGCTATACTGTAATAATATTTATGAAATGTGTTGGTTAGTTTATGAGTTCTTGGTGATCTGTATTGTTAAGCATTCTATAGGTTTATCATGTTGGGTATTTGGGATTTGGCTATGAGTTTATTTTTCAGATGGCTGTATATTTTATCAATCATTGTGTTATATCCATTAGTTTGCGCTTCACGTTTTATGGTGTTTAATTCTTGATAGTGTTCTTGTTTGTCTAACTGTGTTTTAATAGGTTAGTTCTAGTAGAGCTTAAAGCTTATTTAGGCATTTTTGGACTAGATAGGAGACTGACAGACTTACCTAATAATAGTGCAAGACTGCAATCTCTTGGAAATAAATAAATAGACCTTCCTTTTCTTATTCTCTTTTTTGATTGATAAAGATCATTATGTGATCGAAATATTTCAATAGTGTGATAAGTTCTTATATGTGTCTATTTATTTATTTCCAAGAGATTGCAGTTTTGGACTATTGCCACTAGGTAAGTCTGTGTTTTTAATAGGTGATATACCATGGTGTTGTAAGCGCCTAGTCTGTGGGCGTTTTGAAGAGTTGTGAATGTTGGTGGGTTTTCAGTATATGTTAAATTTATGTATTTGTTTGTCTGATCATCTAATTGTAAGGTCTAAGAAATTAAGGGAGTTGTTTTGTCCAGTTTTGATTGTGTATATTAGTTTTGGGTGTATAGAATCAAGATTTTTAAAAAAAACATATGGGTTTGGTGTTTATTACCATTGTACATTGTGACAATATTGTCAACATACCTATACCAGTTTATGATGTTGTCTGAGTATTTATTATTATGTAAAATGTAGTTTTGTTAAATATGGTGTATTTCTACCAAGATTCTAGCTTTGGAGGATCCCTTGCGTAGGCCATCTTTTTTGGTTTAGAAATTGTCATTGAAGGTCAAGTAATTTTGTTATGTGGTTAATTTTGTTTAGGTTAATGATTTTGCTAATGTGTGTTTGTAGTGTCATTATATCCATGATCATGTTTTGGAGGATGTTGATGGTTTCTGGGAATGTTGGTTTAGAGATTTGAAATATCAAAGAAAATTAAGGTGGAGTTGTGTGGAATATTTACGTTTTTTATTTTGTCGATTAAATTTAGATTATTTTTTATGGTACATTGGCTATGAATTTTAGGTGATTTTGGGTGGTCCTGTCAAGAAATTTAGTTAAGAGATTGGATTTAATTTATTATTATGGGAATATAGATAAACAGAAACTAAAATTTATTCTATACTACCTGTACTCTGCCACATTTTACTGTGGTACATTGTGATTGGATGGATGAGAAATGAGGAACACACCTTTCATAGAAGTTTAACTTTGTAATACTTCAGAGGCTAAGGCAATAAAGAGTTAAGGCTTTGTAACTTTTTCATCAAACTATTGGCAGAATCAATCTGATAAATGTTTCCTCCTGATGCATGCAAGAAGTTCCCTGCTCCCTCATTCATCATTTGCATTATGAAATTATAAAATCGCTAATGTTCATGGGTTTCTTTTGGAATGCTTGATTGGGAGTATGACTAAAATAACTGGTGTTGTAACTCTGTTCACAGCGCAAATCCACATCGAATGAAGCAGTTGCAGCTAATATTTAACAAACAGTGCAGTTTGATCATGACATGATCACACAAATATACCTCGATTAAAACGAATATTTAATTCAGAATGTATAATAATCCGAATTAGAATCAAATGGATATGTTTTTCTTGTTAAAAAAACAATATAATTGAGAACAAGTAATGTTTCACATTTGACGGATTGTTGTTAGCTAATATGGAGAGTGGTCTGCAGGAGATTAGACTGTTGCTGGTACTCAGCTAACAATTAATCTGTTTGTTGGTATGGTACCTGCGGTTAAAATACATACAATCTTAGAAGGGGGTTATATGTCATGTCAAAATTTGAGGTCAATCACTGCAGAGCCTTGTGAGTTTTTGAAGTGATACACAAACCAACATAATAATTTTATACATAAAGATTGTTTTAATCAATAACTAAAAAGTTAAAAATATTATAGCATAAAAAAAAATAATCTATTTCTCATAATTCAAATTTTTTAATAATATGTATACTTTTTTAATAAATATAGCACTTACACTATATGGCTCAAAGGTTAAATAGCATAGAATATCAACTTTAAAAATACCTTGAACAGCTCGGTGTTTTCTATGTTCTAACAAACGTATTATCCTAGCTACGTCTTTATCAACATACATTTCAAAAGCAAGATCATCACAAGCAGATGAATATACTCCATTACTAGCTTCCTCATGTCCATGTCCATTGTTATTCTCTTCTCCTTTTTGTGAAAAACATTCATCTCCTATAAGTTGTATAGCAACCACACAAACCTGTATCCATGTAAGTACAGATAAAAAAAAAATATATATATATAGAAACTGAATATTAATTTGTTTCAATATTTCTACAATATTTAAAACTATTCATCAGAATTGTTAATATGAAAAACATGAGCTACTTACCTGATTATACACATTCAATGAATTTTGGTGATTCTGATGCAATCTTAGCTTTACATATGACGTCGGTGTGAATGGGGGAACTGTTATGGATTTCAATTCTCTACTCTTAAATTCAGTTGCATGATTATCACTAAGTGTTATGTAACCAAGATATTCAAAGTGAAGTTTGATTACATCTTCATTGGAGATATCACTTATTCGATGTTCAGGACCAATAAAAAGATCAATCCTTTCGGCTGAAAGATTATTCAGGATGTTTGAGAGAGAAATATTTTATTACATGCAAAAGCAAACTTTTTTACCAAATCTTGAGTGTAACAATTTTTTTAGAAAAAGCTTAGATCTATTGTTCATTAACTATTTAACTATTTTAAGTAGTGATTTGATCTTTAACAGAACAAACTGAATGTTTTTTTATCATTTTTAATTGCCTTAATTTTTTAAATATTGACAATTAGCTGTAATAAAAAAATTTAAATAAAATCAAAGACTTTTAAATCAAAATAAATTATAGGCATTTTAAATAATACAAACGAAATACATTTTTAAGACTACAGTCCTTTAAAATATGTTCTTGAAAAATAAATCAATACAAAATAACTCAAATGACAGATAATAGTGATCAAAACAAATTAAATACTATACAACTGAAAAATATAGCATTTTGGTAATTATCAGTTAGCCAGGCACCACCAATATTGCAAAAAAAATGCATCTGTTAATGTATAAAGGCTTCAGAAGCATAGAAAAATAATAAAACTTAGTTTTAACATCATAAAACTAAAAATTTAGAAATAAAACAAAAATAATGTCCCTTTACCATACACTAATAAAATTTTTTTACATTCAAGGTGTCTTTAAAACATACCACTATGTTATATTATATACTACATTGCTACAAAGTAATCAGTTATAATATATTTGATTACTAAATAACAACAACAAAACTTCCTAACTTTGGCTACCTGATTGACAATTGAAGAGGCTTCCATCTTGATCTATTTTATTGCATTTATGCACAAAACAAGGAGGTCACGTTTTTACTCTAGGTTAGCTCACATAAAAAAATATATTTGTTTTTTTTACATGATTAGTTTAAAGAGCAGTTAAACAAAATATAAAACAGATATAAACAAGCATTTAACATTATTATGAAACTGTTTAAAATGTCTGTATAATACATTATTATATATTAAACTGTGTGCATTCCTGTAATATTTTACATACGTATGAGGTACTGGTGTGCAAGTATTTGTATCTGGTGCAATGTTGCTGAGTTTTGTAAACATAAAACTAACTCCTGAGGATAACCACAATCTTTACAAGACTGCCAGCCTCTAACTGAAGGCCCATGTCGATCTAATTCGCATGCTTTGTGCTTCTCATCCTCGCCTGAAAAATTAATAGCATAAGAAAAATTAAAGAAATTAGAGCCTATAATTATAATGACACTTTAAAAACCCCTGTAGTTTTTTAAATCTAAATTTAATTGTAACATTAAGTTTTAATCATTGTTATATTAATATCTGTCAAAAGTTCTACAATAATTTATAAGTTACAAATATACAGTATATTTTTGTATAATTATGACAACTTGCAAAATTTATAAATAAAGTAAATTCATAAAAACGATAGACAAAACAGGCTAAGCGAGCTCAAAAATGTTATATTGAGTTAAATAAAGGTTTTTGTGAATATCACCAACAAAAGAATCCCAAAGTTAGATTCAAACCTATAATAAGCGTAATGCGATTTATAAAGAGTTTCATAGATGATTTGACTAATTAGTAATCCTAACAAGAATTTATTTAAGAATGTTTAAGTTACTAAGTATGTTTTTCTTACAATTTTACCTAAATCACTTATATATTTTCTTATTACAATTACTTTCTAATTTCTGTATTCAGTCTAATTTGCATTTCCAATAATCATCTACATGTAAATAATCATGTGCATTTACATGTTTATTAAGAAAAAATATGAAATGTTCTATACAATTTTACAACCTGACTTAATTAAATGGTCATACAATTACCACTTTCATAGAGCATGAGTTGTGATCCAATAAAAAAAAGCATAACAATAATAGTTTTTAAATTAAAGTTTTAATATAACAATATCACAATTCATTACTAAATATTACAGGTGACTAAAAATTAGTAAGTTTGATTGACATTAAAAAAATATAATATAATAATATTTTCTACTTATTTTAAATTTAATTATATTGTGTATTATGTGACTGATAACAAATCTGCTACTTTACAAATATACCTGTAATTAATATACTATTAGAATTGTAGATTATTAGTAAGACAAGAATTAATAATTAATTATAAATAATAAAATAATCTTTTGATTTAATAACTAAAGTATTTTTCTAGTCTTACCTGTAGTATAAATGACATTAAAACCAATCTTTTTTGGCATTTTATTCCTTTTACAACAATAATAATATTCCTTTTATTTCAGTTTTCTTTAAAATAAATCATAGTGTTATAATTCAATCTATTGTACATAAAATAACCTATGCATAATAACATTCTTAACAATATTTTTGCTAAGTACAAACAATATATTAAAAAGATACATTTAAAATGATGAAAAATAATTGACAGGAGATTTGAACTTTAGCACCAATTAAAATTTATCTTTTAGATTAAGAAATGGAAATGATGTCATCTCTTTAAGCCGGATCTGTAGACAACCCTCACAACATGCTCTAGTACAGTCCCTAGCCAGAAAACTAATGTGACACAAAAAAATGGTTAGTGTCTTACTACAATTGAAAGGAAAGTTTCTTATTTATAGGGAAATTTTTAATAATATAATTTTCAAGAAATTAATTTAGAAAATGTAGAAATTTATTAAATTTTGTGTATTTATTCTGTGCATTCTGTAAAATTGTTAGAGCATGTATAAGACTGTACTTTAAATCAATACCCCGCGTAGGTTTACAGAACAGTCACGTCAAATTGTCCACTGCCAACATAATTTGAAATATTGAACACATAAAATTGCCTGAATAATAAATTCTTAAGAATAATAATGTCACTTTTAGAAAAATTAGTTTATTTAAAATTTTTTCCTTCACATGAAAATAAAGCTTTTCAAGTATAAAATAGTCATAAATTTAAAGTACTCACTGAGAAAATATTTATCTTGTCATCCATAATACAGTGCGAGTTTAAAAATATTAGGAGTAAACAGCTGTTTCTGTCATGTACTAGTAAATTTCTAGTGTAAACAACCTTAACCTAAATTCTCTTGCTCAGAATTTGATTTAGAATGATGTCTTGTGAAATTATAATTTTTCTTGATGAATGTTTTTAATGTTTTCGATATAAAAAAAACATTTTTTTCATTTTCAATTGTCTTTCATATGGTAATATCTTTATAGTATTATTTCCTGTTAATTATCAGCCAAATCAATTTGAACCAACAGCTTATTCTTAGAGAAAATAGTCAAATTAATTTAAGAATTAGCATGAGTATTTTATAACAAACAATTATTTCTTATAGTTCGGAGATGTGGAGTTTAATCACTAAAAATATCATTACTAAATCAACGTGCATGTATACAAAAAATTTGTAGTTATAGTATTAAAAAAGGCATAAAATTTGGGTGGAATTGTATAAACTCTCTCGATGATTTATTTTTCAGAAGTAAAAACAGTGTTCTTTTGTACTGTAAATATTTAAATAAAACTAACCAAAAACTAACCTGACAAAAAATTATCAGTGACCATATACTAGATAGTGTTGACATTTAAGAGTAAATGTGTTTACACTTAATGAAATATTGGTAATTATTAAAATCAGCGACTACCGCTCCGATCGGCGAAATTTTTATTTTCCTGATCAATTTGACCTTGCTGAACACGAATCTGAACGGTTTTTTGGTATTTATTTACCATGCTCACGTGTAAACAAAATTATACCGGCCTAAGCAGAAAGTCATCAGGCATACGAAAACAATTATTAAAACTCTCGCTCAGGCCTCAAAATTTAATAATTTTGGAAAATTGTAATTCCCCCATATGAGGTGCTAATAGTGCTGGTAAAAATGCACATTGCCCACCCTCATTACAATGCTTATAAAACGAATCAAAAACATGTTCTGAAGCTATATTGGTAATTATTGTTTCTTATTGCCACGGAAAGTTAATTTTATATACCTATGAAGTATCCAGTCAGGATAGTTTTGGTTATAATTTTATACGTTTAACCAAATGTACATACGTAAGGCTAGAATAGAGATTACGTGATGTCACCTTTCAAAAAGTATTAAGCCACGGAAGTAGATGTCTTATTAGGTAATGTAATGTTGTATAAAATTACAACCAAATCTATCCTGACTACATTTTACAGGTATATTTTAATATAGTAATTTATAAAATTACAACCAAATATATTATACGTAGTACAATGCGCCGTTGATACGTGAACATAGTGCTTCTGACTACTCCGCACTGAATTTTTTTCCAAACTTTAAACTGATAAAATGGTATCTATTTCCCTTAGCGAGAGTTTTCGTTAGATTTTTTCGCATCCCTGATTACATAAAAAAAATAAACCTAACATGATCTGACCTGACTTTGATGCTTACTAACGCTCCAATTGGCAAAAATATTTTTCCTGATAGATTTGACCTTGCTGAACATACGAATCTGAAGTAATTTTTAACGGAAAATACATATTAATGTAAGAAAACCAGGTCAGGTTAGGTTAATATATTTTTTTAAATGTGTTTGTAAAAAAACTTCAGATTCGTGTTCAGCAAGGTCAAATTCATCAGGAAAAAAATTTTGCCGATCGGAGCGGTAGTAGCTGATCTTAATAATTACCGAAATATTTTCTTGTGGTTTTTGTTCAAGACGATTGGAGTTTTCACTTAGTTACTCAAATAATTATGTATGAAATTCTTACATTTAAAGGTAGTAAACTAACAACCTTCATTTCACTACTTTAAATGTAAGTCTAGCACATCAATATTTTATGTATTTTAAATATAAATTTTTTATCGGGTAATCCACCATTTTCGTTTTGTTAAAATTTTTCATACCTGTTTCTAAAAAATACGTTACAAAAAAAAAATAAAGTGATTTTTGTAAAATTAATTACAAACATAACCCTACATTATCACATTACTTTAGAGCTATATTATCTCCTCAATGTAAGCTTGATTATAAAAAATTAAGTCACGTTCGTAATATATATTAAACTATTAGTGAAATTAAGCTATTTATCTCCATTTGCTTGTGCAAATGAACTGATTTTGCAAAGGGAGAGTATTATACAGTCTATCTAGCCAATTGCTATATTGTGTCCCGGATGACTTTCTGCATCGGCCGGTATAATTTTGTTTGCTAAAATCGTACATTTGGGTACGGGAAATAAATACCAAAAGTTATTACTCATTTTATATCTAAAGCTATCTTAACAGGATAATTTGCTGCTAGGTTTTAAAATGGGTGCATCATAATTTAATGTTGTATAAAATAGTATTCTGTTTTATAAAGAAATAATTAGTTTATACATGATGGGTTTTATATGAACAGTAAGTCGCAAAATTATTCAAAATGGCGAAATAAACACTTACAGACTCTATTCCATGCACAAAATAGAAAACACTTACTGTTGCTAAAAGAATAAGTCGCGTGCCCGAGTTTTACAATTCTATAAAGTTTGTGATTCCGGTGAAACATGGTGCTAACAGTGCTTAGTTGAAGTTTTTTTTGTAATTTAATCATTTTTGGGGGTCAATAGCAAATTTAACTACATTTTGAGGCATTTTGTGACTTATTACATCAAAAAAGTAAATCCAAAATGTTAAACTAGTAATGTTTTATGTGTGCCGTAGAGGGGGTGGAGAAAATTAACACTTTCCGAAATTGTTAATTTTTGGGGTGTGAGCGAGAGTTGCCATACATTTTTTCATATCCCTGATGACTTTCTGCATCGGCCAGTATAATTTTTCTCACCAAAATCGTACAATTGGACATTGAAAAAATATGTTAGGCATAATTAGGTTATAATTGCTTCAATTATTGAAAATTTATTAGTAATATTTAAGGAGAAGATTAATAGAAAGTGACAAACAAGTAATTAAAAAATGTAATTAACAATTGGTAAGTTTTCTTTAAAAGGGATTTCTCCCATAGTTTTTATAGGTGTATAGTTTGTTGGCAGGGTTCTTAGAATATTTTGTTAATATTCACCTGTTTTATATTGGTATATATTTATATATTGGTTTATATTTGTATACATATTTAAACTTCTGTTTTTTTTTAGGATGGGAAATATTAAAAAATGGGTAAAACAACAAGAGTAGTTGTTTGTGGAATGAAAGGTGTTGGTAAAACAGCAATTTTAGAACAAGCTATCTATAGTAATTATAATAAAGATACTGTAAGTATATTCATCACTTCATAAACTATTCTATACTTTTAAATAAACAAATAAGGAAGTAAAGTCAATTTATCTGTCTATTGCGTTTGTATCGCTTATTTCTGTGTGTATCATCATAATTATATTTTAGGAAATGGATACCTATTTCTGTATATTTTGTTTTGATAAAATCAAGCTGATTAAGATGTTATTTTTCACATTTTGTTGGTGGATAGTTTAATTATAAATATTTAATTTATTGTGTGATTCTTATTATTAAAATATATGTAATGGAACTTGGATGATTCAAATTCTTCTTTAATTAGAATTTTTTGCCTTGTTGTAGAAAACATCGTGGTTAATTCAAATTTGTGTTGGTTAATTTGATTTTTGTTTCCAATAGATACATAATTTATAGTTTGCTTGAATGTTTGAAGCTGCGTTCGGCTCTCAGGAATGTTGGCCGGATGGGTGCTCCTGATAAAACTCTAGCATTAAAAGATGATGAGAAATGTTATGGAGGAAAGCTTAGTAAAGAGACATTTGTCGGTTGGAGCTAACCTGAACGGGTACAAGTACATGCAGACATTTATGTGCATGTAACCCTTGAAAGTGCATTTAAATCCGGACCACGTAAGCGTGCACTTGGCATTGAGAGATTGCAGTAGGTGAGACGGGAGTCAGAGGGTTAGTATGAATACTTTCCTACAAACATGATAAGGACTCTCGAAACACTGACGCATGAGACGATCGATATTAAATATATTCTATGGTAAATTAGTTTCGGTTTGATAAACAACTTTGAAATATGTGTAAACATAACGGATGCAGAAGCTGTTGATGTGTAGAACATTCTGAATATGTAACATGTTTTAAGAAGTGGTATTACATGAGAAATCTCTTGTTTTGTCTCAGGGCCAAGTGCTCGGTTATGTGGTTCACACTATACATATTTTTGAAAAATCTGAAAGAATTGCTTATTGATGTAGACAAAAATAAAGCCATAATAAAACCACAATAAAAAGCCACACACAAAAACACAGCTTCAACATTTACAGAAAACCCATAACGACAGACATACTTATCCACAACACCTCAAACCACACACAAACACGCTGTCTTCAGATCCATGCTCCACAGACTTAATGAAGTCCCACAGAAAACATAAACAAAGAACTAGACACAATTAAATATTTAGCATACAAAATGGATACAACACCACAATAATAGACAAACTAATGGTACAAAATACAAAAAAGCACTAAAATTAACACTACAGACAGGGAAAACAAATATATCACATCACCATACATAAACAAAACAACAAACAAAATAGCCCGCAAATTTCCAAAAATAGGATACAAAATAGCATACAAAACTAATAACAAGTTACAATACAGAATACAACATGACACCAACAACAAAGATAAACTACAAACACCAGGCGTATACAAACTGAACTGCGATGAATGTAACAAATTCTACACTGGACAAACATTGAACTGCGATATTGAATCACATAAAAGAAACAGGACACAAATACACAGACATTTACAATAACCTAGAAATCCTACACATCAACAAAAAAGGACCACGTCTCAACACACTAGAACAATATGAAATTTACAGAGACACAAAAACATAAAGTACAAACATATTAAACGAACAAACACAATACAAATCACACATAATCTGTGATACTATTGAAAACCTGCCTTTAAAACTGTCACCGCTTGACCCGATATCTCCAAGCAGAAGACACTGATGAAGATCGTCACATAGGGATCGAAAATGTTCTGTCTCAGTAAGTTTTAACAAATTTACAAAATGTAAAGTTTGGATTGTCGTAAACTATTGTTTAAGTGATTAATAAGATTCATCGAACGTAATGGACAACAAAATTCAAGAAAACCACATAATATTTTTTAAACATTGTCCAATATTTAAGGTTTTATAAAATATGTTTTGTATTAAAGAGATTTTTATTGAGAAATAAACCAGAAAGAGTATATATTAGAGCATATAAACTGTTGTTAGACTTTATGGTAAATTATTTTTTTTACATTTTATAGTTTTTACAAGCTACATTAGAAGATATATATGTTGCTTGGATAGAAACGGAGCGCGGGACAAAAGAAAAAGTTAGGTTTTATGATACAGCAGGACTGGAAAGCATACAGCAAGCACGTCAAGTTGGACAAGCCGATGCTTATATTCTAGTTTATGATACTGCTAGACCAGAGACGTTTGATTTCTTGGTTACACTAAAAAAAGAAATAGACAGAAATAAGGAAAAGAAAGAGGTTAGCAATATTTGTTTATCTATATCTTATTTTGATTGATATTATTGTTCTGGTAATCTTAAAAGCTGTAAAATATTTAAGTGATTATTACTTTCAAATTTAGTTGTACATGTAATTCAAAATATACATTTTTTGTACCTTTAACATTACTTTAGATTTAGTTCAATAACAATTCTAAGTAGGGTAGAAATTAAGCAACTTGTTTAAAGATAAATTTCTAATCTGAGAACCTTACCATGTTTTTTTTTTTTTTTTTTTTTTAATAAATAAAACCTCTAAACCACAAATAACATTTTATTTAAACCTTATGTACATTTCGATTGCCCAGCAATCATCTTCAGAGGTATTTAAAAAATACAACTAACTTTAAACAACATAATACAACAAATATATAGGCATAAACCGGCAACTACTTCGCCACGCCCCTTATTTAAAAAACTAGTACGACCAATCACGTTGCAGTAAATTCCCCCTCTACAACTCGGTCCGGTCTTCCCCCTCTCGTGGTGAAGAGTTACCGTTACAACTATTTCAATTTTACTAAAAAACAATAATATTCCTTATTAACAAAGTTATAACTATCTCCTAATTAATGAATATAACTGAGATTTAGGGATAGGCCCTTTATCACAATTTAGTAAATTATTTTCGTCATATTTGTGAATGTACAAACTTTCAAAACTATTCAAAAGACCTTTTGAATTAACATTTTTCAATAATTTTAGATCATTTAATTCTAAAGTGTGTTTATCATTATTTGTATGTTTCCTATGTATATCAAATTCAATTTTATTATTATTTCTAAAACATAATACATCAAGAAACGGTAAACATTTATTATGCTCTATTTCAAAAGTAAATTTAATGTTTTTATGTTCATTGTTAATTAATGATAAGAAATGTTCTAACGGTAACGTTCTAAATGTAACGGTAACTCTTCACCACGAGAGTGGGAAGACCGGACCAAGTTGTAGAGGAGGAATTTATTGCAACGTGATTGGTCGTACTAGTTTTTTAAATAAGGGGCGTGGCGAAGTAGTTGCCGGTTTATGCCTATATATTTGTTGTATTATGTTGTTTAAAGTTAGTTGTATTTTTTAAATACCTCTGAAGATGATTGCTGGGCAATCGAAATGTACATAAGGTTTAAATAAAATGTTATTTGTGGTTTAGAGGTTTTATTTATTTAAAAATAAACATTACGCCACAGTTGCTTCATATAGTTATGTTTTTTATGAATAACTTTAATAGCAGAAAAACTTCAATGTGTGATACGTTTTAATCTGGAAAATATAATTAACAAAAAGATTCTGTTAACTGTTTTATTGATAATGTTTGCTGTTAACAACAGCCAAGGCTGTGTTTTAAATATACATATACATATAAATATACATGAAAATATTAAAATAATTTCTCATAAATAAAGAAATAATTTTCTTTTTATGAAAATATATCATTAAAAAAAGCTTCTGGAGGTTTTTTTCTTAGGTTAATTGTTTGGATTTGTAAACAAGCTTCTGGAGGTTTTTTTTCTTAGGTCAATTGTTTGGATTTGTTAACAAATTTCGGAAATATATTCCAACAAAAAAGTGTGTTTCCTTTATTTTAAAACATCAAAGGTTACTCAGTCCCCTTTTTTCATTTATGGAATTCTTGTGAAAAAGAAACAGTAATAAATCATTGATTTTCTAAACCTATTTGATTTCTCTTATTGTAATAGCTGAATGGAACATCTTTGAATTTTGATTTCATACTTTCTTTTAATTAGTAATGGACTTTCATATTAATTAGTTATTGGACTATCTCAAACTAAGTGTTCCTATTTTTTTTTAGCTAGAAGGGTAGTCAAATTACTTCTAAAATACTATTGTGTAGAATTATCTGCTGTAAATTCATTTCTATCCTTGCAGTGTTATCTAATAGATTTTAACCACTATCCGTATTTTGAACTGTATTTATGATATTTAAGTTGATAGATATAGGTTAGTAGCAGGTTTTAAACAAATAAGAATTTTTAAACATTTTGAATATTGTTTCCATTGGAACTGACTTTTTTCTAATAATATTTTTCTAGTTAGTATTAACAAACTATTTCAGAATTTGTTTCTGTAAGAAAGCTACTTTTTATCTTGTTTGAATTCTTTTTTTTAATACTTCATTGTTATATCATCAAAAAAAATAAGTTATGTTTGTAATTATTTTACGTAAATAATAAAATATTTGCAAGCATAATAACCATGAACATAATTAAACACCTTATTTTATAAATCAAGAAAAGAGCAAAAAATCCCTTGATAAATGTAAAAGTCATTTTACTTTTGACAGTTTTTTTTATTTAGATATAGATGTTCTATCTATTAATTCTTCTGATGATATTTTTGTAATAAAATATTTTAAATTCATAGACAAATTATGAATAGGGTTTCCCAACTGGTGGGTTACATCTTCCCTAAGAGTTTAGTGGGGAAGATTGCAAAATTGGCTAGAAAATTATTAGCAGCTGTTATTGTTTATTTAAAAGAAAAATAGACTTTTATCACTTTAACTAACGCCAAACCTGGAGTTCTTTGAACTGACCAATTTTTAATGTCTGGATTAATTTTGGTAACACATAAAAACCAGTTCAAACAATTTGGATATTAAATCACTATTATAAAGCACCAATATCCACAGTGTAGGATGTGGCAAATTATATCAAAATTTGCTCCCAAACTCAGAGAGGGTTGACAGAATATTCAATTTAAAAAAGGGGTTTGGCAAAATGTTGAGAATCCTTGTGTTATGAACTTGCATGGGAATTGATTGTTAGGTATCTTAATACAAATCATCAGTGTTTCTAAAAATTATTAGCACTAGAGAAATCAACTAACCATAAAAAAGGCAGAAATTAAAGAGTTATACATGATCTTATTTACCTATCCTTTATATACTACTGAAAACTTAAAACCATAACCATTATATGAAGGAAAACTAATGAATTTTTATTAAATAAATGGGAACAAATATTTATTTAATAATAAATATTATTATTAATATTAATTAATAATAAATACAACTATTTTTTTAAAATGCCATATGTACATTTTGTACATTTCGGATGCAAAAACCATCCTCAGAGACATTATAGTAAGATATATTTTATTAACTCATATGAATATGTTTGCTGTAAACCAAACCTCCTCAATAGCACCACAGTTCAAATTTGAGGTTCAAAAAAATAATTTTGGATGACAGTGTTCTATTTATTTTTTTAAAACTACAATCAAAAACTTTTTGTTTGTTATAAAATATAAAGAATTTATTGTTTTAACATAAAATGAACACGCATATAAAGTTATTAAATATTGCTACAATATTTCAATTCCTAGAGAAATAGATTTAGATCTTTTCAGATGTGAGAATTTGATAAAATACTTGGAAAAAATAGGAATGAAGTAAGAAATGTAGCTGAGCTAACTGAAAGCATGGGAAATATATTAAGTTTTAAAAAAATAACAGCAGTGAAAAGAATAACAATGGTGAAAAGGAGACATAAAACATCTTAACATAATTGACTATGAAGGGAAAGGATTAGAACACAAATTACACACACATTACAGTAACTAATAAATTAAAAATCAGTGACTCAACCCCAATAATACTTAGTATTTTGTTAAAAAAAGAAATAATGGCTTTATGAAGAAAAGTAGTAATCTTTTCTAAACCTTTCACAAAGTAGGAACTTGAAAGATTAATTACAAAGTTACAACTTAAATTGAAAGAGGATTAGATGGGATATATCTAGAACATTAAAATATTGAGTGCTAACATACTCTTGGGCAACAAATCTCATATTTTGCTGGTGATGTAACTCAGTTAATTCAACACTAATTGTATATTTTGGAACGGTTTATTGTTTATATAATTACAGCTTCCTAACAATTTGTAGCCTTTAGGGACATTGTAGTGTGCGGGAAATTCTTAGCTCAGAAAAATATGATTTTGATGTGATCAGATAACTGTTAAATGAATTTTATTGCCAACTATCAATCGATAAGTGCTTTTGGTAACTATAATGGCACTTTTGAGTATCTCAAACTATGTGTTAGTGTGTTTGTAACTAATGTCTATGTAACTAACTTGTTAGTGTGTTTTGCTTATAGAGAAGTGAGTTATTTCAATTTTATTTGTGTAGATAAAACATTCTAGAACTGTTCTGCCATTTGTATGAAATATAATTAGCTATCATAAATGTGACTTTAAGCTCATGCTTTGGAAAATGATATGAGCATATAAGTTACAGACAGTAAATAGAATGAAAATCACATTTGTGATTTGCAATAAAATTGCAAAAAGAACATTTGAACTGCCAGATCAAGCAAAAGCAAGATAGTGTACTTTAGAAAACCAAGGAAACAGAGACCAACTTTTATTATTTTAGCAAACGGAAGTCACTTCTAACTTAGCCAAAAATACAAGAGCAATTACTGTTAAAGAGTCTCAATAGTATTCTGAAACAAATTAGAGAAATAAAGAAAAATAATAATATTCTTCAGGCAGAATGAAAGCATATTTCACAGCATAATAAGATTTACACATGTACTTTTTAATAACAAATAAAAATTTACTTGTTACTTTTAACCTTTTGTGAACTTCAAAAGATATGTTAAGGATCTCATTAACACTCAACAACAATATAAGATCAAAATCAAGCATAGTGGGAAAAATATGTAGATAGATAATAGGAGAAGGAATAACACAACCAAGAAGTGTTGCATGTTTTTGTTTTACCTCAACAAAGGCCATAACTGGTTAGTTTATAACTTTTTAAAGAATGAATGTCTAAAACTGATTTTGTGATTCTGTCCTGCATCTGTAACCAGGACAAAGCATTTAATCCAGTGTTGGTGCTAATGAAAAATAGAGGTAAATCTGAATGTTGCAAACAACATCTGCTGTTATTATTGGGACACAAGAAAATATATTGCTTAGTGTTTGATTCTGTCATAAACATCACAATGAAAGAAACAAGTGCTTTTCAAAACTATTAAATGAAAAGACACGAAATTAAGAATGGGTTTTATTTTATTTAATCACTTACTATAGTAAATTATTGTCTACATTGTTTTACTACATTGAAACAGAATAAGTAAAAATTGTAACATTTTAATTATCTATGTTTGTAATGTATTTATAAATTTTGTTAATTGCAATAAATTATGTCTTTTATCTATTTATGGTTTAAAAATTAAGTCACATTTTATTTTCAGCTGGTAGTTGTGTTATTAGGCCATAATATCACACAAGTAGAGTCTCCAATTCCATTAGAAAGCCCAGTGAGCAAAGCAGCACATTGGTCAATGCGAGAAAAGATTCGTCATTTTGAAGTGAATGCTCTGGATAGGACAACTTTATTTGAGCCATTTGTACATCTTGCTTCAAGATTGAATCAGCCACCCAATAAGAGCTCATTTCCTCAATTGAGTATGGTCCGTAAAAGTGTAAAATTGGATTCTAGCTGAGGGCAAACAAAGTTTTATATATCTAGTTGTGAAGAACAGGATTGATATGACAGTGTAAAGTGATAGTTTTTATTATCAAAATCAAGCAAAAATAAACGAGATTATTTATAAATTGGAAATAGAAAAAAATTATTCCAGACACATAGGAATGTGAGAAAATAAAGTTACTGTCTTTTTTATAAAATAAGTCATGGTGTAGTATTTAAAACAAGGTGTAGTATCATGAAATTAAATTTATTTCTACTACTAAACTCAGAACACATTAATATTGCATGCTCTCAAGTTTCACTTAGCTTCAGCTGAATTGCTTATTTACTTACATATCTACTGTGAGTTTAGCCAATTGCATAGTCTTGGCAAACTGGCAACTGTGTAGTTCTGTATTACATCTATTCAGGTAGTTAGGATTATAATTTGTTGAAAATTAAATCCTATTTGGTATGAATTTGTCAGTTTTCATGTTGTTAACTTTTTAATGTAATGAGCCTGATCTAATTAATACAAACAACTGGTCCAATTTTATTGTAATGCATCATTTAAGTCATAAATAACAACTCTGTATAATATTATTCCTATTTGTTATAAAAAATAAAAATTAATTTTCAGGACAAATGATGAGTGTACAAATTGTGAAATTATTAAAAGAGTTTACTGTAATCTATTTGTCCATTTATTAAGTAGTTTAAAATGCCAGGATGTATTAAATATTTTTCAGTATTGGATAGAGACTTGCCTTCACCCTGAGAGAAAGTATGTCTAGAACTTCAGGTAAGGGATCCTGATTACACAATGCTATAATTTTCCCCTATTGCTAGTAGTAGGATATGATATTCTTTCCTGAGCCCTACCTCTTTCTATCCACTATACTGTATCCATATTTGTACAAGAAGGTGTAAACAACTAGATAGGATTTTATGATCATGAGAGAGCAGCAGTTCCCATCTTGTGGTGTGCAAACCCCAGAGGTACGTAGAACCCTGTGGGGGTATTTAAAAATAATACCAGTAATGGAGGACGTCAGTATTTCATACTTTAGATTTGAAACCAATACAAGGTTACACTAGTAGTTGACAAGATAGTTGATGTATTGTTGATCGGAATTTGGGTGGAGCAATTTGTTTGTGTGTGTGACTGACACTGCAGAATAGAATAGCTTTGGGAAACATCTATTCCAGATTTATGTGAACAATATAAATGCAGGAATGGGTTTACGATTTGATGATAAGAAACTTTCAGAGAACCGTCTGTCGTTTTGCCCACACAAAAATATCCTATATACAGCCAGTTGTCCCTGCTCCACCCATTACTTACAAGACAGTCAGGCAACTATTCTTTGTCATAACCACATCAGGGATAGGGGGTACCTTTCATTGGAATAACATTTTTAGAGGTATGTGAAATGAAAAAGGTTGGGAGCCACTGTTATATAGAGTAGGTCTACTTCAGTACGTAATCCTGCAAAGTTGATGTCATAATATATCCAGCTCCTGTACCAGCAAGTTTTAATTCTTTGCCTTAATTCTACTTATACACAATCCTTTCCTATACTTAGTTGGTAATTATCATACTGGCTTATTGGCATTATGTAAAAGAGAATTTATTAAATATTTTATTTTACTTACACGTTATCTTACAAAATTTATGCTATTTTGGAAGATTTGTTTTAAAGACTCATCACAAATGGATAAGTGCAACTTAAAGAAGTTTTTAAATAAAATGTATTCATATGAATTTTCCAATTTAAATTCTTTAATTATATATTAATAAAATTAAAATTTTGTCACAAATAAATGTTATTTATGAAAGAAATTGGGTGACTTACCATGCACCACCCTGTTCGGCATTTAAATTCTTGACCTGTATATTTTCATGTGGTAGATATTAATCTCTTGAGATTATTGAGGTACGGATATTATGGTAACTGCCAGTTATCTTACAAAATTTGTGCTATTTTGGAAGATTTGTTTTGGAGACTTATCACAAATGGATGAGTGCAACTTCAAGAAGTTTTAAAATAAAATAGTATTCATATGAATTTTCCAATTTAATTTCTTTATTTATATATTAATAAATTTGTCACAAATAAATGTTATTTATGAAAGAAATTGAGTGACTTACCGTACACCACCCTGTTCGGCATTTAAATTCTTGACCTGTTTATTTTCATGTGGTAGATATTAATCTCTTGAGATTATTGAGGTACAAATATTATGGTAACCTCCACAAAGTCTGAAAATATATCAGGTAGAATAAATATTTTATTGGTTGGGCCATCTTGGTGTTTTTTTAATTTACATTGTTCCATCTTGAATTTACACATTTGTTTCCAAAAAGGTATACACTTTAAATATCCAGTATATTTAGTCTTGGCAAAGTAAAAAGTACTACTGCCCACACACTGTAAAGGCAGAACTTTGTTACAGAATTCAAAATTGAATTTGAAAAAGTCAATTTTAATATATCTAAAACTTGTATGTTTAGAAGAAATAAATTGCAGGATAAGAACCACAACCTTAGCTATGAATAATAGGTGTAACGTCCAAGCAAGTAATAGTGAAGTCATACAACTAGCCAAGTTGAATTTATATGTTAAACCTCATTATTAGAAAACTGTAGATAACATTATTTCAACTTTCATACAATTTAATAATTATAAAATTATTAAAAATAAATTAAAATAAAATATAAATCAAATAACTAAATTTATGTCATTAAAAAGCCTGTGTTATAAGTAAGTGTTACGTGAAGTAATTTTGGATAGAATAAAATATTTTAAAATATCTAGAATATGTAGATCTCACAAATAATGAAATAGAGGATACTATGATCAAAATAAAAACAGAACTAGTATCCCTAAAAAATACTTCAAAATGGTCAATTAAATCTGATTTGGGACAAAACTGGAGGTAACGACTCATTTGATGACGTACATTCCAAAACTGTATTCTCACAAGAATAGAAGATATTTTTGGTGAGAATAATTATGCTGCTCACAAACTGATAATCAAAGTTAATTTTGTAAACATTTCAGTTTACTGGTTGAAGTAGATGTAAGATATAAATTATATCAAATAATGGAAAGAAACATCATTAAGTAGCAGGAGTTTTGACAAAAATGCAATATGGTACAACCTAGAATCCAAAAACAATAAAATCTGCTGAAATCAACTATTAAGGTGTTTTTCAAGATTTCTTTTTCAGTACATCTGTGTGCAGGAAAGGCTCCATTGATGCTTAAATATCATACACAAGTCTCAATGAAGTACAAAGTACGGTTTCAATTGTTGATTTATTTTGATTATCCTAACCTTCAGACCAAAATAAAAATTATGGTTAAGTTTTTTTGTTTAAAAATGTATCTTGTATTTAAAACTAAATACTGCATAAAGATATTTACCTACCTTTACATTTTTGTAAAATCACCTTATCGGTACTGCACGCCTAACGTACTGCCACGCTTTTGGTTCCCTTGCGAGACACTGAGAGCCTGCCAGTGTGCTCCCCTCTTCCCTTCTGAGAGACAGCGAGCTCACCGGCGCGCTCACTTCCAGTCTAGTTAAAACTCCTCTAGTTTCGATAAGTGTTTGGGAAAAGGTTTATTTTTTCCAGTACTTCAGAACAGTTTGGATGACACTGTGCCTTAGTTGTTTTGAAATCCGACCATACCAAGTTAACTATTTGAGATTCAAATATTGGTCCCCTTCTTCTAGCAGACCAATCAAGAGACCCCTACAGACATACGTTACTGAACATTTTCTTGCAAGTTTCCTAGCCCCGGAAGGATCAAATAGGTAATCTCAAAGAGGTGCAGGGTTTGTTTACATAAAATCAAAAGAACTAAAACATCTTTTTATTGCCCTGAGGAATCTTCCCTTTGCATTCAATAATGCTTCAGGGAGTTTCATGAACAGATTTAATTTGTTTTAATTTTTATATTTTAATGTTTATTTAGCTTTAACCACCTAACGTGGCACAATATCCAGTAAAAATCATAAAAATATACTAAGCTGTCTGAACTAACGTAACAATAAACTATTAGAGTGAATGAACCGACTACTATAAATAAGTCAATGACAAAATGCTAGGACACCCGAAAACCTAGTGTGTCATCATAAGATTGTTGTAAACAAGTGTCAGTTAAACTCGCCTATAAATAGTCTATGGTGTGACAAGCATTATTTATGCCTGGGTGTACATTAACAATATTTATCGCTTTGTGAAACACATGACACAAGCAGAAACAAACATTCCGAGTTAAAAGTTGAGTGGTTAATTTTAGTATGTAGTATATTTTAGTAGTAAGTATTTTAGATTTTTATGTAAATTATCTTTTTTTCTCTGTCTTTTTTATTAAGTTTCAATTGTTGTCATATAATATTTTATCATTTGTATTATTAAATATGTTATGTAAAATTTCCTTTTTTTTATTGTGATCCGAAAAATAAAAACCTTTTTAATGTCTAACACACTGTTTTGATGTTCCCAATGATCGTATATATGGTAGAGATAAAATTATGATGATGAAAACAACAGAATCTGCATTGCATTTCTATAATTCCACTGCCAGGGACGGCGATCGCACCAGCACGCTCCCGATTTTTACAATTAAATAGTGTTTAATTTTTTTTACTATTTTTACTGTTTATAACTAAGCATTTAAGTATAGATTTTGAGATAAGACAATGCCGTCAAACGTGGAAGTTAATGAAAAAACAGTCAGTAGTTTGATATTTCCAATATGGGCGCCATGCTGAATGTGTTAAGGCTCTTGAATCACTCAAATTGTGAGTGTATTGTATTAAAATTTTAATTTACAATTTATGAAAAACATATTAAAAAAGACTTAGTATTTATAACAATGCATACTAAACAAAACAAAACAGACTTTTACTAATCCCTTGCTTTAAACTTTTAATAACCTGATGATAAGCCAAATGTTTAATTTAAAATTGAGTAGTTAAAGAAGAAACCAGAGATTTTTTGTTAAATAGTATATAATCTTTAATATACTACAGTGGAACTCCTCAAATCCAAACTAATTGGGGCTATAGCCTGTTCCGATTTGCCGAAAAAGTTCAGATTTTGGATTTGCTGCGTAGTTTGCATTTGACAGAAGTGCGTTTTTTTATTTACGAACAATATTAGAGCATTCATTACATATTTCTGTATCAATACTGTACTGTAGACCTTTATTCAAATATTGTTTTCAAATTTGAAATGTTAATGCGACTAGACAAAGAGGAAAGTTTGACAAAGTTGGCTGTTGAATTTAGTGTCGGTAAGGCTATAATAAGTAACTGGAAAAAGAATTGTGCAAAAATTGAACAGTTTTGCAGTGCTAACAAGTGCAAAGTCTTTGGAACAACATCATCATGTGAAAGTTCTGTGAATGAAAAAATTGACTAAGCTGTATTTTTATGGTTTTACACAAGAGAGGCAGAAAGGAGTTCCTATTAGTGGCCCATTAATACAAGAAGAGGCATTACAGTTGAACAAAATAACCAACGGTGATTTTGAATTTAGTAAAAGCAATGGGTGGTTGGATAGATGGAAGAGAAGACACGGAATTAGGCAACTAACAGTAAGCAGGGAGGAATTATCAGCTGATAATCTGCTGCAAAAGAATATTTAGATGAATTCACAGATTTGATTTCATTTGAAAATTACTCACACCAGCAGGTGTATAATGCAGACAAGACTGGATTGAATTTTAAAGCCCTTCTCACTAAAAGTCGTGCTTCTAAAGAGGAAAGTTCTGCACCAGGCTTTAAAATGAGCAAACAGCGTCTCACAATTTTAGCCTGCAGTAAGCCGCGGGAACAAATAAGCTACCATTAATAGTGATTCTAAAATCCGCCAAGCCATGAGCCCTAAAAATATGAACTTGAATCCTCTTCCTGTGACAAAAATCAGTGTAAGGCATAGATGACGGATAATATTTTCAAGGAGTGGTTCAAAAATAAATTTGTTCCTTCAGTAACAAAATTCAATGAAAAAAAATTGACTGCCACTAAAAGCTCTACTATTGATAGACAATGCTCCTTCACATCCTTCAGTTGCAGTAAGTATGTAAAGATATTAAAGCAATTTTTCTCTCAAATAACGTGACATTGTTGCTTCAGCCTATGGAAGGTGTGCTGCAGAACATGAAACTGGGCTACAGAATAAAGCTTCTGCAAACATTAGTTGAAGAAGATTGTTCTTTCTATTCCAGAAAAACTTAAGACAATTATAATAAAGGATGTAATTTACTGGGTAGCTGAATCTTGGAATAATATCAGTAATACTTTACTCCAGAAATCTTGGAAGAAGCTCTGGACTAGCCTTGAATTTGTGAAAACACCACTTGGAACACAGAATAATGAAACTGAGCTCCTTTAGCTCATTCAAAGAGTACCAGGATGTGAAGATGTTGATGAAAGCTGCCTGGAAGAGTGGACAACACTAGATAACAATGAAGAATATACCCATATGCTATAGCGTCTATGGTCCAGGATCAACATGATGACAGTGTAGCAGATAGCGATAGCGAAGAAAAAGATGCCTCTACTAATGCTGTTACTCGTGCGCTCGCTCTCGACATTATGTAGAACAACACGCAGCTGCAACACGAAATGATGTTATGCTAATGCGTCGGTGGCGCGACATCACATCCTCAGGAAGGTTTGCATCACTTCGCCAGATGACAATTACTGATTTTAAGTGAAAAATATAGTTAATTGCTTGTGTCCTTTATTATTTTTCTAAGTGTAACATATAGTTTAACATTTGTCTTTATTTTTATTTTACTGCCAATAAATCCTGCTAATGAAGTGATACAGTAGTATAGTATATGCCTTTGTATTATATCATGTTTTTACAGTGTCAATTCCAATTTATTGCACATCTCAGTCCTGTTTTATGTAAGTAGCAAACTTTCAGTACATACATCATTACTCTTTAGATATTTTTGTAAAATTTGGTTTTTATCAAATCATGTTCGGATTTGAGGAATTCTACTGTTTTATAAATTGAAGTATTAAAATCTCTTTAACACGTTGGCTGCGGTGAAAGCCTATCGGCTTCAGAGTGGAGGCGTCTCGGGTGTGGCGGAAGCCTATAGGCTTCTCTCGTCCATATTCGTTACATGTCGGGTTTACGAGTATGTTGTATTCTTTGTTTACTGTAATTGCCCCACAAGAGTATCTTGAGGCGGTCAGGATGTACTCGTTTCAATTTAGAAACACGGACCATATTACTTCCGCACTAGGGAAACTAAAGCTCTGTTACATCAACTCATTAAAGAGGGCAAGTGCATCGCCCTCCAGTGGATTCCCTCTCACTGTGAGATTTGAGAAGATGAAAGAGCGGATCGGATCGCAAGGGCCGCTTCCAGGATGGGGCCGGTGCATCCGGTAAGGTACTCGATGACTAAATGCAGGAGGGACATAGATGGGCTTATAACAATGGAGTGGACCACAAGGTGGAACGGGGAGACTACTGGCAGAAGCCTTTTCCGCGTCCAATACACACCAGCTCCCCCAGACTGGTATTGCGGAGTCAGTAGACTGGTCTCAACCTTCGCTGCAAGGGCCAGAATGAGGCATATAATATGAAATTCGTACCTGAGACGATTCAATCTGGCCGAGTCGAGTCACTGTGCTGTTTGTGACAGTGGAGAGGAGGAGACGTTGGAGCACATATTGTTGAGGTGTGGATCCATTAACCCGGCAAGAGAATCCCTGCGGAGGATGCTGGGAGATAGCGGAGATCCGATGAGGGTCATAATGCGAACAAAGAAATACTGGGCATTGGCCGCAGCAGTATACCATGGACATCGAATCGTCGGCATCGCCTGATGCTGGAAGCTCGTACAAAGGAGTAAGAAGTATGTCGGGTTTACGACTGCAGTTATTGCTTTAGTTTGCTGTTTCTCTCGCAGCGTGGAGGGTGTGTACGTGTGTTTCTTGTGTAGCAATAGTTTCCCATTTTGCTTACCAAAGGACGTTATATTATTCATTTGTTTTTGTACATAAATAGTGTTAGTTTTAGTGTTTTATCTCTGTAAAATAATGGCTGGTACATCTAGGGACATGGTTTTAAATGTATTTATTTTATTATTATTATTACTAAAACTCAGAGGGACCTTATCGGTGTAGAGCACTTAGCTGCAGCCTTTGTACTCTGTTCTTATCCCAACCACAGGACTAGCTTAGTGGATACCTACCTCTTTGCAGAAATCAAGTACCCACCTGATGCTAAATCTTCTAATATCCTCTGGTGTACATACCTGCCAGCCAAACCACTTTCTCCTTGCAGGACACTCACAGAGTATGTGGATTCGGCTTTCCTCTTGGTCCTCGCCGCATCTCTTACACACAGGGGACCTAGATTTTCCAATTTTGTATTGGAACCCCCACAGATTCCCATGGCCTGTGGCCAGCTCTACAGTAGCTTTGAGTTGATGTCTACTTAAGGAGAGTAGTTCTTTGCCCCACAAATCTCCTGAGTAACCCCACAGTACCTTGGATTTGTTACACCCCAAGGTTGCATTTCATTCTTCCCTGCACAACCTGTCTATATGTGCCGTGATCCTCTTGCGCCCCTCCTGAGGCGGATGCCCACTGCCCTCAGCAACGGTCTTTGAGTTATACATCCTTGTTTCGCTAAGGCGTCAGCTCTCTCATTCCTTATCCAGCCAGAATGTCCTGGAATCCAGGTTAGGTTGAGTGAATTATACCTACTCAGCTCTGCTAGAGAAGCTATAGTCTAAGCCACCAGCCTAGAGTTGGTACTAGCCTTACCTAAAGCCTTCAGAGCTGCCTGACTGTCCGAGCAAATCCAAATGGTCTTGCCCCTCCTGCCAGACCCTATTATTTCTTCAGCACATAGTTTGATTGCGAGCACCTCCCTATGGAAGACAGAGTTGTAGTCCTCCAGGCAATGACAAAATCTGTCTTGGTGTCTCGGTCCACTAAATCCTGCTCCCACTCCTTCATTCATCTTGGACTCATCGGTGAACCAGATTTCACCATGTCTGGGTCTATACTCCGCCCATGCCTCTCTTGCAGGAATATGGATTTTGTAGTTTCCTTTTTCCCTTTTAAGAGACAGTATCTTATCCTGAGGTTCTATCCAGAGCTCCTTCAGTGAATCCCCAGATAGCTGTTTATAACGTTTGCTACTTGTCTTCCACTGCCCGGTACAACTTAGTCGGTATGCAGTTTTCATTGCCTCCATCCTAATTTGAAGACTCAAGGATGGAAAACCCAACATAACCCTCATGGCCGCACATGGTGTGCTTCTCCTTGTAGGTATTATGCCTCTAAGGTAGAGCCCCTGTGCGCGGTCCAGCATTCTTTTATTTGTTTCTTTCTGTGCCCTGTCCCACCAGACGATTGAGGCAAAGACCAACCTCGGCACCACAATGGCGGAATAAATCCAGTTCATCTGACGTGGACCCAAACCCCATCTCGTGCCTATTGCTCCTCTGCATTGCCAGAACGTAGCTATGACTTTTTTGCACTTATCCTTCAAGGGCTCATGCCAGAGTAGCTTCCTATCCAGAATAACTCCCAGATATTTAGCGCTCTCAACGTAGCTTATTTTGGTATTACCAACTTCCATCATCTCCAGCGATTTAGTTTTATATCGCCTAGTGAAGATGAATGCCACAGAATTCTCTCCTTGAATGCATAGTGCATTCTCCCTGCACCATGTTTCTGTTACCTTGAGTGCCTCTTGAAACAGGTCTTTGAGGACCTCTTCAAATGGTCCCCTAACAAGGATAGCTATATCATCTGCATATCCTTCCACCTTGACACCCATTCTACTGAGCGTCCTTAGTAGGTCGTCCACAACAAGGCTCCACAGCAAAGGGGATAACACTCCACCCTGCGGGCAGCCCTCCGAGACTATCCCATTTATCGTGCACCCCATACAGGATGCAGTACTTATCCTGTTTTCCAAGGAACTCATAATCCAATTTATAATTCCATCAGAAATCCCATGATCCATAGCTGCTCTCTTGATGGCCAGTCTAGAGGTAATATTAAAAGCCCCCTCCACATCAAGAAAAGACCCAATACATATCCCCTTGTTGTTAATCTAACCCTCAATAAAGTCCACGACCGACAACAGTGCAGTCTCCACTGACCTACCAGTTCGGTAGGCGTGTTGGTTCTGATGAAGCGGATACTGCTTCAAAGGTCCCTCCTTCAAATAGTGGTCCACCAGCCTTTCCAGTGTCTTTAACAAGAAAGATATAAGGCTGATAGGTCTGAAGTCCTTTACCTCTGTGTAACCTTTCCTTCCCGGTTTGGGGATAAAGAAAACTTTCGTTTTGAGCCACTGCCCGGGTGTGTAACCCAAGGCAACACAGCCTATGAGTAATCCTGTCAGTGGCCCAATTATTTCCTCCAAGCAATTTTGTAGTAGTGCTGGAGTAATATTATCTAATCCAGGTGCTTTAAAAGGCTCAAAAGAAATCGCCTCTCTCACCTTTTGCGCTGAGATCACCTGCCCAGCAATATTCCAGTCCGCCCTTAGCCCAGTATGTCGGAGGTTTTGAGCACCGTCCCCCACCAATCTAATATCGGGAAAACTGTTCCTCATAAGCAGACGCAGAGTTTCCTCCGGGGTGTCAGTAAAGCTACCATCAGTCTTCTTGACAAACTTAAGCTCTCCCCTCGGTCCACCTGCTAACACCTTAAACAGTCTAGCAGTGTCACTCAACGTGCTTGTCTCTGAGCACCACTTTTCCCAAGAAGCACGTTTAACCTCTTTAATAAGATTTTTATAGAGACCCTGGCTGTCTTTATATGCCTGCCAGGTCTCAGCGGTTTTCTTCCTCTTTGCCCTATTAAAGAGCCTTCTAATCTCTTTCCGTCTTGCCTCTAACTCGCTGTTCCACTTAAGCTTATCACGCCCAGTGTTTATCCGCGAGAGAGGGCAATTTTCCTCATACGACATGGAAATTGCAGTCCTGATGTAGGCCTCAGTATTTTCCAGTTCGTTTGATGTACCATATTTACCACGGAAATCTGACATCCGCCTCCTCACCGAGGACTTAAAACCTTCCCAGTTTGTCCTTCTCAGGTTCCTAAGCCACACCACATTGGGGGACAACTCCCCTCATCATAGCAGTGATGAGCCGGTGATCAGACATAGAGGGCTCATCCGAAACCTGCCAGTCATGCACCCACCTTACCATTTGTCTATTACGGAAGGTGATATCTAGAACCTCCATTCTGTTTGAAGTGACAAATGTTGGTGAGGCACCTGTGTTTAAAACCACAAGGTTTTCTGCAAGAAGGCGAGGAGCTCCTCACCTCGCTCATTTGTGTCTGTGCTGCGCCACGCCTCATTATGAGCATTGGCATCACAGCCCACTAAGATTCCTATATTCCTCTCCCTGCAGCACCGAACTAACTTACGTAATTCTGCAGGGGGCGATTCTCTATTGTGGGCGCAGTAAGTGGAGGCCACGATGAACTCCCTGCTCCCACTTACCTCGAATTCTAACCACTGCAAGGTCTTTAGTTGAGAATTCTAGAATCAGCATGGCTTCTACTCCTCTGAACATCACACATGCTCTGTGCCCCTCATGTTCCCCACTTGCGTAGGTGCTCCCAGCTGCAGTCAGACCCCTTATACGGTTCCTGACCAGCCACGGTTCTTGCACTAGCGCAAGCACTGGTAATGTGTGCCTTACATTTAAGCACCTGGTTAGGACCACCGAGGCGCTTTTACTGTGGTGCAAGTTAATTTGCAGGATCAATGCTTGAGGGTCAGCCATATCCAACTAACCCCTACGCCTTCTCCTGATTCTCTCTCTCGCCCTTCTCTTCCAGGTCCATAGAGTTCCACTTAAAAGTGACCTCTGCAGTCCCCAGGAAGGCTTTCCCATCTCTTGCCTTTAATTGTCTGGCCGATGCCTCATCCAATCCTAGGCAGAGGAGGCTTGCAGGTCCCTGCTCAATGCACTGTAGGATCTTCCACTTCAAAGTGTCAATTTCTGGGCTTTGCATCCCCATGAGCTTGACCAACTGAGTGGCCTCCCTTTTTGGTGGTGGTACTAGCACCGTCACTTTCACCCTTTTGATCAGTTCATCAGGCAGGACTAGCCTTGCCTGAGTCCCGTCCTCGAGCTTAACTAACGGAACCACTTCTCTCAGCCATTTTGCCGATTCCTCCTGAGCACAAATAAATGCTGCGACTCCATCCCTTAGGTAAGTGTCTCTGAACCGCGGAACAAAACCTCCACTAGGAGTGTCCAGAATCCGGTGGCCTTAAGGTGGTCGAACGCCGCCATCTCCATCCTCACGCCTACACTATCCCCAAAGGTCACTAGAACCCTCGGTAGGTTAGCGGAGATCGACGAGAAAGACGGCCCTCCCGACCCAACACCCTTGTCTATTCCTCTTGGCCTCCGACTCTGGAGTAGGATTAGAAGTACTCCTTTCTTTCCTTTTCCTCTCTCTCTCTTGTCGTACTATGGTCCTACCAGATCCACTGGCTTCTGGGACGACAGGGCGGGTTCTAGCCCCAGCCTCCGTCAAACCCTTCCGCTGCCTGGACCGGTGTTTTCTCAAAGGGGGTGGTGGTGGTTCTCTGCCCTCCGCCTCCGCCTTCTTTGCTTCCTCATGGTAGGAAAGCCAGATAGCTTTCCTCCTTTGTGCCCCACTCGTTCTTCCTGTTGCCTTCGCAACTGGATTTCCATCTGTCTCTACGGGGGCCGAAGCCACCTTCATTGGGACAAATTTGTCGGTAGGTTCTAAGCCATGACCAGTTAAATTTATTTTTTTTTGTCTCTGCCATGTGTATGGGAAATAAAGGTCCGCCGCCCCGCTTTTAAATGTAAATAGTGTTTTGAACGATGTTGGTGACTACTCTGAGACTAGTTCCGGCGATGAGTCCAATGCATTGATGCCGCCGATCTAGATGGTGAACCTATATCTACAGACAATGAAAGTGAGTCAGATGATGATGATTCAGACAATTACAGCCCTACTTGGTGTCATTATAACGCTATTGGTATGAGAGACTTCATAACACTAACTGTGACGTCATAATATTAGCTGAAAAGCTTTCAAAAAGTTTTTTTTCCTTCTGATAAATTATTTATTTTATTATTATTTACGATATATGACAATAAAGAGTTATAAGTAAAATTTTTCTTACAATGTGACCTTTTAGGAGCGTTGCAGAAGCCTATTGGCTTCCGAAAATCATGACTAATTATGATCTTCATATTATCACCTTAAAAACATTGAAATTATTTTTTTCCTGAAAACTTTTTCATTAAAATTAATTCATTAAATTAATTTATCTTTTTTCATTAAATTAAATAAAAAAATTGTAAACAAAAATTTCAGGACCAGTACAAGGTATGCCCCAAGTTTCGCCACAGCGAACGTGTAAATGCTTCAATAAAAGCAGTTGAATAACATAACATTCTGTTCGATTTTTACGCTAATTAATAAGAATTTCAGCTGCAGCAAATTCTTTGTGTGTTGGCTCTTGGAATATCATAACATATCTAATATAATTTTCTGTTAGGGAAGATCTATTTTCATCTTTGGAAAACCTGTTTACAATTTCAATTTTTTTTGGAATATGTTGTTTTATTATTATTATTTTTTTTAAAAGTTAAGATAATTGAATTTTGAATTAAGAAACACGCGTAAAGTGAAACTACTATAGAGTAAAGATACTGTCTTACAAACTAATGCCCACCATTGGCAGTTGAGCAAATTGATGGCACACTCCAGTAGAGACCGATGTCTTCCATGAAAGCATCCCCTGATTGCTGTGAGCAGTCCAGCCTTGATCAGGTTTTGAAGTGAACATGATTCAATTAGATTTTTATTTTAAGGATTTAAGTTATGTTAACAAATCATAATAATCTAAAGAATTTTACTATATTAAATTTCGTGTATTCTATTATTGTTATCAGTTTCTAATCTGGTTTAACATATTTAATTAATATTTTACTCACTCCTTTCTAAACTATTACCTGTTTTGCGACAGTCCTTTGTAAGTTCATTATCATTCGCCTCTTGTTCCTCCAGTACAAAGTTTCTTTTTGTTTCCGCATGTTATTAAAAAAAACATTGTAAAGAAGAAACAGGTGATTTCTAGCAACTTACACAACAGATGAATATAAATGTTTTTTTTTTATATTACTATATAATTATACATTTTTAAGGTTAGTTCTAGTAGAGCTTAAAGCTTATTTAGGAATTTTTGGACTAGATAGGAGACTGACAGACTTACCTAGTGGCAACAGTCCAAAAGTGCAATCTCTTGGAAATAAATAAATAGACACATATACAAACATATCACACTATTGAAATATTTCGATCATACAATGACCTTTATCTAAAAACTATAAAACATACATAAACTATAAATCTGTGACATTTGGATATTTATACACATCTGTTGATCACTTGTCTTTTTTTTTTGATTGATAAAGACCATTGTATGATTGAAATATTTCAATACTGTGATATGTTTTTATATGTGTTCTTTATTTCCTAAGAGATAGTGGACTATTGCCCCTAGGTAAGTCTGTCAGTCTCCTATCTAGTCCAAAAATTCCTATATAATTATACATAAATATAACAATGTACTTACAAAGTACCTGGTTCGGATAGATTTGGTAATAAAAAAAAAATAATTTGAGTTATATAGCATTGAATTTGGGAAATAATTAAAACACATACAACAATTTAAATATAAGTACAATGTTATATGTAACAGTGCTGTCTTGTCACTATAGTATTTCATTAAGTAAATGTTGATTTAGGCAAATAGAAAGACCTTTACTTAGTGTAAACACTTTCTTAAGTCCTATTTTGTCATTATGACATTTGATAATCTCAATATTTATTAATATACCTCTTGTCCCATATTTATCTTTAGAAGCAGTACATTTTATAATTAGAAAATTCAAGCTTTTTACCCAAACCAAATCTATCCTAACTACCATATATTTTAACCCTTAGCGCTCGGATTTTTGTAACATGCTTTGCTTCCCCACTTGTAATTAAATTGGGACAAATTCCTCACCTGCAGGTTGCATTACTGTTTATGGAAAACTTTGTTTTCTCTTACATGATTTTAGTAAACTAAGCTGTTTTTATTCACTAACACTGTATGTACAAGATTTTATTATCTTATTTGTAATTTTGCAGAGTATGATATCTTTGAAAACAGTCTTCCGGATAAAGTCCTGGTTTTCTGCCGCATGTTTTGTAGTGAAAAACTGTTTCCCTTCTACCTCCTTTTATCTTCTTGTTACTGCAAACTATACAACCCTTAGAAGTATTTTTATCATTGGAAAAGATTGAATGTAATTTCCAATTCAGTCTTTCTTCTTTGTCAGTAGTTGACGGCCGACCCCTCTCACTATACGGGTTATTCCTGATATCACCATGCATTCCCTCACCAAGTTTTAGCGAAACTATTTTTTGTTTTAACAGGATTTTCTTTCATTTCCTTTCTTTTGTTATTATAGATAATAAAACTATTTACTACAGCTACATCTTATAGCCAGAAAAACATTGTCGTCCACCATTTATTGGTTCGTTTTGTAAAACTGCACGGTTCATTATATTGAACAGCTAAATCTACACCACCCATAAACTAGTTATATTTATTTATTTTTATATGGTTTAGTTATTTTCTTTATGAAACTGAACTACATTCTAATAAGTCAGGATCAAGTAAAAGATCAGGAATTTCAGAATCACTAATTGCACGTGAAGCCACGGCAAACTACGAGAAAACAAATAACCTGCAAAACTGTAACCTACTTGCAGCTTACAACGTAGCGGCAAACTAGATTTTGTGATGACCCACATATTCCTAGGCATTTTAAACTTAGTTCACATTACTTTCAATAGAGTGTAGCACCAAACGGTAAAAGATTGAATGCCGTGGGCTTCGCCGCAGACAAGTTATAGGCATTTGAAAATCGTGTCGGGTGACCCCCGACATACGAGTAAACTGCAATATACGCTTGGCGGGGCTCCCCCGACAGTCGAGTGCTAAGGGTTAATACAGGTATATAGTAATGTAATATAACATCGTGGTTATATATAAAGAATTCTTTATTACAGGATTAGGTGTTTAAAGTGAGGTTATGTTTTCAACACCATAATTTATGTTACTTTTTAAGTATTATTTATGTTTTCAGTTTTTAGAATTACCTACCTCTTGTTCAGAAGGTATTTTGGAGTAATATATGTGAAAACAAAAAAAACAAAAAAAAACAAATTACTTACTATTTGGTCAAGTATTGCAATTTTGTTAAATAATATATTATACATTTCTTAATGCTCAATGAATTTAAATGAACATTCACAAATTTCAACATATGACAGAGAATGCTAAAAGCATCGGTAAAGTGTGTGTGTATGTGTGTGTGGCACTGTTGACTTATCTCTTTTTTGCTGTAACTAACTAGTCATTTACTGGTAACTTGAGTTTCATCTATATAAATAAAAATATTGTCTGTATGTCTTTCTATACCGTTTATTTGATTGATATAAAAACTTTATACCGTGAAACTTTCCAGGAAGTTATTGAATACACTTCTCAGAAGGTACTGACATATTTGTAGCCCAATTAAGCCTAAGTTGATATTCAAAACAAAAAAATTAAAAGTGCTACTTTTCTGACAAGAATTCAGTCCCTTATATTGAAATTAAGAGTTATTAATATAGATGAAACTAATAATAGATAGTGGTAATCACGATATGACATACCTGATACTTAAATTAATTGAAAATAAGATTTCATACAGCCATATTTATATCTGTTTAGGTTATTTTGCATAACAGCTGTTTTAATGCTAAAGTTAAAATACCTCATAATATTAAATTGAAATCCCATTTAATTGGAAACTTCTTCACTTTAAAAGATGATAAATATATTAATTCATAAAATAAATGTTTCTGAATTATTTTAATATAATAAATGTGGATTCTATTTTTTGTATTTAATGATGTAGAATTAACTATATTTTGTAGATATAGAATTAGACTAAATTGTTTTATTTTGAGAAAGATACAAATTAGGTCATTTTTATGCTTAAGTTCTAGAAATACTGATTGAAACTTATTTAGTAACTATTAAGCCAAATAATTTCATATATATGGTGAGGGTTTTTACAGCTGTTTTTCAGTAAACCTTAAGTACATGGTTAGATACAACCTAAAATAAACTGAGTACTGTTTTACATTGCAATAAACATTATACTCTGGAAAACAAATTATTTTACTATTTATTCCTGTTCAAATTGAATATTCATAAAACAAATAAGACATACACAAAACTCACAAATTAATCATTTAATGACTCATACACGTTTCAGTAACAAAGTCATCATCATAACAAAACCTCTAGTCGGGTTAGTTATTATGTTCATAAATACTAAATTGAGTTTAGCTAAAGTTAACACGACATTCATTGACAGTTAGGTGGTATGAAGTTCACCTGGTCACCTAGTTAAAAAATAAATGTTTCATTACTTTCACGGTAGTGTCTGTTCCTGGTACTAAATGGATTGATTTGATTGTTTATTATGCTTAATTGTAAATACAGTTTTACATGATTAAAGGAATAAATGAAGAAATATATTTTTACAAATTTTTAAAACCGTTTAATACAAGTCACTCATACTAAAATAAACTGAACCATACAATTATATTATACAATATATACATTTTTTAAATCAAATAATAATTATTCATTATCTGCTGAGTTGGCTGTTGTTCCTTGAGATAAAAATTGTTGATTGACCTGAAATATAAGTAAAGAAAGTTAATTATTCTGTACAAGTTTACTGAAATAAAGATAGTTGCATGAAGTGGGTACAACACTTAAAGATCTGAGTTTGATTCCCAGTATCGCCAAAGAATTGTGTATGTTTTCAACCCCCATATAGATTCGGCCTATGGAAATAAGTATCTAGAGTAATAATGGGAGGTTGAAATATAGTGATGCCCGCATTTCCTTCTTTGAATAACGTGTAACTCAAGTAAGACAGCACTACCTTGTCTATCCTACACTATGTCATTTGGTTTAAAAAGGAGTCATCATTTTTGAAATAAAGGAGATACATTATTTTAAAAATTTCCATTGGATATTTTAACACATTAGGAATATCCAATATTTATGTATTGTATTGGAGTTAAGACAATTCAGAATATAAGCATACTTAAAATAATAACATCAAGTTTCATACACTAATGTTTTTAAAAATTGCAAAACAAAAACTTTTAAGGATATTTGCATTTACCTAATACTCCATAGCAACCCCCAATCATTTAGAAGGTTTAGAGAGATAAATTGATCCATTAAAAGAGACAACATAAATAAAGAAGATGTAAAAAATAAATAAGAAGTCTTATTTTATAATACATTCAACACGGAGGCTGTGTAAACAAACAATATGGATTATAGTATAGTAGAACTCCAATTATCCGAATCAATTGACAGAACCTATTCAAATAAATGGATGTTTTGGATAAAAAGATTAAAACATTTACCTGCATATATGTTGCAAATGAAAAATAAACTATATTTTTTATAGTTTAAAATTTTTACAAGGTTTTCAGCAAAGATCTTAGCTTATTCACAAAGAATCATCCAAGAAATTGGGTTTCCCATAGAACGTAGTTGCAAAAATGTGGATCTAATTCTTTGTTTTTTGCTACCTTCATTGATTTTTTTGAATAACAGCCATCTTCAAGCATCGAGATGAAGTTTATAAAAGTGTAGGTTTGACTCTTTTAATGTCTCAAATTGTTATTGTTCAACACCATACATCTTAGCCAAGAGTACATTTAACCTTAACTTCTTTATCTGATTGGTCAATAATTTTTTTATCCGCTAATGATAAGACAACTCGTTTTTGTTTAAAAGCCATGGTCAACAACAAAACACACTTACAAACAAAACAACAAACCGATGCAAATCAAAGACTCCCTGACTGACTAATCAAAACGAATAGTGAGTTGGGCCAGGGCAGACAACAGTCAGATATACAAAGCTGTACTGAGATGGTGACTCACCATCCAAATATTTGAGCAGTGCCTACATTAGCTTCATGGAAAAAAGGCCAATAGCAAATGTAGACAGAAGCATTATTATGGAAATCGCAGTACGTTTTTTAGATTAATTTTTTACTGAAAGTAATTGGGATAACCAGCGATTCGGATGGTTGGAGTTTGGATAATTGGAGTTCTACTATATTTATTTTGAAAAGACTAAGGAGTATTACAGTTATATAGATTTTATAGTAATTGTTATTAAATATAGTAAAATTGATTAGAAGGTTCAACAACTTTTTTGTTCAAATCCATCTAAGCAGTTTTCAACCTAAATGAGTTCCGCTTGGTTTATAAACAAAAGTACCTTATTTTTACTTTTTTTATTACCTTCTGTTTTTATTGATAGTATTTACAAGATAACATTTTCTTCCATGCTGACCTACATTTGTCTTTCTTTGAGAATCTTTTGGAAAAAAAAATTTTAATTTTCCTCTGATGTTATTACTAAATTTTAACACTTCTTGTAACTGATTTATGAGAAATGTTCTTTTGCCATGGAAATGGCTGTCAACATTTATCAATTTATTGCAAACTTTGGAAAGCTAATAAATTGTCTTGTTTAAGTTTATCTATAGAAATTTTGCTATTGAAAGAAAATTTCCATTTGACTAAACCTGTCCATGTGGCAAGTGTTAACATCATCTTGACTTTTTATTTGAACTTTTCACAGTTCAAAATGCTTTTCTCTAAATAATGGAATAAAGGAAATCCAACTCATCTCTCATTCTTGAATTTAATAAACTCAGTAGGGCCAAAGTGTTGAAAAGACTTGTAAAAAACTGTCTGAATTTAGTAGGTTCTTTTTTTGGTACCTCAGTGAAAATGTAAATAGTTTAAAACTTACAAACTACTATCCTATGCAAGAAGCCATCTAGCTAGTCTTATCAATGGATTTTTCAAGTCTAGGAATATTCTGGACAGCTTAGAAAAAAAATTTAATGACATTTCAGAAATCTTTGAACTTTTCTAGGCCCTGCAAGAGTTTCATAAAATTCTAGATTTTCCAGATGCAATATGAACCCTGAATATTGATTACCCGTGGTATTTGTATTATAGAGTCTCTAAGGCTTGGTAGTGACAATTACCTGATAGCGGGAAATAGTATTACGGAATGGAGCAAATAAAATCTCAAGGGCCATATTGACAATCATACTCCATTCTACTTGTCATTTATATTATTCTTTAAAAACTTATTGTTACTTCCATGGAAGGAGGTAGAATAATAGAGGAAACTTAATAAACTCTTTCCTAAATACAACACTCAGTGAATTCAGGTTTTTCAAAATTATCTTTGTAGATAATTACGGCTTACTGTATCAATATAGATACAATATTTTAATTTTGGCGTGACAATTTGGTTCTGTGGCATTTTTCAAACATGCCAGTTATCTACATTTTGACAATTTGTACGGTAAATTCTCAACTAGCTATGTTAAACTGTGAGCATGGTTCACTGGCTCATCCCCTCTCTTACTTCATTTGTAACCAGACAATTTTTTTAGTGCTCTTGATATTTAAAGTTTTCAAGTTCATTAACTCTTTAAACTCTACTCAACTTTCTTAACATGTATTATTTTTTCCATATCAGTAAATGTTTTAAATTGTAATTTAATGGATGATTTTTAAAAGCATAAATTTCCTTGTCTTCATTTAATGTGTAAATTTTATTTATTATAAGATGAACTTCTTTAAATATGCAATGCTTTTGCATGTGATGTTTGAGCTAAGCCCTCTTCCAAAATTCAAATGTAAATTATTATTTACTCTAAACTCTTGTTCTTTAATATTAAGTATTCTCTAATTAATTACTAGACTATTATCTTGGAAGAAAATATTTGTAATATATCTATGTACCTTACTATATTATGTTATCTAGCCAGTTATAAACATTTCAATACTTGTAAGAATTACACTTTAAAAATTATGCTATAATTTTAAGCTCTTTCTCAATCACTAATTGATTTCTCTTTACCATAGCATTTCAAGATGCAAAGTAAAAGAAGCGAAAAGAACCAGAATTATTTTTTGTTAAAATATTCTTTAAAATCATCAATGTCCAATTAAAGTACCTGAATTATTTGAGGATGAGGTTGAGCTTGTAGTAAAATGGGCTGTGTTGTGTTCCCTTGAATCTGCATTCTTATCATTTGTATCTGGTTTGGTGTCAACTGAATCTGAAAATATATGAAATTCTAAAAAATCAAGCCTTAAAATTGTTTTAGATAGGGATTTAGTATTAATTTTTCTACTTAGTTATCAAAATATAAACAAGAAAAAAGAAAATAAATAAACTAGTTTCTTTTATGCACATTCTGCTAACAAAGTTAGCATCATTGGAATTTTACAAGTTAAGTGAGAAGAGGTCATCAGTTAGCCTTACTACCCTCACTCATCAGTCACTTTCATATGTTCTGACCAAGTTGGGGCATGTCTACCAACAAATTATAAGATCCTAATAAAAATTACAAACCTCATTTTATTATTAGCTATTTGAAAAACCAAAATACAAAAAATTTCAAACCTGGTAACAAAATATAAAACAAATAATAAATGTTAGGTTATTCTATATTCTTGGTCACAACAACAAACATTATAAACTTTGCATGGCTCAAAATTATTTTCAATTTAATAACACATATTTCTACCAATCACATGATACATCTGTGAGAAATTGTGTTTTGTCTTTTATTTCATAGCTTCTAAGAAAAATAGGATTTAAGGTTTTTTACATAAAAAAAGATAATATCCCAAAGTTCTAGTTTTTATTACAGTAAAATCACTAAAGATATCATAACTGTTTTTGATTTAAATACATCTAGTACTTGAATATTTTTTTAAACAAAAAAAGTCATCCCTCTTTGGATAATCTATGTATTAGGAACAACTCAAAAATTAGGTTTTACATACACAGAAAGTCTACCAATTTGTCTCGAACGCCCCCATCATAGTTACTGCATAAACTGGCCTCATTTAAGAGTATGGTTGATTAAATAACAATATTCTGTAGCCCATTGCGCTTCACAGACAAGCTTAGCTCATCCTAACAAAAATGTTGCATGAATGTCACAGTTTTTGCGCTTCAAGAGAGTATATTTTCTGATATGTCATGTTTGTGCTGTCTAAGGGATTTTTATCACCTCTTGAAATTTGCAGCATAGCTAAGGGTGGATATTTATAGCCCATAATTGGTATTTTATCAGACGTAGAACCTTTCTTCAGCTTTTATGTCAAGTGGACTTTCTTGCACAATATAGTTTTTACTCTGTGTGTTGTTTATTTATAGAATATAGGTTTGCTGTGTCTTGTATAACTGTAAATATTTGTTATAATTATTTTTCTATTTTTGTGTACATCAGAAGTGAACAATAATCATTAAAGCTTAGAAAATTACTCAAACTTCAAACAGTAACTTTTAATTTGTTTTTAGAAATTATGATTGCAAATAATAATTAATTAACAAATAATAAACTAACTATTGTACAAAGTAATTAATATAACAAAATATACAATGATTAAAAACACTTGTAAATACGTCACAATTTTCCTATAGCAGCACTTACTTATATTTGTTGAGGACAGCTGTTTTGGGAGATGTGTCCCATTGTCAACTTGGACCGTACATTGTTAACTATACCCTACAGACATACTCAACACTCAATTACATTATAACTCACACACACAATTTTTGACATCATAATTCCTAATACTCACCAAAATATACCCACATCCCCAAACCTAATATCCCACCCCCACCCCAACCTACAAAAACCTTGTATCAGTTACGGTCTGAGTTGACAATGGGACTCATCTCCCGAAACAGCCATCCTCAACAAATGTAAGAAAGTGCTACTATAGGCAAGTTGTAACCTATTTACAAGTGTTTTTAGTCAAAACTAGTAGCTCACGTGAAGATGGAATCAACAAATATAGAAATATATAATATTGAGTTCTGTATCAGTGAGAATATTTTTGTAGTGAAATACAATTCAATTGATGTGAGGAATTTTGAGTACTACCACATGCATCTAATTAGAGATCCATAATGGGTTAATAGGTCAATGTAACAAGTTTCATCCCATAAAATTATTAGTAATATTTTAAGAAAATGAATTGTAGAAAATTAAGACATTCAATGTAGATGTTATTAAATTCTTAATATTCTATGTATATTAATATCTTTAATTCTATACTTTAGAAATGTGATAGATTTCATTTAAATTTTATATGTCTTTCCATATGAAGTTATCATTGTCTGTAGCTTTCAACTTGTTTTTACTTGAATAGCTAGCTCAATCAAATAAATTTTTATTGTGTTTTTTTTACTATTGCATACAAGTCTGGGTAATAATGCCCATTATTGGGCAACTGATATTTATTCTGGCAATTGATTTATTGTTTTGTAGTTATGCTCCTAATCTCTTCAAAATTTTGTTTTCTTAAGGTTCACTTCTTGATCTTGACGAATCATTTCTTGTAAGCCATATCTTCTATTCATAGTATTTTGTGAAGATGATATAACATAGACACAAATAAAGTGTAAATAAAATATCCTTAAACTGGAAAATGTTGAGTTAAATTCATCCACAATGAATATTATAATTGAGGAAAACGTTAATTTTAGGGAGTTTTTTATAAGAATATTTTCAGATTAAGAAATTTTATGCTTACTGGTATTTGTTGCACTTCTCCTGAAGGAGTGACTATCTGCTGCAACAACTGTAAACCTCCAGTATTGGCTGTTGGTTGGGCTTGAGTGCCAGCTGTTGTTTGCAGCTGAACAACTTGAGGTTGTGACTGTGTTGTCACATTACTTGCTGCTGTGCTCTGTACATAGGAAAAAAAGAAAATTGAAAGACCTTAAGAAGTCAGTGCAGAATATAATACTTATTTCCCACATTTAAATTAAATTTAATTTTATTAAGTTTAATTAGAATCAGAATATTTACCTGGTCTTGAGAGTTAGCAACTGTAATTGTTTGCAATTGTGAAGGATTTTGTTGTACAACTTGGATAGTCTGTGTAGTGTTGGCTGAGGAGGATGTAGACGATTGTTGCAGGGCTGCTTGATGTTGCTGGGCTAACTGAAAGTAATAATGTACCTGCAAGAGGTTAGAACTCAAAATTAATACGCTAGTTCATAAATTCCCAATAACAACAAAAATATTATGATCATATTTTACAAACGTCAATGGTCAATCTAATATTTCAATGTCTTATCTTTTCAATTTCAATGTTCATATATAAGAATGTCATAGGTAGTTTGAGAAATTCCAGTATGCGGATTTACAGATATCATGAAAAATATCCTCTAGTCTTTTTATTTTAAAAACATATGGCATTTGTTTTGTACAGAAGTACTCGAAGGAAATGTAAAGAATGTAGTTTACTCGAAAAACACCAAGCAAACCCGCCACCACAAATAGAATTACATACAACACTTCTAACTTCCCCATACAAAACAAATATGCTGCCTTCCACTCCATGATACACAGAATAATCAACATACCCATGAACAACAGACAGAATAAACAAGCTAAAGACGATAAAATATATATTGCCCATAGAAATGGATAAAAACACACCCTTGTAGACAACATGATAACAAAAAACATAACACAACACACACACACAAATAATAAATAATACACAAAAACAAAAATACATACCATTTAATACATACACAACAATACACCACAAAAATTGCTTCTTAATTCAGTATACTTAAATACAAGGTGACTACCTTTAAAACATCTAACATATCCAAAAAAACACCTACACAACAAAAAAACACTCCAGAACAAACATGACAAGGGAAGAGTATAAAAGATCACGTCACGACATCCTTAGCTTCTAAACAGGTCAAACAGAAAAAAAATTCACCACACAGTACAAGGAATAGATTAAAGGCATTAAGAGCAGACAACTTAAATCAAATGTTACTATTCATATACAGAACATGCTACACCATAAAAACCGACCATAACACATTCTAAATGATAAAACACACTCCCAATCAAATACTATCATTAAGTAGTGCTTTTTTTGCCAATGATATCAGTAAGAACATTTTTAAAAAGCCTCAAAATGTAAAACACAAAAACTGCAAGTTTTATAAAAACCAGGTTGATGAATACATGTTACTTATTATTAATTTGTGCATGTCTCAAAATTGTTTCAATTCAACAGTAAATTTTACATCCCAGATGAGGGCACCACAATGGAAAATCCCGCTTTGCTACTATCTGATTCAGTCCAACATTAATTACAATGCAATTATAATGACTTCCCAGACGTTCTATGTAATGATAAGCGGCAGATTGTTCGCTTTGTTCAGCGGATTGATAGTGAGCCACCGACCATTCGAGACTTGCGACGATAGTTACATGTGCTACATGTTACGCTTAGAAAGGCTACGCGCTTTTGGATATCCCGGATTAATGTTCACACCTATACTTGACGTCATTCCCGAGGAAGATGAGGAGGAGGAATGAGACTGCGTTACACAAACAACAAAATTACTGTCTGCAAGTGATACTGCGCTATTCCCATCAAAATTACAAGATTCTGCTTCACGCAGGACTCTGTCCTTTTAAGCCACGTTCTGGCTTCAAGGTTTGGATCGGTTTCTGGTGGAGGTTGCTGAAATGAATATCCACCCCGAATACACGTTCTTCATCTCAACCAATCTTAGAAATTTCACCTTTCGACACAACCTTTTCCAAATTCCCTGAAGAACAGGGTCATTTCAGCTGCCACCAGAACCTTCAAAATTTTACTTGCTTATCTGCCGGCATAGGATCGGCACCTTTTCGGCCTCTTCATCAAAATTCATATCACAACAAGGTAAAATTATTGCACTTAGTGGTGGATAAAAGTATTTACAATAGTAATATATCAACTTCATATATATATATATATATATATATATATATATATATATATATATATGAAGTTATTATTATTTTTTCATAAAGTCAGTGCAACGGAAAATAATGGACAACATGAAATATATATATATATATATATATATATATATATATATATATATATATATATATATATATATAGATTTTTTGGACTAGGAGACTGACAGACTTACCTTGGTAAGAGTCCACACTGTAGTCTTGAAATAGAAACACATAAAAGCACTTAAACAATGATATATTTCAACCACACAGTGGTCTTTATCAATCGAAGAGAAAACACAAAAAGAAATCTTTTTTTTTGTGAAAGATTTCTTTTTGTGTTTTCTCTTCGATTGACAAAGACCACTGTGTGGTTGAAATATATCATTGTTTAAGTGCTTTTATGTGTTTCTATTTCAAGACTACAGTGTGGACTCTTACCAAGGTAAGTCTGTCAGTCTCCTAGTCCAAAAAATCTAAATAATCTTTACCAACCAAAACTAACCTAAAATATATATATATATATATTTAGGTTAGTTTTGGTTGGTAAAGATTATTTAGATTTGTTGGGCTAGGAGACTGACAGACTTACCTTGGTAAGAGTCCACTCTGTAGTCTTGAAATAGAAACACATAAAAACACTTAAACAATGATATATTTCAACCACACAGTGGTCTTTGTCAATCGAAGAGAAAACACAAAAAGAAATATGAGAAAATGAAATAAAATAAATTGTAATCACAGATTGTGTAGAGTAGAAATTAGATGTCACAGATTAAAGATATATGTATTGTTTCCATGAGCATATGAGTGATTATAGTTTATATAAGTCTGTCAGGGGAAAAGAGATTGGAGACGTCTAAGGCTATTAGGAAAAAAAAATGAATGGATTTATTTGATGTTGAGGTTAGGGGATTCTCTGGACTTGGTATACCACTGGTATGATAGTTCCCACCTTCTCAAATCCCTCAGAACTGAGAAGGTGGGAACTATCATACCAGTGGTATACCAAGTCCAGAGAATCCCCTAACCTCAACATCAGATAAATCCATTCATTTCCCCCCCCCCCACCTAATAGCCTTAGACGTCTCCAATCTCTTTTCCCCTGACAGACTTATATAAACTATAATCACTCATATGCTCATGGAAACAATATATATATCTTTAATCTGTGCATCTGTGACATCTGATTTCTACTCTACACAATCTGTGATTACAATTTATTTTATTTCATTCTCTCATATTCCGTTTTGTGTTTTCTCTTCGATTGACAAAGACCACTGTGTGGTTGAAATATATCATTGTTTAAGTGCTTTTATGTGTTTCTATTTCAAGACTACAGAGTGGACTCTCCTAGTCCAACAAATCTATATATATATATATATATATATATATATATATATATATATATATATATAAAATAATAAAATGTGGGTTGAGTCTGTATTAGCTCATTCACTGAATCAATATGTTTCTATAACAAAACCTTAATACAGTTCTTACACTACCAATAATCTTATCCCCACAGACTTGCCATTTACTTTTAGCATAATTTTACATTTAGCAACATTGATTCGAAATGTTACCAAGCAATGAGGGCGCATAATTTATACGGATAGATTTTATATTGGAATTGATTTAGCCAAAGAACTTTTAGCTAAAGAAATTTATACCAGTGGCACTGTAATGAGGGATTGCCCCAAAAAATGAAAAAGAAACATGTAAAGAAATTACAAACCCACAAAGAAGTGGCTTTCTGGCTTAAAACAGCAGATAATATGGCATTAACCTGGAAAGACAAAAGGGTAGTAAGTATAGATAGTATTTGAAACAACACATTGTATCATAATATAACTGGAAATATCATGGGGAAATATTAGGAAACAAGATGCTAAACCAGAAAAGTTAAATCCAACATTGCAATAACAGGTCTATTAAAAACATATAGTCAAATAAAAAAAAAACTATTAAAATTAGAGCTAAAAAACATCCCTCATATAATAAAACAGCAATAGCAAAACAATGTTTTTTTTCAAATAAAATATGTCTCTAAATTTAATGAATTATATATATGACAAAATATTATACATTTTTAAATAATAAAAAAATGTAATTGTAAATAAAGAATTAGAAACCTTACAAGATATTATTTGTAATTTTTGTATAAAAAAAATTCATATACTTTTTAACAGTGTTTTTTGTTGATGGATTTTTAATAATATTAAAAATGTCAATTTCACTGTATAAATAATGTCTACCCATATGTATTATTTACAATTTTCTATGATGTCATAATTTCCCCCTACTCCAGTAATGAAGGATCATTATATCCCTTTCAGAATCGTACATTTATTCTACTTATCCTTCCTTTCCACTATCTATCTTTATAAGCGGGAGTTTAACAAGTAGATAAATTATTATCAAATTTATAGACAGTGAATATATTTGAAAGATTCAACATTGCATAAATATGGTAATATTTCTACAAATTTCAGACAAACTCAGAAAAAATTATATTTAATAATCTAGAAATTAAATATTACAAAAGACTTTGTAGTGCTATATTTATTAGTTCTTATGTTAATATTATTATAAGGGTTTTATATTTCTTAGTGATTACTTTTTACTGTTGTTTGATAAGCTGCGGAAATGATTGAAAAGAGACCTCGTACAATGCTGGATAGTGTCGAGAAAAAGGAACTTCAAGAAATACGACCTACTAAAAATTTTGTAATAAAAAAGACTGTAAGTTTATGCACGTTTATATTTCATTCTACAATTTGTAGGCCTATATATTTCCAGTTAAATATTCTTTATTTTCATCAAATATTATACCCACTTTTGTATTTTTATAAGTTCTATCATTAGTAAACATTTATCATGTTTTGACCTTGAATTCTATTATTCTACAGAATAATGAATATCCCTTGTAATCAAATCAGTATTATATGTTGCTACGATTTAACCATTCAAGATAATTTTTTGTCATTTAAAAGTTCACAATTTTACAATAGTAACTTGTAAAATTGTTTACAATATATTCATATAATACTTAATTTTAAATCACCCAAATATAAATTTTAAAAAACCAGAATTAATTGTAGCTGATTTCTGTGCAGAATAAAAAAACATCTATGAGCTCCCTCTCTTGTTAGAAACTCTATGTGCCCCTTAGAAAGTTATTAATTGGGGTTTGCCGCTCACCTATCTAAAAAGAGCTGTAATATTTGTTTACTGACTTATGTATAATTACACATTACTAAATTTCTACACAGGGCTATAGGTTTACTTTATTTTGAATACTATAAACAGAATAAGTATATACTTTATTAAAAAATTTGTTATATTATCACTAAAATAGATATTCTCTTAAATTATTTTTAGATTGGATTATGCCAATGTTAAATTTTTTTGAATTATGTTTTATTCTAATAGTCACTAACTTGATCAGGATTCATTGAAGTTCTTTGTTCATTTGCAGTCCTGTTTGAAACAGGTTTAACTTCATCCCTTGGTACAATATCTATAAGAAAGTCAAATTGATCATACTTTGTAATTGCCATTGCAATATCATTGCGCTGTAGAGTTCTTCTTTTATTGTCTTCAGTATGAATCCAGGCTCTAAGTGTTAGTTCATGGATAAACAGTTCAGCTGCTTTTGAAAATAACATTGGTGCCTCAGCGCTTATCATTTTCACGTCTTCGTCGAGTTTCATGATTTTCTTAATTCTTGCCAGTGGTAATGCTTGAGTTTTTAGATCAAGCTAAACAAATAAACAAAAGTTAATAGTAATTTTTAATAATACATTTCATATTAAAATATTAAAATGATACATTTATCTAACCTATAAAAGATAGAAAAGAAGATTAAGTCTGTTGAACCCAAAAAAAAATTTCAACTATGTAAGTTTTTTTTTAATAAAACCATTTACAAAATGTTTTAAATAAAATTGATCAAAATAAGAGGAGAATGATTTTCAGTTAAGAAATTGTTTCCTGGATTCAAAGAGAAGTATCAAAACAATATGAATCAAATTTGTGTTTGAATTCAATAATTTGATGAGGCAATAAACTCCCAAACAAATTTAGCAACTTTGAGTAATTTAACAGATAAACAGATTGTGTGTAGTGATATAAGAAACATATACAGGGAGCGGCAGAAATACCTGACGGTTTTTAAATAAAAATAGCTTCAGTACTTAAACATATTTTTTAAAGTTTATTATTTGTTACACATTATAAAAGATGGCAATTAATGTAAAACGCAACATCATGATAAAAAAACACGGAAATACAACCTGTTATTACTTAAAGATAACATCACTTAAGTGGTGTCCATTCCTCGTCATGCATTTCTCCAATCTTGAAATGAAACTGTCAAACACTTTTCCTAATATCTCGTTTGTTATGGAGGCGATTTCTTGAGTTATGGCTTCCTTCAAATCCTCCAGTGTACGGGGTTTGTTTGTGTAGACTTTTGATTTGAGGTAACACACACTGAGGTCAGGGGATCGTGCGGGCTAAGCAAAGTCACCATTCCGTGAGATAACACGCTCACGGAACTTAGTGCTCAAATAATCCATGACGACATTTGTTCTGTGAGAAGTGACTCCGTCTTGTTGGAACCAAATCTGTCTAATAGCTAAACGTTTCCTTTTTAGTTCTGGTATCAAAAAACTGTCTAGCATCTGTAGATAACGTTCATCGTTGACTGTAACCGTACGCCCACCTTCCTCAAAAAAGTACGGTCCGATGACACATTTCTTAGTTACTGCGCACCACACGGTAACTTTAGAACTATGTAAAAGGCGTTCGTGCAACTCTTGTGGGTTCTCATTCGACCAATATCTAAAGTTCTGTTTATTAACATAGCCAAGTTGAAAATGAACCTCATCACTCATAAGAAGAATTTTCAGGTCATCCATCAAATTGATCATTTGCTCTGAAAATGCCTGGCGATTAGCGTAGTCATGAGGCTGAAGTTTTTGGACGATGGTAATTTTATACGTATGAAAGTTTAGACGGTAGTGCAAAATACGTCTTACTGTGCGATCAGACATTTGAAGAGCGGCAGCTTGTCTACGCGCCGGTCTATGCGGGCTTGTTAGCATAGCTTGTCTTACTTGCTCAATGTTGTCCGGTGTTCTCACTGACCTTGGACGGCCTGTAGGCCTTTGTTTTAAAGATGAACCAGTTGTTCTTAAACTATCCACCCACAGTTTGATTGTGTTTCGGGATGGGATGCGTCTTCTACAACTCACATTAAAATACCTACGAAACTGACGTTGAGTAGCAACAACCGAATCACCACTTTTAAAATATGTCTCAAAGACAAATGCACGATGTACACCGGACCACTGCGCCATGGCTACTGAAATGACGTCGAATGGCCTTGTCAACGCACTGCTCCCCACCACCCCTCCACACAACTGCTCGACTGTACGCGATTGAAAATCGTCAGATATTTTTGCCGCTTCCTGTACCTTCTAATACACAACATATTACTTTTGACAAAGGTTTACTTTATATAACTTTCCCAATCATAAAACTAGCATTACTAAAACAGATTCCCTATTGTTTTTGTTTTCAATTTGTTCATTAACACTTTGAAGCCTAATCCCTTAGTAGGCGCCCGTCTATCTGCCTAGAGATTTTTACGTAAAATATAAAAAACTCCTGACACATAATTAATACCATATTTACAACAATTTATACATTGTTGTAAAGGCAATGAAAAAAGCTTTCAGAAAATATATACATATTAATTGATTACTTGCATATAGATGGTGTTATGCTCGTTTGAAAAATGTATAAAAAATAAAATAGCAAAAATAAACATTACATGTTATATATCATTTTAAAGCTAAAAGAAAATGTAACTTAGAACTTTTTTAAATTTAGAAAACTCTAAAATTGGGTCATTTACATTTCCATTCAGTTCATCAATGTAAGATATGTAAATTGTATCTTGGCCAAGATCGGTTTCACTGCCACTGTTATTGTCTAAAATCAACATATCTCGTATTGAATCGCTTTCTAAAGTGTCTTTACCCATTATATCTATAACCTAATATCTCTAACAATAAAAATTAAATGTACTAAATAACTGAAAGATAAATTTAAAGCAAAAAAAACACACTCACAAGCCTAAATAAAAATTACAAAACTACAAATTAAATAATGGATAGATAAGATTTAGAATAAACAACAACAAACTTGAAACATAAGCAACACACACTAATAAAACACTCATCATCTGACCAAACCAACATCTATCACACAAATGTCTGACAGCTCTCAGTCGCCACACTTAACTAAATAAATTTTTGTTCGTAAAATAAACTCTGAATGGCCTAAAGGTAAAAAAACATGTAAATTAGAAGAACCAATAAAAAAAACAATATTGACAAAACTGAGAATACCTGGTAATTATGTTGCTATGAAAATAAATACAGGAACCCGAGCTATACATGGGCGTAGGCAACTAGTGTTAACTAAATTGCCCAATCTATACTCGGTCGTAGCCTTGAAAGTGTCAATATCCTGTTTCAGCTACAACTGTAGGTTATGTTAAATAATTTTACTGATTTGTCAAATTTTTTCAAATGAATCTCAATAAAAAAATATTGCAAAACGGAAATACTCTCATTTCTAAAATAAACACTATAACTATAACAAAATTATTATAGCGACAAATATCAAAATAAAGCATGTACTCTATAAGTATTCAAACTATTTCACTGTTAGAGTGATAATCCACCAAACCTTGCTTTTCAGGGATATCAGCATGACTATTTCACAAAATAAATTTTATACATGTTATTTTGTACAATTAACAGTTCCCTAAACATCAAATTTTATTCTTGAATTTTGCAGTCCATTACGTTTGTTGAATTTTAATTAATCACTTAAACAATAGTTTATGACTATCCAAACTTACAATAAATGCTTTCTTATTTGATTGATATTGAAGTGTGTATAACAGTGAGTATGAACCTATATAGGCTTCTCATTTTTAATATACTCATATAGTAATGTTTTTGTGAATTTATAAAAAGAAATTGTTCAAAATCAAATCACTAACATATCTGACAGAAAAATAAAAAAAACTTACCCTAACATGACCAATTTTTTTAATTTCATCGGTTACTCGTGGCCAAAATGTGTGGAGATTTTGATGTGCTTCCGATATAGTCTGTGAAGTTCCACTTCCAGTGGCGGCTGAATTAGTATCATCATTATCATTATCACTAGAAACATATTGTTTAAAATAAATTAGTCTACTATTGCAGTTGCTTGATGTAATCATCTTGAATTCGTTGATTAAACTAATTTTAAAAATACTCAACTAAGTGAATACGTAATTGCTTACGCATTTTAAAACATTCGATCCTTTTTACGAAGCTGACCTTCTACTGGCACACAATCAAAACAACCCACCCCATTCCACAGTCATAAATCCATTCCCGTTAGAATCTTTATACCTAACCGATGCTGCCAGTAGAGGTTCAGCTTCGTAAAAGGAACGAATGTTTTGAAACGCTTCAGCAAGTAAGCAACAACGCATTCACTTAGTTAAGTATTTTTAAAATTAGTCTACTATTGTTTTAAAATTTTTGCAATTATATACCTACAGGAGCTACTCAACTGCTGCTTCTTATGTAATTCAATAAAATGAAATGAAATAATCATTGTTAAAAACTTTTTTATAGTCTAAGTATTACATTAATAATGTGATTCAAATACCAAAACATTTTATGCTAGAATCACAATAACATATCTTGGTAAACAATGTTTTTGTGTAACTATTTTCACCATTGTTTATTTTCCCTTGTGTGCTTCGGTTTTCTATTTGAATCACAATATCTTGGGGCGATCTTGCTCTACTAAAAGCTACATATAATTGTTCATGACTGAATAGATACCAAGGTTTGTCCTTGAGCTTTGTTTATTTCTATTGCAAAGGTTAGCCTTAGAGGACATTAGTCCTACTGAATGGAAAGGGCATAGTTTTATCTGTTGTTATTGTCTTTATTCTTGGATAAATACTTCTTTGCCTTTGTTTATGCCCATAACTATTTCCATGTATAATGATTTTTCAAACATAGCTTTCACAATTAGCCAATGAAGCCTTACTTCATTCAACAGACCAGAAGACATATTCATATTTCTGATTAACATAACTACAGCTGTAATCTTTATTTTTAAATTGCATGGAGGCATTCCAGGTGGTGTTATTTAATTTAAGCCAATACTATTCTAAATCATATAATTTTTATTTAGAGGGGGTCTAAAACTTGGACATGTTCATCAGCCTCTCTCCTGCTTTGTAAATGATCCTTTACCTTTCTCTCCATCACCATTCCTAAATACTCGTCTAAGAACTCGCGGTCTTAACATTTTCTCATAAACAGAATACTAAAACCAACAAACATTAACAATAAATTATGCAATATTTTTGTAAATTATCCTTATCCAGTATTTCTATTGCACACTATTCCCAAAAAATTTAACATAAATTTGTAGCCTTTTTCAATTGTATATACTTTTCAACATTTCAATAATACAGAGCATTAAAAATAAAATAAATAAATAATCAAATTTTCATCAGCTGATTAATCACTAATTGGCATATAGGGCTTACTTATTAATAAATCCGCTTTAGTAATACTTTCATTAGAAAATAATTGGATCTACCTAGGCCAGTGGGTCAAAGTTCAGGTAATTTCTGATAGTTTTCCTACCAGCTTGAGCCCTCAAGCTTTAAAATGAATCTAATTAGGTTATTTTATCTTGTTTCATACTTGAGAAATTTCATGGGGACTGATTCGTTTCTGGTACTAAATACTGTATTAATAATAAACCCAGACATTAATGATTTTGAAACGAAATTACTGGTTAATGAAGAAATGCTTCAGGAATAAGAACAAAAATTATAATAACATTATGCTGACACTCCAAAAATTAAATATTATTAATAAACAGACAATTTATTTTCAACACACCCAGAGAGTTAAATTTGTTTTTGTAAAAGAGATGACATTATAAAATAGCTATAAATTATTCAGTTAGAATGAATGTGGTTGAAAGGAATAAAGTTTACAATTTTTTGTTATAGTAAAGTTTGTACATAAACATTTGAGCTTTACAGTATCCCCTTCTTGTTCCATGTGGAAATACAAAAATATATACCACAATATAAGCCACATAGTAAGTAACAAATTGACTTATATAACAAACTCTATTTATTATTGCTTTTTAACCAAATATATGTAATATAAAACAGTGATTTGTTTATAGAAAAACATTAGGTAAATACACTTTCACATGTCTGACTGTGTTTAGGTTAGGTTTATATTTTTTCAAAATTGAAATGCTATTTATGAGTCCCTTCTTAAAAAAGATCAAATGTTGTGAAGAAATGGTAAACTATTTTCTAAAATAGTTCATAGAAATAGCTTGTACAGTTTCATAAGTGTTTATGTATGTTTTGAGTAACATAACTATAAAAAAGTAACTTAAGCTCGACAAATCTTTGTCAAATACGACTACTAGAAATCATTTACATTTGACATATTTTTACTCAATGTTTAGTAACTAAATAAAAGTAAACAAAATTTTAAAATTTTGCAACAAAATTAAAGTTTGTCCATGAAATATTAGTTTTAAAAGCTACAAATCCAACTTGAAGAAAATTTAACAGCATAATAATATAGTAAATGCCTAACTTATTTTTTTCTTGTAATGTAAGAAAATTTGATTGTGATCAAGTACATCATTTGTTAATAAATAATGAAGTTAAAGTTACAATTCTGAATGTAGTAATAATATTGGTAAATTCTGCAACCTTAACTACTACTTAAAGTCTAGTTCTATCTGTCACAATTATTTTTACAAACATTACTACTTTTCACTATTGTAGTATGGAATACTTACGAATTCACGAAAAATACCGACATTTTATTTTCTTGTCTACAACATTCTTAAAAACTTGAATTCATTTATAACTTTAAAACAACCTGATTAATTTGGCGGGGCAATTCACATTTGATCTTTATTTAAAAAGAACAGTCCTACGACCAATCGTTGCAAATAAAGAGGATTCGTTCTCCAATCATTTTCCACAAGATGGACCTTAAAAACTACTAATGCCCTGACTGGTCGAAATATTTGTTCATCACTTACCCATTCCAATAGTAGCTGCACATCGTCTGGCTTGTTCCGTGAGCGCAGCCAGTATCATAGTACAATTTTTGGATGCTCTGTGATTGTTAATATTTTACGCATTTGAAGATAAAATCACTGAACTTCTTTTGAAAGAAAATTAATAAATTATATAGTTTTTACACTTTTTACGTAAAATTAATGCAGTTGATAATGTAATTTATATAAAACATTATTAAATTATAAAAAAATGTAACAAATAATTTCAACAAAAATAGGATTCATGATTAAATGTAGTGAAATTGTTACTTGCCGAACTTATAATCAAAGTAAATTTGTAAAATAATTACTGATACATAACATTTCCGACCATCTGAGCTGTCTAACAGTATATCTTTGTCACCAGAACATTCGTGATTAGTTTTGCGGCATCGAATTTAAAGAGGATGATTTACAACAGAGGTGCTCAACCTTTTTGGAACGCTGGACCAATTAAATGTTCATTTTCTCGAGCCGGGCCACAGGATTAAAATTTCTCGAGTTTAACAATTGAAATTGTTGTGGTTATCTTTCAAATAATATAGCCTACATTTTAAATTATAATGTGAGAATACATCCCATACATACACATCCACTTTATAAATTATGATAGCCTACATACCTACTTGTAAAAACATATCCAGATATCAAAATTTCTACCTTGTTAATGTTACAATGTTGATACTTGCAGCAAGCATATAAAGTTTACTACACTTATTAATCATACTACACCAGAATTCGAAACATAGAACAACTTTTAACTTGAAAATTAAAAAACATGAAATTAATTATGAAAAGTTTAAATTTTAGCGGGAAATTTTACACTGTTTTCCTTTTGATAATTGTTCAATGTCTAGTTTAATGTTACTATTTTCAATGTTGATTCTAAGTGAATGTCAGTTAAACGCGTACGAACTTTAAATTTGACAGATTTCATTAACGAAAATGTATGCTCACACATAAAAGTACTACTGAACCAACACGAAATTAAAAAAAATATTTCTTGCAGTTTATTTATATCTACAGTCATTTCATTTTTGTAGAAAGCAAATAATGGATCTTGACTGAATTTTGACTTTAACTGAATAATGTGCGGCAGATCAAAAAAATTCCATTTGAATATTGAGTGGTGCATCTATACAATCAACACTGAACGGAGATGCAAAGATTTCAAATAATTTTTCAAATTTATTAAGATCATGAAATCTGTTTTCAAAATCTGCTTCAAACATTGTATTATATTGTTATATTTCGAGAAGTCCAAGGTGTTATCAGTATCTGTTAAATTCATCTCAATAAATGAAGGTAAGTTAACCAGAACTCCATTTCCCATTTGGGAACCCCACACTGACAACTTCTTTTCAAACGCTCTTATAAGACTCACTGACGAGTGAATTAAATTGTCTTTGCCTTGAAGTTTGGTATTCAATTCGTTCATATAATGCATAGTATCGACATAAAATGCTACTTCACATAACCAGTCTCTTTTTTAAAAATCGAATAATGTAATACAACGATCAGAAAGAAAAATATCAATTTCTTCACGAAGACTAAACACTCCTCTTGAAACTTTTACATGGACTCAACCACCTAATATGAGTATAATAAATTACGTCTTCGAATTCACTATCGATATCATCGAGAAATTCTTTGAATTTTCGATGGACCTGTCCAATCCTACGAATAGTATTTACAACTTTAGTAACAACTTTGATAACATGACCCATCTGTAATGATTTCGAATACAAATTATGAAGAAGACAGTGACAAGATATGAGCTCATTTCCATGTAAACTACAGTCTATATCAATGTATGACACTACACCTATGTTTTTCCAAATTATTGATCGAGCGCCATCAGTTGTCACACCACACAGTTTATCCATACGCACTTTCAATTCAAGACGTTCGAAAACGTCTTCTGGTAAATATCGATACCTCTCGTTGTGCTCTTCATAGGAACCACAATTAATAGCTCTTCAGTAATGTTGAAAATCTGTATCAACGCATCGTACAAAATTAGCAAGCTGGGATGTATGTAAAATGTCAACTGTTTTGTTCAACGAGATCGAAAACCACTTGAATTTGGAGATTCTCTGTTTCAAAGAGTTTTCAATAAATGTTGACATATCTTCCACTCTATGACCTATTGTCATTTGCTTAGGCAAATCTGTAAAACTAATTGAGTTTTAATCGGAAATAAAATATCAGCTACGGCCAGTGTAGCTTATAACATTCCTTAACTAATTCTCCACCTGCAAAAGATTTCAATGTTTCATTAATATTTTCGAAATTTCGAAAGTTGCTTCAACTACTAATTCCGAATTTTAACTGGCATTTTTGAACAGATTTTGTTGACTTGTTAATTTTTTTTCAAATAGTTTACCTTGTCTTTTCTCAGTTATCCTGTAAAGTTACTATATGTTTTCGAATGCTTAGATTCGTAATGTCTTTTTAAATTGAAATCTTTCATGGCATTAACAGTTTCTTGGCAAATAAGAAAATTTGCCTTATTTTATTATTGAATAAAAAAAATATAATTCGTCTTCAAAACACAGTTTTTCGTCTGCAACTTTACGTTCTTTTGGCACTGACATTTTAGAGTCGCGCTATCACAAGGAATCAATCGTTACCGGCACAACTGATGAATTAGCATAATAAACACAGTACTACCACACATCTATACTGGTCTTTCCCTATGGAATAGCATTACATATCACTAAATTTAAAAGCAGCATTTTGGAGTGGCCCGCGGGCCGCAAAAAACCATGTCGGAGGCCACATGCGGCCAGCGGGCCGCGGGTTGTGCACCCCTGATTTACAATGTATTATCTATGTTCTAAGCCATAAATAAATAAAACCTGTTAAACCACTAAAACTTTATACTTATTCTTGAATTTTGTAGTCCATTACGTTTGGCGAATCTTAATCAATCCCTTAACAATAGTTTATGACTATCCGATCTTTAATTGTAAATTTGTGAAAACTTACTGAAACAGAACGTTTTCAATCGCTATGTGGCGATCTTCATCTGTGTCTTCTGCTTGGAGATGTCGGGTCAAGCGATGACGGTTTTAAAGGCAGGATTACGATAGTATCAAAGAGTATGTGAGATTTGTATTGTGTTCGTTCGTTTAATATGTTTGTACTTTGTGTTTTGTGTGTCTGTAAATTTCATATTGTTCTAGTATGTTGAGATGTGGTCCTTTTTTGTTGATGTGTAGAATTTCTAGGCTATGGTAAATGTATGTGTATTTGTGTACTGTTTCTTTTATGTGATTGTAAAATGCTGAGTTGGTGTTTTGTTTGTGCTCCTCGACTCTTAAAGCTGCAACCTATTTGTCCATTATATAATTTGTTGCATTTGTCGGATATTAGTTTGTATAAGCCTAGTGCGTGTAGTTTATCTTTGTTGTTGGTGTCGTGTAGTATTTTGTATTGTAACTTGTTATTAGTTTTGTATCCTGTTTTTTGAAATTTGCTGGCCATTTTATTTGTTGTTTTGTTCATGTGTGGTAATGTGATGTATTTGTTTTCCCTATCTGCAGTGTTAATTTTAGTGTTTTTTTTTGTATATTGTGCCATAGTTTGTCTATTATTGTGGTGTTGTATCCATATCTGTATGCTAAATATTTAATAGTGTGTAGTTCTTTGTTTATGTTTTCTGTGGTCATTTAAACTTCTTTAAGTCAATGGACCATGGATCTGAAGGCTGCATGTTTGTGTTGAAGGGTGGTTTGAGTTGTTGTGGATAAGTGAGTCTGTCGTTGTGGGTTTTCTGTAAATGTTGAAGCTGTGGTTTTTAGTATGACTTTCTGTTATGGTTAGGTTGAGGAATTTTAGGGACAACCTCTGAGGGGAAGTGGAGTTTTGGATCCGAAACTCTCAACATCCTAGAAACCCAATTAATACAGAAAAACATACAAAAACCCACGTTACCGAAATCCTAAACATCCTCTAAACCAGCGGTTCTCAACCTGGGGGCGCGCCCCCCTGGGGGGGCGTAGAAGAATTCCAGGGGAGGCGTCAACAAATTTTAAAAAAAATTGAATTTGATGTTGGACACAAACACACAATCATTGAAATTTTTTTATAGCTTAATAGAGCTATAAAGCTCTATTTCTTTACTCAACGAACTTTTCTTCCTTTCCAAAATCTCGTCGATGATACCCAAAGTCTTCCAAAAGACCTAGTAAATGAAATGAAAGACCTAATATCTGAGCATTTGTTGTCTCTGAAGAACAAAATCGGAGCCTATTTCCCAGATACAAGCTCGGAAAACTGGGAATTCAAGTTAACAAGAGACCCCTTTCAAATCAACATTGATATACCTCCTGATCACATTCAAGAACAAACAATTGACTTGCAATGTGATTCCAAAGCTAAATTGGATTTCCCAAACATGGATCTCGAAGATGTCTGGCTACTATATCTTCCTGTTTACCCAGAAGTAGCAATGGAGGCAGTCAAGTTGCTTGTACAATTTTCATCAACTTATCTATGCGAGACAGGATTTTCAGCCCTGGCTAATATAAAATCTAAATATCGAGCCAGACTAGATGTGGAAAGTGACCTGCGGTGTTCTTTGTCAAAATTTCATCCAAACATACAAAAAATAGTTAACGAGAAACAGTGCCAGCCCTCACACTAGTACTACAAAAGTAGCGAACATTTTTCTGGTTATTACTTAAACATATTGTAAGTAAATTTATCATATATAAGTCTAAATTAACTTAATCCGTGAAGGGAGGCGTGACCTCACATCAAAGTGTGAAGGGGGGCTCAGAGCCTAAAAGGTTGAGAACCCCTGCTCTAAACCATCACCAAACAAAACTATTTCATCGACAACTCAAACTTCTATTCACAACCACATGGCCTACCCATGGAAAGTCCTATCAGTAGTGCCCTAAGTGAAATTTTTGTAAAAGACATAGAAAACACCAGATACTTACAAACATTATCGGTGTGTGGCTCTTTGTTATGGTTAGGTCGAAGAAGTTTAGGGATCGGTTGGTTTCAATCTCTGAGGTGAAGTGGGTTTTCGGTGTATTTTATTAGTGTAGGTGAGGAGTTTTTCACATTGTCGGGTGTTGCCTCTGTATAGTGTTATGATCATCGACGTATCTGTGGCAGTAAATGATTTTGTGTGCGTGTGTATTGTTTGCGAGTATCTTGGTGTTTTCTATGTGTTGTACGACAATTTCGCTAAGGACGCTACTGATTACAGAGTAGATGGCTGGACCTCTTTACCGGTAGTAACTGGCGGGTTCCCTTTTGGACTGATCTGTCTGCGACGTCCAATGAGTTCAAGTAGGCCAGCCATGAGTCGGTGGAATGACATTACAGCAGCGCCTTGACCAGGCGGATGTGCGTGTAAAGTTGCCTCTAGACCATTTGAGTTCGCGTGAGCTGCCAGGATTGCCTTATGTGGCGTTTCATTAGACTAGGGTGTGATCAGGAACGGATGACCTATGGGAGGATAAAAGGGCGTGGGAGTAGTTTTTTGAGATGGCAGAAGAGAGGACAACATGGTCAAGAAGGGAGTGGTTGTTAGTTCGTCGTTAGTGAAGATCGGTGGGAGACACCTCGTGGAAGTCTCTCCAGTTAATTCGCCTCAGCGGGGTGGGAGGATAGAGATGGAATGAAAATGAAGATAGGGTTGTGGATGGAAGAAAGAGCGTTAAAACAGCGAGGAAACAGTGACGGGAAAATGGAAATTGTTAGTTGCTATGATGTCAAAGACGTCAGAAGGTGGAAGTGATTTGAGGGTATGTGAGTAGGATCTTAGAGTCCTGGGAGGGAAATGGAGGGATTTGAGATGGTAAACTTGAAGAGTTTCCTCTCGGAGTTGTTCGAGGTACGACTGTTTATGAACAGCACAAATGAAAGATTTGGGCAAACCCTTTATTTTTAAAGGAAAACTTTTAATTTGGAATGTTTATAAATGTGTAGAACACGCTCAAACACTTTGTATAGGTCGTAGGTTTCTACGGATTTAAATATTCAACTGCAAATACTTAATTCTCTATGTCTATATAAGTGAGGCACCATGCCTTTATGCAATTTTGATCCATACATTTTGGCTTTCACCTACGTTTAGCTCTTAAGATTAAGATGAATGAGACTTCATATGGTCAGCTGACCTCAAACCTACAGCATAACTAGTCATTTAGAAAGAGAAAATTGCACAACTAGTTGAATTTGGTATCTTGTTAGTCAGATCGGAAATTTTGTGTATAAAATGGGCATTGTTATGTCTTTAGAAACCTAAAGAACGTTTGTTAATACTTGATAAAGTATTTCGTTTTTTCAAATGTAACTTGAAAATAGCCGTTAATTTACTGTTAGTTTACATGTTAGATTTTTTTACTATTCACATATAATACTTTAAATTACATTATAAACAAAGAAAACATTATTTAAGATCTCGGAAAGAAATAGTTGGTTGTTGTAATCATTTTGATTTCACTAATGAATTTCTAGTAATTATTTTGTTGTTGTTGTCATGTGACAAGTGCAATAAAAACAATAAAAAAAAGAAAAAAAGTGTTCAGAGAAAGATAGAGAGAGCACAGTTACACGGGTCCAAAGGCGTGAAGCACTGCACTGGCCACCTCTGCAGCTTTGTCCGTATAAAGGGTCTCCCTAGAACAGTTTGAGTCAATTTTAAATAGTGCTGCAATGATGGACGGGCAGTTGAAGAGATGATCGGGATCAAGCTGTATCCCTGGGCAGTGCCTACATTCAGGGTATGTTCTTGATCCATCACGCAAGATTTTCATGTCTTTGAGGTGCATTGTCCTCAGTCTGGGAATTGTTTTTGTTATTTCTCTGTCGAAGTTAAGCTCGGGAAGTGATGATTTTCTTTGGTTGTTATGGCAGAGCTTCTGTTTTGCAACGGCATTTACGTCGGAAGATGTTGTAATCACGGGGGCTGGTTCGATGGTTCTCGCTTCCTTGGCCAGAGAATCAGTAATGACTAGTAATTATTTTCATTTCACTAATTAATTATAAGTAATCATTTAAAGAACTAAATAAAAAACTACCTATGCCAGCGTGTTTCGAAACTGTCATTTCATTAACTCCAACCTGCTAGTTGGAAGTTTCGTTACATAACCTCACTTCACCAATATAGGCTACATCTGTATAAAAAATGGTCGATAAATTACTATATTATGTAACGTAAATATGCTGTAGACATGAACATGGAAATAAAGTGTAGTATCATATCACATTATTATGAAGCCATCTCATGTGATGGGCAATGTGCACATTAATCAAATATCGTTGCAAATAATCTGGTTAGCATAGATTTGGTTTAAAAAAAAGATATACCAAATTAAGTTAGTTGATATCAAATCAATGATTTTTGGTACAGACGTCATCTTTTTTTGCACATATTAAATTTATTATGCTGCTAAACTAGTATACTTAGTGACATAGAAATATTTTATGTACAAGAAACAAATAAAACCTCCTATTGATGTCCCTAAAAAATAAAATTTTACCTCACTTTTAAAAAGAGTATCAAATCAAGTTATTATTTTTGTAAAAGAGTATTTCTGTACAATATAGGTACATTAGATTATGGCTAAAGTAACTGGTATACATGTTGCTAAAGTTAAATTATTTTTCTTATAACCAAATACTTTGTAGCAACATTGTACTATACATTTATAATAATGTGGTATAATATAGTGCAGCAAATCTGGAACATTTAATTTATACAGAACTGTGATAAGGAAGTTAGTTTTAGGTTATGTCAGGGAATGTTTTCATACCCATGTTTAAATAGTTCCTTAAACTGCATTTTTACCAAAATGTTGCATTGTGGCCCTCAAAATCAAATTTAATTTTATTGTTGAAAATAGTGTTTTTGTTACAAACATTCTTTGTGTTATATTTGTATAATAGGGTTTAGGTTAGTGTTGAACCTTTTCAAGATTAAAGCTAAACTTTTGCTTACACTTAAAAAAAAATGTTTTAACTTGCCTATAGTAGCACTTACTTTGCTTGTTGAGGACGGCCGTTTCGGGAGATGTGTCCCTTTGTCAACTCAGATCGTAACTAAACTTTTGGTTTCCAAGGTTTTAATTCAATTTTCCTTGTTTATAATGTAGTACTGGGAGACCCAGCTCACTCGGATAAGATAAGCCAATAATTGTAAGTTAAGTAAACTACAAAAATGTGTTTACTGTATAGGGCCTACACAATATAAATACATTTTATATACACAAATTAAACACATTTTAATATACAATATATTATATCGTACATATCAACTTCTATATCGTCCATGTTGTCCATTGGTATTGGTTAAGCATTAGAACGATTGTTCAGAATTTCATTCCATTCTTAATTTCAGTTGTGTGTGGGATTAGATGGTGGTAAAAATTGAGTTCTATAAGGATGACATTAAATATCTGAGAGCCACTGGAGCGGAATCCTGAATTTACCCAAGGTTGAGATCAGTGCCAATCGATTTCTCATGGCCAAACCCCCCCAAAAATAAAAAATCCTTGGATGAACAAAAACGTTTGTCCTGCACTGTCCTTAGTTCCATAAGGATAATATGGGAACTTTAGGAGCAACTGGGGTGGAATTCCAAAATTTTCCATGGTTGAGACCGGTGTCAATCAATTTCTTGTTGCTGAAAACTCAAAAAAAAATTCTTTGGGCGTAAAAAAGTGTCTGGGCCTAAGCTTAGTTACATAAGGATAACACTTCTTATGGGGCGGAATCCCAAATTTTGTCCAAGGTTGAGATCATTGCAAACTGATTTCTTGTGGTTGAAAACCCTCAAAAAATTGAAAAATCAAAATTCCTTGGGCGAAAAAAAGTGTGCCTGGACCTATGCTTGGTTCAATAAGGATAACATGGGAACTCTAGGAGCTACTGGGGAGGAATTTTGAACATCTCCAAGCTTGAGACCATTTTCTGTGGCCAAAAACCCCAAAAAATAAAAAATCCTTGGGCGAAAAATATTTTGTCCAGCATCGTCTTTAGTTCTATAAAGATAACATGGGAACTCTTGAAGCAACTGGGACGGAATCAAAAATTTGTTCATGGTTGAAAACCGTGTTAATCACTTTCCTGGGGCTGAAAACCCCCCAAAAATTAAAAAATCCTTGTTCGAGTAATATGTTTGTCTAGGCCCGTGCTTAGTTTGATAAGGATAACATGGAAACTAAGAGCCACGGGGGGGGGGGGGGGATCCTGAATTTTCCCAGGGTTGAGACCGGTGCCAAACGATTTCCTGTGACCAAAAACACAAGCAAAAATAAAAAATCCTTGGGTGAAAAAGAAAGTTTGTCCAGGTTCATTTTTTTTATAATAAAGATCTTTAAGTAACATACGTGAAAAATAAAAAATCGAAGGTAGTGGACTAATTGGAAACTATTACTTAAAAATATGTTCTAAACAAGATAAAGCTACCTATCTAAAGATTTTTTTTTTCACAAAATGGCACTATTTTATAATAAATTTAAATAAAGTTGCTTGTTGTACCAATTTAAATATAAAATTTAATATATTTGTTGATTTCATCTTCACGTAAGCTACTAGTTTTCACTTAGTAATAAAATTTAAGTATACTTATATTTTATCTGCTACCTATAAAATATGCAGTTAGGATAGGGATATATATATATATATATATATATATATATATATATATATATATATAAATCAGAACACATTTTTAAAATGGTCTAAAAATGTTATATATAATATTCAAATTCCATAATATATACAGTTTGTTCAAAAATTTGTGAATAAATTTTACTAAATGTAAAAATAGTCATAAAATTCAAAACAAAAATATGAGTTGATCTTGGCCACAAAAGGAACAGTGACACTCGGCCACAATTCTTCAAATTTCCATTTCCAACATAAACATACTGCCTCAAAATCCATGCTCCATTAGCTACAATAATAAGAATGTTTATTGAAAACATCAGATACAAAGAAATCATCAGAATTAAATACCTACCACACAGAAATGGGTACAGTAACAATAACTGATAACCTAGGTAATATAATTTGGTAAACCTGGTAAGGATATCATACTGAACACTGAGCCATTAAATTCATTCTGATATTTTCAAACATTACATAGATATAAAACTTTCTAAAAAACAACATTTTTCTAAAAATTTATCTAACAATTAAAAAAAAAATTATTGCAAAAAAACTAATGTATATATTTTTTTAAAACTAATTGGTTTCACAATCTCTATGAAAATACTAAAAGATATTTTAAATAAATGTTAGTTTTAGATTAGAAGACTTCATATTGATGTTGAAGTAGTCGCATTTTAGGCTGTGACCTTTTTAGCTACGGCATTTTGAAACATGATTATTACATAGTTTATGCACAACAAAACATTTGTAGACACTCCATAAACTAATATTACAATATTTAGTAATACGTTTGCACCATATGTACAAATTTTTGAAGGTATAGACATCTTAAATAGTACAAAAGCTATGTATTACAATATACACATTATTTACTTTAAATAAATTCATATCCCAGATCTCCAATTTGATAACTGGCATAAAATTAAATGTTACTTGTATTAACTTGGCAAAAAAACCACTACTTACTGATTTATTCATCAGACGTGTTTCGCACTAGGTCAGCACATTGCTCAAGTAATTCACTCAAGAAAATGTAATTTATACAAAAAAACCTCAAGATCTACATCACAAAAACTGCAAATTAAATACGTTTGAATCTTCAAAACAATTGGGAATTTATTAATACATGACACTTAATCAGACTGTAACTGACCTCTTAGTTGTTTTACATTGGGGTAGGATAAATATTCTGAAACAGCCACACTTGAATAAAAATAAATTTAAAATAATGGAAAGTATGCCACTGAACTGAAAGATATCTGGCGTCATGTTGAGAACCCCGTAGTCCTGTCCAAAATATTTACCTCAAAGAGAGGTCAACTATGATAATTTTTTAGTTCAATAATTATTCTCCACATATGAGTTTCAAATTTCATGCTTCTTAATAATGTTTGACTGGTCACTTACTGAAAGATAGATGAAATGGAAATCAATCTAGCAAGAGCAATGAGTGAAAAAAATATTTATTGCAAATTAGATGATGAGTTGTGGATATTATTACAAATGATATGCTGCAGCATTGTTTGCAAAGGGTAATAAGAGAGATACTTCATATCTTGAGCAGTATTTTTTGCTAATGGAGAAGTTATTCCACATCAGTAGAAGCTGTCAACTGTCCTCTCATAAATCATTGAATGGACAGATTAAATTACAATCCAACCTATTTACTTGCTAGGAAAAAACTGATAAAAAGAATGGCAACAGGATGCCTGACCTGGAGGATAGAAAGGGATGGAAGACTTGGAAGATTTCAGTTCAGGTACAGAATACAGAGAGGCACCTTACTAAACTCAAATAAGCTTTATAATGGCTTCCAGAGGGGTCTGTCATATTTAATTTTGAGGGTGCCTTTGACCAAATTCCACCCTACACAATACTATTCCAATGCATAGAGGCAGTAGTACTCTGCCATAATCTGAAGATTAAGTGCAGATGGTTAAGATAGATCACTAGTTTCCTTGAATGGTGAGGGTTGTAATCAATGAAGTAGAATCAGCATTACTAGATAATCAGTGTGGAATACCTCAGGGAGGAGTAATTATTGCTATATTATTTATTGTACCAGTTTATGTACCTATTGTATTTATACAAATTTATGACTTCAGTGGCATATTATGGATGTTGGGCTATCAAAGTCACTTGACACTGGATGTTCGGTGCAAGAAGTAAGTAAGATGTTGAGTTAGAGAAATTTGTAGTAGAAGGTTTTGTCAGTGAATTTAAAATTGAGAAAGGATGCAACTCTCATTTTCTTTCACGAATTTGTAAAATTTTCAATAAAAAAATCTAGTAAAATGAAATAGTTTTTGAATAAATGATGAGCCAGTTGAATATCAAGTCAAAAGTTTGTTTATTTAGTGGGACATTTCGGCAACTAATTTGTTGACTTTATTAAGCCTGTAGTGCTATGAAACACAAAGTCGTTACATTTAATATTCACGTGAGTAATATGAGGAGGCAAAACATTAAACCCCTACACTTTATCAAGAACTTTCTTTGAGCTCTGCTAACTCGTCTTTCCTCACTACTCAGAGCTATCAGTTATGTTTACATGTCTGACAGAAGGTCAATGGGCCATAAATATCTTTCTTTATTTAAGCTATAAGTTTGATACATCCCTTAGAAAGCACAGACCTCTAGTTTTATGGGTTATCAGAAAATAAACTCTCTTTAAGGAAACAAATCAATAAAAAATGACGACATTCATGATTAGCTGGGCTGATCTTTATAGCTGCTACTAATAAATTATTGTAACTAGCTGACCTAGCACATAAACCGTAGGGGGTTGAGAAAATGTACATAAAAGCATGTGTTTAAATTGTACGTACAGTTCTTTATTGCTATTAAAATATAATTACAATCTTCAGTAACTATAACTTATTTACTTGAAACAATCATACATCTACTTTCAATTAAAATGGTTGTGATTATTAGGTACAAACATATGTCATTACATAACCCTTCCCATATCCAGACCGGCATTTCGCCACATTGATCCAGATGAGAGATTTTACTGTATTCTGTTGAGTACCAGTTTGAAATTAGTCCTTGTGGTTAAAGAAGTTCAGATATGGATGAAAATGCAATAATTCTATATTATCAATAATAATGTATTCTTAGTTAAAATAAAAAGTAATATTTTCTAAAATTACTTTCTCTGGAGTTGGTTTTTTTGAAATTAATATTCACATATTTATTGGGATTGTAATAAATACAAATATGTACAGATTTGGAAAGTAATTCATACTGGATAGTTTTAAATAAAAAAAGTTGTTAAATAGTTGAAACAAACTCTTTGTTAAAGTTGGTTATACAGTTTTAATTTGTAGACTGTAAAACTTAAGGTCAATGTTTCCAACAATGCTATTAACCTAAGCATTTAGAAACATTTCATAAACCTAAATATAATTTTTAACTATTTTTTATAAACAAATGTCTTAACAGCTGATTTTTTAAAATTTGTGAAGTTGGTCATTCATTGTATATTCTAGTGGTAATGTATCTAGTTTGTAAAAATGTGTTAAAATAACATCAGCTTAGAATATTTTCCAGTTCTTAAATTGTAAAAATTATATTGTTATAATCAAGCTATTAAATTATATTAAGTCCTAACTTTCCATATTTTGTTTACCCAAAAGTAAATGTACATGGTTTGTCTTATGGTCTTGCTGAACTCAAATTTATTTCCCCCATCCCAATATAATTGTAAGGTACTTATTAAGGTTGGAATAATTTTAACTTATTAGAGGTTTTTGTCTATTCCTCTGAGAGTTAGCTTCATGGAAAGATAAATATATAAGAAACAGATTTTAGGTCACAATTGAGGTTAACAGTAAACAGACATGACATGTTCAGCTGAAAAGAAATAACAGAAAAAACATTGCCAGTAATTTACAAATTTTGTTGCTTCCTAATTTAGTTGTTATTTTTGTAAATAGATTTAAGTGCAGATTTTATTGCATTTCATTCTAGATATTCTAACATTATTCGGTTTTAATTGTCTGCAGTTTCTTATAGGCCCTTAAGTCCCATATTCAGTGTGTTCAGTATGTCAATAATGTCAGGTAGGTATGCCAATCTTGATAAAGATTTTCCTTCACCTAACAAGTTTTTCACGTCATTATTTTTTCACTTGGAAACAAAAAAACTTTCTGTATCATTTCAAAGAAACGGGTTAAAATTTTCTCTTGATATAACCATTCCAGTTATATCTTCTCACATTAGCAGAATAATCTTAAGAGCCCTCGTCTTATAAGTCTATAACTTTCACAGCATCTGTTAAAATGAAGTTTAGATATTCTGGCATTTTTTTAGCTGCTAATCCTGCACAATATGTGCTTTGCATGCAGGAGCAACCTTCTCTAATTTTGCTACTTTCACTGTCAATTATATTGACGGCTTTTGCCCCTTCTTTACACAAACCAATAAACTTAGACATTGAATATCTACTTCAAGTACTATCTAACTCATCAAAGGTGTTAAAAATGAGTTTTGTTATAGTATTTGATTCAAGTAGCTGCAGAAAAAAAACTTTTCTATCATCTTTACATGATAATCAAATCGTACAAATACAAGTAGCTACACTGCGTTTGTGATATTAGTTATACTTAAAGTCCAGAATAGTACAGACTCAGATTTATAAAGAGTTGTTCTTCAGTATTTGAAAACATATTGTCAGTTTGTCTGTTCACAGGGATGTAGGTATTTTTTGAATTTCTTTGGATTATTTTCTCGTACCAGTTTGGGTCACATCCATAGTGGCCAGCAGTAAAAGTGTCATCTTTGTGTGAGGCTTTCCATCATTGCAATGTTATAACTAGTAATATAATGTAATAAATTTGCAATGTATGACAACTATATCAATTTAATATCAGTATTGAACAACTTTGTCTTCCATTTATTGTATTTTTTAAATAAAGGAAGAATATATTCCTTTCTTCAAAAAAATTCAATAAACTTACCTACCAAATCAGATGGCTTGGTATTTCATCAATTTAATATCAGTATTGAACAACTTTGTCTTCCATTTATTGTATTTTTTAAATAAAGGAAGAATATATTCCTTTCTTGAAAAAAATTCAATAAACTTACCTACCAAATCAGATGGCTTGGTATTTTACTAACACATCAGTAAATTAGACTTTGTCCTTTACCTCGAAAGTGTTTTAAAACATGCAACGTATTGGGGAATAAGATTGCCACAATTTACTGTGCTGGGTTTCATTATAAAATGTTCTATAAATAGCTGTCATTGTATTTATGGTCTGTGGTGTAAGTTTTTCAACATAAGTTGAATTTGTAGTCGTTTACATTCAATGAAACTTAATTAATAACTTTACATTAATTTATGACTATCCACACTGTAATGTTTTGTAAATTTGTAAAACTTACTTAGACATAACGTTTTTAATCCCTCATGGCGATCTTCATCAGTGTCTAAATGTTCCACTTGGAGTTGCTGTTGGGTTAAGCAGTGACAACCGTAAAGGCAGGGTTTGACTGTGTCAAAGAGTGTATTTGATTTGTATTGTGTCTGCTCTTTTAATATATTTGTGTTTTGTAGTTTTGTGTAATTGTAAATTTCATACTGTTCTGGTGTGTTGAGATGTGGTCCTTTTTTGTTGACATGTAAGATTCCTATGGTTAAGCTTAATGTATGTGTGCCTTGTTTCATTTAGGTGATTGTCAAATGCTGAGTCAGTCTGTTGTTTCATTGGTTGTATGTGCTCTTTAAATCTTTGTTGGAAGTTGCAACTTGTTTGCCCTAAGTAGAATTTGCTGCAGTTTGTACAATTTAATTTGTATATGCCTGGAGCTTGGAGTTTGTCTTTGTTGTTGGGGTTGTGTTGTATTTTGTTTTGCAGTTTGTTATTAGTTTTACATGTTATTTTTTAAACTGGTTTTTGGACTTTGTGAGCTATTTTATTTGATGTTCTGTTTATGTATGGCATTTTGATAAATTTGTTTTTTTGTGCCTGTAGTGTTATTTTTGGTATTATTTTGTTAATTTTGCCATAGTTTGTCTATTATTGTGATGTTTTATCCATTTGTTTGTTCAATGGTGTTTAAAGTTGTGACTAAGAGTTTAATGGTGTCGAATTATTTGTTTATGTTTTCTGTCACCATTGGTACTTTAGTCTGTGGAGCATGGATCTAAAGGCAGCGTATTTGTATTGAATATGGGGGTTTGAGGTGTTGAGGATGAGATTGTCTGTAATTGGTTTCCTGTATATGTAGAAGCTGTGCTTTTGTATGTGGCTTTTTGTTATTATGAGGTCAAGAATGTTTAGGGATCAGTTAGTTTCAATTTATGAGGTGAACTGGAGTTTAGGGTGTATTGTTAGTGTAGTTGTTGTTGTAAAACTAACTATGGGGTATTAATTTAGTACGGACAGTCTCTGTTCGACTCTCATGGAGTGCGGATGTTTGTGAGTGGAGCAGATAAGAGAAGGAAGAGATAAGGCTTGTGCTATATGTTTGGACTGGCTTTATTGCAGCTAAGTTTAGATAATAGGTCTAATAATGCAAACCTTATTCGTTGAGTAATGTTATACATGCATATTGTTCTGCATTAAATTCTGGCGAGCAAATATAAGTTAATTTATAAGTTTTATTTAAAATTAATGAACAATCTTGGACAAATTATGTTTAGTAATAATTTTATATGACCGGACATAGTGCTGATAAAGCACAAACATTTTATTCTGTGACACGGCTAGTAACCGTATATATGCTAGCCTTAGTAATAAGATCCTTATGAATAATTTTCAAGCGCAGCAACGAATGACGGCGACTCAGCCAATCAGTCAAGACCCGACAATGCTTGTGCAGAATACATCTATGACGCAGGCACTTGTGCCGATGAATCAATCAATCGGCCCACATATGTCCCCAGAACAACAGCTCCACGCTCTTCAAGAGCAAGTTAACTTCCTAGTGAGCCAAGTGAAAACACTAGAGAATCAATTAATGCAGGCTAATAATGTAATTGCAACACTGCAAGGGGAAAATCAAAATAAAGACTTCAGCCTACGCGCTGTAAGTACCCAACTAAGTGTGGAACGTAATCCAGCCCAGGTTAAAGAACGCTCCGGGCCCTACTCTCCCTTTAAGTATCCTACAAGAAGAGGAAATGGTAGAAGGAGAAACAGAGTGGATACTTAACGAAAACAGAAAAAGAACCAAGTCTGCCACCCCAAAGAAAAATTACAATAATAAAGACCAAACCCAACAGAAAAAAACCACCAAAGCAGTTAAACCACCACCAGTGATCATCTGCACTGACAGCATATCCTTACTGAACAAAGCCTTATATGGCATCAACCATAAACTTATGTGCATGAGTGACAATAAAGTGAAAATAAATGTTGATAACAGTGATGACTATAGAAAAGTGACAGAGATAATGAAACTTGAAGGATTTGAATGGTACTCTTTCGAAAATAAGCAAGAAAGGTGCATTAAAGTGATGGCGAGAAACCTACATGTCTCAACAAGTGAAAACGGTATCAAAAGTGATCTCTTGGATCAAGGATTTGAAATCTGTGATGTTAAGCAAAAATTTAGGGTCACTAGAGATGAAGAAGGTGAGAAGCAATATAAAAACTTCCTCTCTTCATGCTAACTTTTAGTCCCAGAACTGAAATGAAAAGGATTTATGAAATCAGATACATCTGTAACATGAAGATCTCAATTGAAGCGTTGAGAATAAATAAAATGATTCCTCAGTGCAAGAGATGCCAAGGGTTTGGGCACACACAAAACTTCTGTAACAAAACTCACAGATGTGTTAAATGTGCAGGCAAGCACCCTACTATAGATTGTACGAAACCTAGAAATGTAGAAGCCAAATGTGCTAACTGTGGAAGTAACCACCCGGCCAACTACAGGGGATGTGAAGTACCAATCAAACTCCAACAAATGCGTGAAAAGCTCATCAAAAAACCAGTACACACTGAAACAGCAGGAAACGCGGCAAGGAAACAGAAACTGACAGACCCAAGAACTGCCAAAAACCTGACTTATGCCCAAGCACTGAGCAGCAACAGACAAAGTACAAATGAGCAAAACATCACTACTAATCAAAACACCAACAGCAATGAGGTGCTGAGTATGATGAAAAGCATGATGCAGAAGTTTGAGACCTTAGAGAGATCAAACAGAACGCTATCAAACAAATTAAATGCCCTCGGGAGTAAGATTCCAGCCAATAAAAACAAATCCAAAAAATAAGTATGGATCATACAAACATACGTATTGGTACCTGGAATGCAAACGGCATTCTAAACAGCAAAGAAGAATTCTCACTCTACCTTTATGAAAATAAAATTGACATCTGTTTCTTCTCAGAGACTCATCTCTCTAACCAACAATACATTAAAATAAATGGATATAATACCCACCATACCACTCACCCAGACAATCGGGCACATGGAGGAAGTGCAATCTTCATCAAAAACAACCTGAAGTACAATGAGGATCTCAACATTCGAAAAGAGGAAGCTCAGTTGACTGTGTTAAGCATTTCGTCAATGAAACAAAACTTCAAAGTGGGAGCAGTCTACTTCCCCCCAAAACATAACCTAAAAGAAGACGATTACACAATGATAATCCGACATCTAGGAGAGAGATTCGTCCTTGGAGGCGATTTTAACGCCAAACATTCCCTATGGGGTTCCCGATTGGATAATACAAAAGGGAGAGAACTTAAAAATGCAATAGATAAAACTGGATGTAAAGTACATTCAACTGGGAAACCGACCTACTGGCCTACAGACAGAAACAAGACCTCAGACGTTCTGGATTTTTTCATAACCAGAAAATTTGCGGCAAATTTCATTACCTTGGAGGACAGCTATGACTTGGACTCGGATCACTCATCGATCATCATGACATTGAGCGAAACTATCATCAAAAAGCCAGCGAAACCGACTTTATGCAATAAAACTACGGATTGGGAAAGTTTTAAATTACAACTGGATCAGGGAATTACCCTCGACATTGACCTGTCTACTGGGGATCATCTTGACGAGGCGGTGACAAAATTTACCAGTCTTATTCAACAAGCAGTGTGGGATAACACTAGAACAATTACTCATAAAACACCTGGATACAACTACCCTATGGAAGTAAGAAACCTAGTAAAGAACAAAAGAAGAACCAGGCAAAAATGGCAGCGTACAAGAGATCCCGTCGTTAAAAATCATCTCAATAGAGAATCCCAACAAATCAAAAGATTGATCCACCAACTGAGAGAAGACTCTGCAAACTCCTTCCTCGAGAATCTGTCTGCAGACAAAAACACTAACTATTCCCTCTGGAAAACAACGAGAAGACTGAAAAGGAAAATCCATCATGTACCACCCATCCTGAAAGAGAACAATGAATGGGCAAGATCGGACCAAGAAAAAGCTAACACGTTTGGAGATCATCTTGAAAACATCTTCAAGCCGAATGAAGAAGAACTTCACCTAAACACTAATAATCAGTCTAAAATTATTAAAAAAGTGACATTAAAAGAGCTTAAATGAGAACTAAAATACAACTTGAACCCGAAGAAAGCACCACGATACGATTTAATCACAGGACTAGTGCTGAAAAAACTGACAACAAAAGGACTAAAAATGTTTTTATTATTAATTAATGCGTCCCTTAGACTTATGCACGTCCCTGCAACATGGAAAGTGGCGGAGATGATCATGATCCTGAAACCCGGCAAAACAGCAACAGAGGTCAAGTCGTACAGGCCGATATCACTTCTACCCATAATGTCAAAACTCTTTGAAAAGCTGCTTCTCAACAGGCTTAAACCTATCATCGTGGAAAAGAACTTACTGCCCGACCATCAATTTGGATTCAGGCGAGGACACTCTACGGTGGAACAGGTGCATCGACTAATTGACATCATTGAAAAAGCACTGGAAGGTGAGGAGGTCTGCTCGATTGTCTTCCTGGATGTTTCACAAGCCTTCGATAAAGTTTGGCATGAAGGCTTGATTCACAAACTCAACATGTTTCTGCCAGCCCAGTTTGTGAATCTACTGAAATCGTACATATCGAACAGACTGTTTCGAGTAAACCACGAATCTACGTATTCTGACTTCAAGGAAATACAAGCTGGAGTCCCACAAGGCAGCGTATTGGGACCAATCCTGTACTTGCTGTACACCAGTGATCTTCCGCAAACAGCCAACGTCATCACGGCCACTTTCGCAGACGACACAGCAAACGCAGCGACAGCGAAAACCGTTCAAGAATCGACAACACGCTTACAAAGATCAAACGATTCAGTTGAGGCTTGGACCAAGAAATGGCGCATCAAACTCAATGACCAGAAGGCAGTCCATGTGAACTTTACAAACAAGAGGATCCCAAACCCTCAGAGGCTCGAAATGAATGGAAGTGTTATCCCATATCATGATTCAGCTAAATATCTCGGCATGAATCTTGATGCAAAAGCCAAATGGGTCTAGCATGTCAAAATAAAACTCACAGAACTCCAGACTCGCTACAGGCAAATGTATTGGCTACTCGGTCGAAATTCACGGGTATCAATATACAACAAGCTATTCGTATATAACCAAATCCTCAAACCGGTTTGGACGTATGGTATACAGCTTTGGGGCTGTGCCAGCAAATGTCACATACAAGGGATACAACGCTTCCAGAACAAAGTACTAAGAAACATCGCCAACGCTCCTTGGTATGTGCGTAACAGTGACTTGCATTGCGATCTTGGTGTACCCATGGTCGAGGAAGTCATAAAACAGAACGCCATCAAACACGTAAATCGGCTCACTCAACACGAAAATCCTGAGGCACTGAGACTTCTCGATAACAACCACCTGACAAGACGACTCAAAAGGACAAAACCATTTGAACTCGTTGAACGACAAGAGTGACAACAATGCTCTTCCTCACGCCGGTTGGCTTCCAACATCAAACAAGATACAATAGAAATCAATGGATTCTTTGTAATAAAAGCTAAAATCTAATTATCAAATGTAAATTAATGGTTGGTCAGAAATGACCAGTTTTAATAAAAAAAAAGAAAAAAAAAAAAAAAAAAATTTAGTACGGTTGCCTCCAGCTAACCTTGCACTTGGTCACTCTTCCTTAGTTGTGTACTACCTCTTCTGAAAACATGTTATTTTTTCAGAATGTTCTATATATCAACAGCTGCACCCAATAGGTTTACACATATTTAAAAATTGTTTGTTATTTCATACCGAATTTATCATGTAATTTATCTAATATCGATCGTATCATGCAAGCCATCTTTTACAGTTCATCAAATTGTTATTTACCTGTAAGAATTATCTTCTGTACAACATTCAGAAAATGATTGATGGAAGAAAATATATATTTACATTATAAGGCTGATCACCATAGTTGAAGGCTGTTGGCCTATTCACAGAAAATCTTACTTGATGGCTGCCTTGACGATATTATGTGGAATTTCTTGCACCCAAACATGATTGTTTCTAGGATTAAGTAATCTCTCACGAGTAAAATTTTCCTCATCTGCCAAAAGCATATTTTTGGGGAAATTAGATAAATCTATTATTTTACTAAAAATCTATTACTAAAAACCAAAGAGCACCTTCCACCCTTTTACGACAATCTTCAAATTGTAGAGTTTGCATTCTCTGAATTTTGAAAGTATGTAAAGCGTTTCTTTGCAATACTTTCCACACTGTAGATTTTCTTGCATTCACAATGTTTGGAACAGCCTTTGTACGAATTGATGGAATTTATCCTATTTCATATAAAATCTCTTCTTCAAAATCTACTCTTCTTCAAAATCTACTAAATGTAGGCTGCTCTGCAACATTCATGTACGTACAAACTTACCACTTTTACTGAGTAGACTAAGAACTGAGATTAAACTATTTTATATAATGACTTTTGTAACTTTGTTCCAGAAACCAACACGTCATAAAGAATGGAGTCATCACATCCTTTATTAAGGACTTATTATTCAGAAACGTTGACTGGGAACACTTCCCAAAATGAGTTTTTACAAGAAACATACAATAATGCTCCTCCTCTTAAAATGTGCAGCCTTTGGCTTTTAAAATCATGTATGTACGCACCAATTTTGAAGGAATTAACAGTTTCTGGAGAAAGAGCATTTTTAGAAGCAGCAGAGAACTGGTTAAAGTTTGGAACTAAGCCTATTGTAAGTATTTTCTTACTTTCAATGTGTGTGTATATGAGTGTGTGAGTGAAATGAGTACTTACTTTCAATGTGAGTATGTGTGTATCTGTAGTCTGTGATAAGTCTATGATTTTGTGTTTTTGGGATAAGTGAATGTTTTTGTAAAAATGGTATAAATGTATGTTTCTGTATAAATGAAATAGGCCTGTAATTTTGAAAAGGTATATTATTAATCTTCATATGACTTTTACACAATAACTTCATATTTAGATGTAGCTTAAAATGTATTCAATGACGAATAAGTGTGAGTAAAATGTAGAATATATCTTCATTATAACTGGCCCTATTAAGCCGGTCATTGCTTATAAAATTGACTGTATTTTGAGGATGAATCACACCATCTGCCAGCCATGTAAACAGCTTCCACATAGCCCAGACCTGCACAACTACACAGATTTTGATACAGCTGTTCATCATACCTTTTATCAAATAAGGTACTCCTCATAAAAATATACTGTAAATAGTGTTGAGATATCAGTAGTATTTATAATACTGACTTATCAAGTGTTGGCAAATGTTTTGTAAATAAATATTCACTATCCTTTACCAAAAAAGTCACTGGGTTAAAATATGATTTCGATTCCTTAAAACGATCTCAAATGCTTTCTACATCAAACTAAAGATCTACTAGCGAAGAAAAAAAAATCTTTCATTCAATTGACATTGAATGGGCACATCTCCCAAAACGGCCGTCCTCAACAAATATAAGTAAGTGCTTCTATAGACAAGTTGTAATTTATTTACAAGTGTTTTAGTGTATATTTTACTCAAATTTGAACATGATTACAATGATTAATTTTTTAAAATAACCATTTCCATATAATGAATAATATGAAATAATTTACATTTTCATTATTAAATTGAGGAAGGAGAAAGTAAATACATTACTCTATTTACTTGTCCTTTTAATTTAAACATTAGAAGTTTTAATTTTAAACTTTTTTAACCATTATTTTGCAGATAATACCTGCCAAGGCATATAACCCCAAGGTTCAGTCTCATTTATCCATAGGAGCTTTGAGTAAATCTGATAAAAAAGACTTGAAAGTACAAATGGAAGAATTACGACGTTTTTTTGCTTCATGTGATATTAATAAAGTTCTTCACAAAGAGTACAAAATATCCTCTTTGGATATTATTCCTGTTGATAATCGCCTTCCCTTAGAACTTTTTGATGATGAAGAATATGATTCTAGGTATGACTCATTTATTTGTTTAATAAAATCTATTTAATTTTATTGTACACCAATTAATGTGTAATGGGACAATTGTTAACACTATAATTTATGTACTTTCATCATATAGAACAAATTATTGGTTTTCACCTCCAACTTGCATTACCTACTTATTATACACTTAAAAACAATAACATATAAAATAAAATTAAAAACATACCTATAGTATTATTTACTTGGTTTAAACTAAACATTACTACATGTTGTTGTTATATATTTTTATATGTGTTAAGAAGTCTAAGTATAAATTTCAATTATATTAATAAAATATTATACATTCTTTAATAATAATTTTAGTGTATCATATTTCTAAGGCTTAGAACAATATTTCGTATAATTTCATTTTAAATATTATTTAATTTACCTCTATATATAAGTATGAAGACTGTAAGAATCTAAATACTTTTAGAATCAATTTTGTATGCTGATAAAACTAGATTTCTACAAACGTCTTATACCAATAAATCTTTTCAGAACAATTGATGACTGGTTAAGAATGGCGGAAGTGGAAAATGTGAGATATCCTGTTCCTGCAACTGCATTTGTAAAGATTAAGGGTGTTTCAATTAGTACTTTGTCTTCTGGAGATAATGTACTACGTAGATCATCTTGGTTTTATCAGTCTTTTCAAAACTCTGTTGGTGTTTGTCCTTACAAGTGGACTGATGTTGGTGTTTTGTCTTACGATGTCAAGACTAAATTATTTACTGTAATAACTTTATCTGATCATCATATTGAACACAAAGTAACTCGGTAAGTTTTAAAATACTTCGTCAAGCAATTTTTAATTTATTTCATACCGTCTTCATTTGAGCTAATAATTTTACACCAAAAACACTTGAAAATATATTCATATGTAACTGAAGTTACAGTCTGAGTTGACAATGGGTACATCCCCCGAAACAGTCGTCCTCAATAATCAAAAAGGATACTAAAGGCAAGTGTAAGAGTACAAATTTTAACATTATTTGAGAGCTATAACTTTTGAAATTTGATATAAGTGAAAGAAAGGTAAGTTATTTTATTATAGCAACAACTTGGTCAGTTATCTTCCTCTCAGTATTAAGACTTAGTTACATAGTATTGTTTTTACTTGATGTCAACATTTTTACTATATTATTTGGTGTGTATCCTAGTGGTTATGATTTAAATACGATTGTACTGTTTTTCTTCTTTTGAATCATTTAAGCAGTTAAGTAAAACAAAAACTTTTGTAATATCATTATTAACATTTTTTTTTGTTTTGTCTACAAAATTTGCAACTATGCACCACTTTTTCTTGAATATGGTGCTTAAGTAGGTAATATCTTTTTGTTTGGTTTTGAGAAATTTTATGAAGATATATTAAATATCTTAAAAGATGTCCAAAAATTGCTCTTGATTAACTTATAGACTCCAAGATAATTCTTTCAAAAAATTTCTTCTGTTTATAACACAATGATTTAAATAGCTGAAAACAGTGAGAAAATTTATTCTGTGAAAACAGATAATTTAGTAAGAAAGGACCATTGATAAGTGTGGCGGTTAGCCCTTGAGTTTTGACAGAAAGGACAATACAAAAAATAATATTTCTGTAAGACCACACAGATAATATTAAAGGTTTATCTGTAAGTTACCTTGACTATATGATTTAACAAAGAGTTTATAAACAAAGATTGAATAATGAGAAATTGCTAAAAACACTAACTTTTATTAAATAAAATATTCTTCAGAGGTGTAGTTGAAGCCGTTGAGTGTGCACATCATTTTACACTAGAAATGTTCACTAAAACACTTTTAATTAGCTTAGTTTAAATGTTCACTAAAGAATAAAGTTTCACTAGAAAAAGTTTCATAAGTAGTTGACAACGTGCTAACACTTATGGTAGAATAAAGCTTAGTGAGAAAATAATGAGAAATGTGAAGTTATTAATTAGTTAAATCTGATAAAATAAATAACTCTTTGATTTGATAAAGATCTTAAGATTTATTTGGTGAAGGATTTGTAAGATTCAATCTGATGAAACAACATCCAAGAAATGAGCCAAAATGGCGGAGAGAAAACCAAGATGAGAAGAAAAATGGGGAAAGCCTTGCACAGTAGAGCATGTACCGTAGCATGCTCGATAGATTGTGAACAGTTGTTTGACAGATAACCAAGCTATAAGAATTTTAAAACCTTTACCAAACAATAAAAGTAATAGTTGGCTGTGTACAAGATAAAGTAATGTTTTAAAATATTAGTTATTGAGTATATTCCTTTTGTCTTGTGGAATGTCTATAGACACAATACATTTTGGTTTTCTGGCAAACCAGTAAAAAAAATATTTGATATGCTTTAATTGAAATGATGTAAATAGTCATACCTTTTTCCAGTTTTTCATAGAAAAGTGATATTTTTTTTTGTTTTTAACAGGAGGGATGTGTTTGGAAATTTGGTATTGAACCACGGTAAAAATGTAGAGACCATGAAAACATTGATTTTGTCATATCACATGAACCTTAAACACATTAACATTAAAGGTGGTTTCATTTGTTTTTTGTCTTAGAAAACACTTATGAAACATCTAAGGCGTGTTTATTCCAACTCTTTCTTCTTTATTTAGATCAAACTACAGATTTTAAATATAAGAATGGAAATTTGAAAAAAAACAAACATATTCAGTATTTAAATAATGTTAGCAGATGCAGTATTAAAACGATATTTAAAATAAAACAATCACATGCAGCAGTCGACAAGATCTCGCCCATAAGATCATGATTTATTTAGTGTACAACTAAATACCATTTCCACTACAGAAATGTTTAGGGATTCCCTAAACAATTACACAGGAGGGGAGAAAGAACTTTTTACCAGACAGAAACTTTAAAAAAAACAGTTAGTCCCGTTCAATCATGTATTATGCTCCACTGCTAGTGAAAAGTGTTGTCATTGATCATTGTGCTTTTTTACATTTATTTGTGTATAGGGCAGTTGAAGGCTGGAATTGCAAATGGCCTATGCAAGGCCACCCATACTCCGTCTCTGTTAAAACACGTCCCATGGTATAAAAAGGAATATCCAGATTCATAAATAAGGACATATTGCTTGATCGAGTTAAAATGATCTTGCAGGTTTTGTGTTGTACACCTTGAGGTTTTTTTATGTATTACTACTTTTGTTTTCACTTGGCAAAAAAACCACTACTTACTGGTATTTTTCAGCAGCTGTGTTTCACACTAGGTCAGTGCATACTTCAATTCTGTGAGTCACGAACAAGACTGTTGCTCAGTTGTGTTGTGTTGGTGAGTCTATGGTCTATCTGTGTTCTGTGAGGTGTTATTGTTCATAGAGTAGTTGTTAATTATGTGTTCAAATATAGAATTTGATTGTGAGTGTGTTTTGTCATTTAGAATGTGTTCTAGATAGTATTTAAGGTGTTTGTATATCTCGTAGTTTTCTGTTGTGTTAAGTTAGTTGCTTTTTTTGATGAAGTGAAGGCTTTTTAGATTAGTGTCTATATTGGTGTATGTTTGTAGTGTGTTTTGTATGTGTATGGCGAAGTTTGAATACAAAGTAGCTTTTAAAACACCCAACACATCTAAAAAACACCTACACAGCATAAAAAAAAACAGAACAAACAAAACAGGGCAGGAGTACACAAGATCACATGCAACGACTGCTCCAGCTTTTAAGTAGCTCAAACAGAGAAGAACTTCACCTTACAAACAAGGAACACATAAAAGACATAAAAACACACAATCTAAATCAAACCTAGACATACAGGTTCAGAACACATTACACAAATACACTAATATAGGCACTAATCTAAAAATCCTTTACTACATCAAAAAAAGCAACAAGCTAAACACAACAGAAAACTACGAGATATAGAAATACAACAAAAACCATCCACAACACATTATAAATAACAAAACACATTCCCAATCAAATACTATATTTGAACACATAACTACCAACTACTATATAAACAATAATACACTGCAGAACGCCAATACTCCACAGACTCTAATCAATACAACACACCTGAGCAAACAATCTTGTCCATGACTCACAGCATTGAACAGTGCACTGACCAAGTGCGAAGCCGTGTGCTTAAAATATCAGCAAGTACTGGTTTTTTTGCCAAGTGATACAAAAAGTAGTAATATATAAAATTATCTAATAAAAATACATTGTTGTATATTTAATTGAATAAAAATTAGAAGAATCACTACTTAATGATAGTCTAGTATAAGCTTTTTGTGCTTGTCAAGTAAATTGCTCTATACTACAAGTCATGGGCAAGATCACGTTCTGTATTGACTGTGGGGGAAATGCTTATTTGAAAAGAATCAGTAAGTAGTAGTTTTGCTAAGTTTTATTTGATACACATTAAAATAAAAAAAAGTAAACAACAAGAGGTTTTGAAATTTATGACTATTCTGATGAAGACAAATCCTGAATATTTTGCGATTTAAGAAATACAAACATAAAAGTTTCATTTTAAGAATAAACTTAATGGAAATTAAAAAAATAACACTAGGGTAGCAAAAGAGTAAAGAAATTTTTAAGGTGTTAAGATTTTTTTAGTAACAAGATTGGTTTTCTATTACTTTAAAAGCAAGGAATGAAATCTATATCAATTCAGTTTTTTATAAATGATATTTTAAAAATAATAACTAGCAATATAGCTGCTAATTGGCGGTTGCAAATAGTGTACAAATTAAAATACCTGCCTGGAAAATACTATCAGTTATAAAGTTAAACACACTGAGAAAGAATCTATTTAGTGTTAGAAAATGGTGAGAGTAAAATTTATTGACAAAAAATAACTTTACCCTGTTGTTATATTTAAAATTTTATATATAATTACATGATTTGGCTTTTTAAAAAATGATAACGACTTTAATAAATTGGGCAAAATGTTTGACTTCTAGTTATTAGTCTATATATGAAGCACATAGAATCCTAAATAGTAAATTGATAGTCTAATTTTTAATACCTCTTAACTGATTTTGTATGACTTTTATTAAATTTATTACAGAACTCCTATGAGAAGAGGGGTAAACATAGTTTACTTTCCGATTGTGTTAATTTATTGGCAGTGATATCTTTCAGCTATTAATATGCCACATAAGTAAAACAAATGAAAGTTACAGTTCAATTTAAACATTTTTATAGTTCAGGAGTAAGGAAACTTAAATTTCTTAATTTCACAGAAATAAATCTTAATTATATACTTAAATAAATTAAACACACTAGAACAGTATGAAATATACAGACATAGCAACACACATAAAAATTACATCTTAAATGAACAAACACGGCACAGATCACACATACTCTTCGATCACATCACTTCTAACTTTCAAAATAATGGTACCGAGGAAGCACAACTGCAGCATTCCTAGCGGCAAAAATACGAGGCTGAAGAAGTTGTAAGACAAAAACGTTTCCTCCAAGTGTAAGTTAACAATTGAACAACTTTAGTTAACAATAGGTCTGGTCACAAGTAATAGCAAAAGTGTAATAAGTAATTTACAACCAGCTTATCATGAACAGCAACAAGATTTCGATATTTAATTATATAGTTAATAATGTATTTGCTTTTGCAGAATCTACCTTCATTTCAAGGCTGAAAACCCATATTTGTTTGCAGCAAGAGTTAACAATGCAGTAACTTCTAGAGATTATGCTGAAAATATGATAAAGTAAATATTTTAGTGTAAAAATGTAGTAAACAAATAACTTATACAAAAAATCAATTATTTTTTTCAATGTTAATTGCAGTAGTATGGTCAGTCATTCAATTATTGTCAATCATGGCTTCCTTCTTTATCTGAGATTATACTTGGTTGACCGTTTATTGAGTAGTAAATGCTTTTGTTATTTCATAGATCATCTAAGGAAATGTTTTATTGCATAAAATATAAACATAGCCTGGTGGCCCTGTTATCTTCCTATGAAATATAGAGGGGGCCTATTAATAACAACACTGAATAAAAAAAATCACCTATACAAATACAAATATAATCGAACCTCTGTATAACGAAGTCGATTATCCAGAGAAAAAATTCATTGTAGAGAGCTATTCGTTATTGAGAGGTTGTGTTGTCAAGAATGCTCCCACCCCATCTTACTGATCTTACCGCATGACGCATACGGCACTACGTGCGGTAATAAAACGGATACAGTATAATATAATATATATATAATTATCCTATATATAATATAATATAGGATAATATTTTATAATGTCTCAATTTATTTGAAATTAAAGTTGTTAAAAATGTTTTATTGATGTTTTCAGAATGTTTTTTCATTGTATTAGATATCCATATTCAATATTTTTCAATATAGGATAATATTTTATAATGTCTCAATTTATTTGAAATTAAAGTTGTTAAAAATGTTTTATTGATGTTTTCAGAATGTTTTTTCATTGTATTAGATATCCATATTCAATATTTTTCATAGGGTCTACTCTGTATAGGCTATTATGATAGTTATCTAATGCTTATGAAAACTTACTGGTAAATAAGTATACTCACCAATTCATTTTCAGGAAGCATGACTTGAACGTAGTGGAATTTAATCGAAACAAACTCTGTAGGCCGTAATTTAGTAACTGTATTATTTATTAACCATATTACATTTATTAACTGCCTATACTGATTTTATTTGAATACACACAATCTATCAGTATTTTATTTTTATATACACAATTCAATTTCAAACAACACAAACTGTTTTATACACTACACAGACCGTATTCATAGAAAAAAATACTGTATTAAACATAAAATACGATGTACAGTAATACAGTACTGTAAATACAGTAACTTCTTATAGGTACTTTTTAAATCGTTTCTAGTTTTTAGTTTTACTTGAAAAAGTTAGTAATTTTTTGTTGTACTTTGAGTTTGAATAAAACATCATGTTCAATGAATGTTTCACATTTATTCAGACAATCAAAAATGTTGTTTGGTACACCATCTTTCAGTTGAAATCCTCGCCTGATGATTTTGAAAACTTGTAAAACTTCATGATATGTAGGGCTCTTCTCTTCAGATTCATCACAATCATCGTCATAGTCATCGTCATCTTCTTTCAAAAGTTCATTTGAGTTTGTCATCTGGACACTTTGGAGTATGTCTTCGTCATCTGGAAAATTGGAAACAGCCAAATCTTCTTCCATACAAATAAAATCTTCAAGTGGAACGTCATCAGCTACGTTTCCTGAACTCTTCAGAATATCCCATTGCTTTTTTAATTCACTTAAAGTCATGTTGTCCTCACTGTCCTTTTCATGTGTGACTGAGAATTAAATCCAGTTTTGGAGAAACAATTAAAAACTGTTGTTTTCTTCACGTCATTCGTCCAAACATTTGCCAATTCAGCAATGCAGTCTTTTATATTAACAATGTTTTTAGGTACGATTTCATTGTTCTCTACTGTAGTCACAATCTTTTTTAAAATTCTTTTTCTGTAGTGTAGCTTTAAATTTTTTATTATTTCCTGATCGAGTAGTTGAAGTATCGATGTAACATTTGGTGGAAAGAAAAACACATTGACACTCTTCAGTTTGGAATTGATGTCATGCAGATGTGCAGGGCAGTTGTCGATGAAAAGTGCAATTTTCCTTTTCTCTTTGGAGATTTGCTTGTCCAGCTTCAATATCTATTCAATGAAAATTTCGCTCGTCATCCAGGCCTTTTTATTAAACACGTAATCAACTTCTAAGGACTTGACAGATCGGAAGCATCTCGGAGATTTGCTTTTGCCAATCACAAGCAATTTGAGTTTTTCTGTCCCTAACATGTTACCTGACAGTAATACGGTGATCCTTTCTTAGCTTTCTTTTCCTCCAAAACAATGGTCGGTTTTAAAAGTTAGTGTCTTATTGGGCAAACATTTAAAAAACAGACCAGTCTCATCAGCATTGAAAATGTCTTTCAGTTCATAATCATTTAAAACTTTTTCCAACACATTTCTTTTCCAAAATTTACAACTGGGGATATCAACACTAGCACTTTCTCCCGAAATGACTCTTTGAACAATGTTATGGCGTTTTTTGAAATTTTCTATCCAACTGTTACTTGCGTTAAAGCCATTGTGTCCTAATGATACTGCAAATTCCAAAGCCTTTTCTTTAATAAGATTTCCTGACAATGGAAGATTTTTCTCGCACATTACTGTAACTCATTTAATCATCGCGTTATCAATATTGTCGAATGTACAAAGTTTCATTTTCTTTCTTTGCAAATCATAAGAAACACTTTGTTTTAGAATTTGATCCCGGTTTTTTAGAATAGTGGATAGGGAACTCTGAGGTATTCCGAATTTTTTCGCAACATCCAACTTTTTTACACCTTCATCAACCTCTTGTAAAACACTCACTTTTTCTGCTACACTTAAACACTTTCTTTTTGACATTTTTTCACAGCACGACAAACTCACGGCACGAATAAAACTGAGTAACTGAGCTAGCAACATTGAAATGAGTGATAAAAGAAAATGGTGGGAGGATGGGAATGTACTGTAGACCTGTACAGTAGGCCTATCTATAAGTGCTGAGTTCTTAGAATTCCTAACCGATGAGTCACTGCATTATTAACTGAACCGAACTATAATATGTAGTCAATTGCCGACATGTGTTTGTCTCACCATTCTTGGTTTTGTTGACCTTCCTGCTGAAAATAAACAATTTCCTGGAAATGACATTGTGAGCTGCCTATACAACACTACATTTCTTCGGTGAAGAAAAAACTTCGTTTTTGAGAGGTCCGAAATTCGTTACATAGAGGTAAATAAGCAGTATAACTCTAAAATGTCATGGGACAAGGTAAAAATTCGTTATATAGAGGATTTCGTTAGCTGGAGATTCGTTATATAGAGGTTCGACTGTAATTAGTATTAGATAAATATTATGTCGCGTATTTCAGTATATACATACGCTACATGTAAACCATTGTTAAAAAAACAAAATTCTAAAACGAAGATATTGTATTTTGTAAAAATAAAAATAAATGACAAAATTTTTGTGAGCAGTAATGCATCCACATTTTTTGCAAATTTGATAGCAATTTGTGCAGGTTTATCCAGGTATGCTTCAACAATTTTGGTTATTGAAGTAGTTACTTAATTTTTTTTCTATTAAAAAAAAAATTACCAACCAGTTGGGGGCCTATGTCCTACATTTGGCTTGGGGCAGACCCTTCTTAGCACACCACTGGTCTATAGTATTGTCATCATGTACTTTTATAGATTTTAGTAATATACAAAGTGTGTTTTTCAAGTAAGTACCGTTTTGGAATTCAACTGTTGTAGCGGCTTCGGTTGGCAATTGAAGAATGTGCATTGTGTACCAGTATCTGTTGGCAAGCCACATCAGCAAATACGGATTTATTCGTCTCTGTTAAAAGTTGTTTACATATGTTTAAAAAATCAAAAATGCCACTGACTGTAAAATACATAGAGTGATATGTTTCCTTAATGTGAAAGGCATTAAATCAGCTGACATTCATCATGAGATCTGTGAAAAGTACTGAGAAAACCTCATGAGTGATGGGATGGTAGGAAAATCGGTGAGAGCCTTTAAAGATGGCCATCTCAAGGAACGAAGTGGATGACCTTCACTCATCACTGATGACTTGGTGCAAAAATTTGATAGAAAAATGAAAGAGATCAGACACTTTGCAATTTCATCGTTATCTTGTAAGTTTCCTCAAGTGTCAAGAAATGTGATTTACAAGATTGTAACAGAATATTTGACATACCAAAAGTTATGCTTATGCTGGGTTCTGAAAATGCTTAGGGAAATTCACAAAAACAAACGTTTAGCCGGTTTTCTCATAATCCTAGAGCGGTACAACCATAAAAGTGACAAGTTGTTAAGCAGAATGGCCACTGGCAACAAGACTTGAGTGGTATACATTTTGCCAGAATAAAAGGAATAATCCATGGAATGGTGCTATTTAAAATCACCCAAAAAAGTGAAGTTTAAAAAAAACAATTTCTACCTGAAAAATCATGTATACCATTTTCTGGGAGATAAAATGTGTTTTGCTTGTAGAGTTTTTGCTTTAAAGTAAAACAATAAATGTGGTGAGATCTTAAGACATTTGTGCCGAGCAATCTAAAACAAATAGCATGGGATGCTTAGTGGGGGTATTGGTTTGCTTCATTACAATACATGGCCTCATACAGCAAATCCATTTCAATAACTTATCCTATCATTTGGCTGGAAACTTTTTGAACGTTCACCATACATCCCTGATCTTGCGCCCAGTGATTTTCATTTGCTTTTAAACTAGAAGAAGGATCTGGGAGAACAACACCACAGTGCTACTGATGGTGTCAAAACAACTGTGGTGAAGTGGGTGTCCAGCCAGGCAGTAAGTTTTTTCGAGGACGATTTTCAAAAGTGTACAATGTGACAAGTGTCTCATTATTGTTGGAAATTATGTTAAAAAATAGTTCAAGGTACAGGGTTTCATATTAAAGTAATTTTATTACTCTAATTTAACTGTTTTTTAAAATTCCAAAACGGTACTTATCTTAAAAACACACCTATGTAACCTATAAAATGATGAAACATTTTTATTTTGAGATTAATTAAAAGTTTTTTATTAAATATTTACAGAACATTGTTTTATATAAAATCATTTTACAGGTTCAGAGTTCTTATTTTTTCTAATTATCTTGGCAATTGTTCTGAGCATCCTGGTTAATTTGTAATCCAGTTGATCCCGTCCTCCAGCAATTAGGAATCAACTGAATTTATTTATGAATGAGGTTTAGATTAGAGTTTACAATTTCAGATATGAGTACTTTGTTGACTGCATGCCAACAACTGGAATACCAAGTATACTTCAATCAAGTATTGATCGAATTAAAAAAATTTCCAGTCTTGGCCCCAGAAAGAAGCAGAAAGAAAGTATGGATATCAAGGAATTAATAGTAAGTACCATACTTACATTTGGTAGTAAGTTAGTAAAAATTGTAAACATCCTTTTATTTTAAAATTGCACAAAACAAAGCTGTACTATTGTTAATAGTGTCAAGTAGCAAATAAATGTATTAGCAATAAACAGTTATAAAAATCATTAAAAACATTTTTTGTATATATCAGAAATTCTATGAATAGGCATTTATTATAATATGTAATGGAGTTAAACTAATTACAGTAAAAGTTTCTCAATGTCACCCTGAATTGCTACAGTAAAGTAAAAACTGCTATTTTGAACATCTATCTCTTTATGAAAATACTTATAAAGAAAATATAAATTAAGTACTGTTTTCAGTTGATTGAACAAGCGAAGCTATGGTATGCTAGAACAGGTTGCAGTTTTGTGCTTCAAGATCAAGCAAAGAAAAACCCATCTCGATTTCCTTTTGTCAGATTCCCAGTGCCAACAAAAGAAGTCATTAAGGAGAGATGTAAGGCTACATTAAAGATCATATAACCTTTTATACAAATTATGATTCCTAAATTTCATCTATTTTATTATATTTATTTTTTGTCTTTTTATATAGGATGAATCAGAAATATCTTTCAGTTTCTTAGGAGTCGATTGTACACAAAATATAAAACAAAAGTTCTTATTAAAATTGAATCTGAAAAGGTTTTGTTACTGAGCTACAGCTAGTGAAAGATTTCACCAAAATGGTCAGACTAGATTGTACTGACACTCTGGGAACCCAAATGTAATAATTAAATTTGATGGTTCCTAATGTGTTCTATCTTGAAAGAATGAATAATACTAAACCAAGAATCAATCCTAGTTTTAATTTGAAGAGCTAGTGATTAAAATGATACCAAATAAATACTAGTTTTTGACAAAATTAGTAAAATAAAAAAAAAATCAATTTTGAAAGTAACACTTTCTAAATTAACAACAAATAGTTAATCACTTTAACATTAGTTTATGACTATCGGAATTTTAAATTTTGTAAATTTGTAAAAACTTACTGAGACAGAACGTTTTTGACTGATCTGTGGCGATCTTCATCAGTGTCTTCTGCTTGGAGTTGTTCTGCTTGAACATATAGTTCAAATAAATTGGTGATTAACAAATAAAGTATTTTACAAAATTTGTAAAGAATTAGGTTGTGAGAAAAAATATAAAAACTGTTAAAATTGAAAAGTTTAACAATTAAAAATTCAACAACCTAATTTGAAGTTGCTTGATGTAGTAGAGTGTTAGCTTCGTAAATGGAACGAATGTTTTGAAACGCGTCAGCAAGTAAGCAATTATTTATTCACTTAGTTAAGTATTTTTAAAATTAGAGTAACCTAATTTGATCATAGTAGCAGAAATTTTGGTGAAATCTGTTAGCCACAGCTTGGTAATGAAGTGTTTTCTGACCAGGTAATTGAAATGTAATTTTTCTCTTACATTTGGCTATATAAAGAGATGCCACGTGTATTTAATCACCTTATATAGAGTTTGCAGAGACCAGTTCTATAGTTAAAAATTTTATATACATGACTTATAATACAATTTTTTGATTGGATTGTTTAAAGAATTAAAACAAAATCTCTAAGAATTAATTTTGTTTAATCTATAAAGTTTTGAGAAATTTTAATTAAAACTGGCCAGATTATATATTGAAACTGTTAATATGGTTACCTTTTTTTGATAGTCATCTAGGCCTACCATTCACGCCTCACTAAAAAAGAATTGATAATAATGGATGCTGAACCACCCAGAGACATTTGTAATAAATTTTTATTACTGATAAACATTAAGTAATTCCATGCAAAACAACATATTCCAATAACTTCTTTCAAATAAAGTTTGTACTGTCTTAAAACCATATTAATATATGATGATAACAGTAATAAGTACTTGAATTTTGTAGTCCATTACGTTCGGTGAATCTTAATTAATCACTTAAACAATAGTTTATGACTATCCAAACTTTTCAGATAGTTCGAAAGTTCAGATAGTCATAAACTATTGTTTAAGTGATAAGTAATAAATAATACATACAATCTTTAACCACAAATATTTTTAACTAGACTTATGTTCATTTCGGTTATAAAGTAACCATCTTCAGTATGTATTATCATATCTCTGAAGATGGTTACTTTGTAACCGAAATGCACATAAGACTAGAGTAAAAATATATACGGTTAGAGGTTTGTGTAACAGAAGTTATATATTAACCAGAGTTTGTAAAAATCTTAAGAGAATCTGTTAATTTAATATAAAATTTGACTAAAGTTGCTTGTTGTAATCATCTTGAATTCCCTGATTAAACTATAACTAAATGATACTTAACTAAGTGAATATGTATGGGCTTACTTGCTGATGCGTTTTGAAACAATTGTGGTAAAAGGAACGATTGTTTCAAAACGCATCAGAAAGTAACCCCTTACGTATTCACTTAGTTAAGTATCATTTAATTAAAATTTGACTGCTATTTACAATTATGTAAATATTAAAAATCATTAGAATGAATTCTCTATCTTTAACAATATAACTCTCACATTTGAAATGAAACAACACTTTTCTTAATTTAGTAGAGGGCAAGTTGGATTTCAAGGAAATACTAGAACTCTTACAATGGACAACACTCTACTCCTTATCTAACACTGTCGATGCCATGGGTTACGTTGTATCTTCTTGTCTTACTGTCATGGAGTACAATATGTTTAATACATTGTATAGCAAAAATGTTAGTTTAGAAGAATTTGAGCGGGCACAGACTTTGCAAACCAATAATGTAAGTTTAAAAAAATTAATATAACATACATTCTGCTATATACCTATTATTATTTTTAAAGACTAACATTTTCTTAAACAAGTGCCATTAAAAATGTTTTTTAGATATTACAACAGGTTATTATTGTATTTGTATAATATGGGATAAATATTAAGTTCAGTGTATACTTATTGATACAAAAAACCACTAATTACTGATGTTTTCCAGCAAACACGTTTTACACTAGATCTGTGAATTTTTTGATGATATGAGACACAGATGAGACTGTTGCTCAGTTGTATTGTTTGTTATATTATGAGACTGTTGCGAGATGGTGTTCTGTGATGTGTTGTTGTTCCTATAGTGGTTGTTAGTTATATGTTCGAATATAGTGTTTCATTGTGAATGTTTTATCGTATATCGTATGTTTTATCAGTATATGTTGTGGTTAGTTTTTTTGGTGTTTCTATATTTTGAAATTTTCTGTTGTGTTTAGTTTATTGCTTTTTTTGTCGAAGTGTAAAATTTTTTAAATTTGTATCAATGTTGGTATATGTATGTGTGTAGCTTGTTCTGTAAATGTATAGTGAAATTTGATTAGGGTAGCATGTTCTGTATATTTATAGCAAAATTTGATTTGGGTTGTATGTTTTTGATGTCTTTTAGATGTTTCTTGAATTGTGTGGTAAAGTCTCTTTCTGTTTGATCTATGTAGAATTTACGCCAGTTGTCACATGTCATCGTGTATACAGTTACATTGTCGTGTTTATTCGGGAATGTTTATGTATTTTGTAGGTTTTTTTGGTTGTGTTGGATGTTTTGAAGACAACTTTGTATTTGAGTTTTTTAAATTGATGAAGCTATTTTTTGTGGTTTGGTTATGTTTTGTATCTTTGTTTTTGTGTATTATCGTTGTTTTTGTGGCATGTTGTGTTATGTGTATGTTGTGTTTATTTTTTGCTTATTGTATCATCTATCAGGTTGTGTTTGTAATTGTTTCAATGGCTAATATATTTTATAGTGTTGAGTTCATTCATCCTGTTTTCATTATTCATGGCTATGCTAATTAGTTTGTGTACCATGAAGTAAAAGGCGGCATGTTTGTGTTGCAGGGGGGGGGGTTGAAATTGTTGGTTATGACTCTGTCTGTTGTAGTGGGTTTTCTGTAGGCCTACATTTTAAGTATGTGTTTGTTTTATAATTGTAAGGTCTTGGACGTTGATTGTGTTTGGTTGTTCTGTTTCCATTGTGAACTTTATTTTGTTGTGTATCTTGTTTATGTATTTATGGAAGGTATGGATTGGTCTTTTGTTGCCATTGAATAAAATTAAGCTTTGTTTGGGGTATTGTTCTTTGCTAACATTTTTTAAAAGTATGTTTAGTGATTCTTTAATTGTTATGTTGGTTTATAGGTTGGTAATGTTGAATGAAGCTAGTGTAAAATTGTGTGAAACGTTCTTGTTTTTATTTTTTTGTTTTAGTTGCATATTGCTTTTTAGCCTGGTGTTGTTTTTAAATATTGTTATTTTTTATTACCTGGACAAAGTGTTTTACGAGTTTGTGTGAAGGTACTGGTGTGTTGTATTTTACAGGGTATTTGGGACTTTTTTGTGTATTTTAGGTAGGCCATTTAGTCCTGGTAGCCTATGGCTTAATTTGTGTTTGTTTAATATTTGTGTGCATATATTGATATAGTTTTTTATTTGTGCAATGAGTTTGTTTATTGAATCCGTAGGTATTTCTGTGATGTCATTAGTTTTTAAATAGGTTAATATTTTTTTAGGCCTGTTTCATGCATTATGACTAATGTTACCTTAACCCAGTCAATCTCCAATACTTAACACCTTACATAAAATACACAAAAAGGACATACCCTTTAATAAACACATTTAAAACTCCTCTTAATAAATAACACACCAGCAACTTCACAAAAACTCACAAAATATCTTAACAAAATAATAAGAAATAACATTACATTTATAAACCACACAATACTAAAAAACAACACAGAACTAACATTAAAAATACAAATATACTACACAACTCTACACTAGTTTCATTAAACATTACCAATTATACACCATCATACAAATTAAAAAAAAAAAACTTTAAACACACTAACACTTATTTTAACAGAAAATAACAGACCAATCAACATAACTAAAGAAATAATAACACAAACAGAAATAATTATTTCACAAAACTGCTTTTCAGTATTGTATACTAACACTAAAACCAAAAGCCTACCTATGGGATCCCCTATATCAAGCATCATGTGCGAAATATTTGCACATACACTTAATAATGATAGGTAAAATAATAAACTGGCAAAGATACCTAGATGGTATCTTAATTTTATTCAATAGCAACAAAAACAGATCCACACCTTCCATAAATACATAAACAAGATACAAAACAATATAAAATTCACACTGGAAACAGAACAACAAAACACATTCAACTTCCAAGACCTCACAATTACAAAACAAAACTACAAACAGACATTTAAAATATACAAAAATTTCACCACCAGAGACAGAGTCATAGACAACACTTTCATCACCCCATACAACACAACCATGCCAGCTTCGACTTTATGATACACAGGGACTAATTAGCATAGCTGTGAAATATAAAGACAGGATGAACAAACTCAACACGATAAAATATATTGCCTACAGAAACGGATACAAACACACCTTGATAGACAACATAATATGCAAAAAATAACACCCATCATAAAAATAACAATAATGGAAAACAAAAGTACATAATATCAACCAGTCACAACACATCACAAAAAGCTTCAGTATTCTGAAAACTCAAATAGGAAGTTGCCTTCAAAATATCCAACACAACCAAATAAGAACTAGATAACACAAAAATACCCCAGCATAAACACAATAGAGTGGGGTATACAAGATCACATGTAACAACTGCCCTAGCTTCTACATAGATCAAATACGCAGAAACTTCAGCACATGACTAAAGGAACATATAAAAGATATAAAAACTCACAGTCCAAATCAAATTTCACTATACATGTAGAGAACACGCTACACATATACACCAACATTGACAGAAATCTAAACATTTTACACTTCATGAGAAAAGCAATAAACTAAAAAGCACAACAGAAAATTTCAAAATATAGGAACACCATAAAAACCAACCACAACTCATACTAAATGATAAAAGTCAAGCACAATGAAAGACTATATTCCAATACATATAACAATAACTCTATGAACAACAATACGCTACAGAATACCAAAACAACTCAGACTCACAATAACATAACACACCTGAGCAACATTCTTGTGTGTGAATCACAGCATTGAACAGCGCATTGATCTAGTACAAAACGTGTCTGCTGAAAAACATCAGTAAGTAGTTGAATTTTGACAAGTAGCAACAATAAGTATACATTATTAACAAATGCCTCAAGATGTACAATCCAAAAAACTGCAACTATTGAGATCAATTCTCGAAGAAGTTTCCCTTATACTGGATAAAACTCATGGACTCAATGCAATTATAAACATATCTTATTTTTTGTGAATGAAATTGAGGTCCGTTTGTTGAACTTCTATTCCCTTATGAATAATTGCACCATGGCAACCAGTTGCCTGACTCATTACTAAAATTATTAAAACTGCAAAATTCCTGGTCACATTATTTATAAAACTTTTATCTACTGATATTTTAAGTGACAACTTTCGGACATATAAAAAAAGAGGTAACAAACACCATCTAAGGTAGGTTGATATGATGATTCTGATATAATATTATTTTCCTTTTACTTGGACTGGAATTAGCTTTCTTTTCAATGAAGGATTTAGCTGCATGTCCTGATGATATTGTATAATTTTTGGATAAACATCTTCTATGATAGGAAAAAATAATTTTTTAGGAGTTGGTTAATGGTTGCAGATTTTATTTTATTAAAGGTTTTAATTAAAAATAATGCGGTTGCCATTAATAAAGTTTATTTTTTTGTTCTTTTTTTATTCCTCTATTTGTATTTCTTTTCATCTACTTTGTATTTTTTTCAATAATAATTTATTTCCTGACATATTTCAGTTGTATTTATTATTGTAGTAAAATCACAAAAACACTTTTTAGTTTTCATATATAATATTTGTTTAGTTTCTTAGGGTTTAGTTTTTTTAATTGTTTAAATTTATTTATATTTCTATTATTACCATTTCAAACGTTGTATTTTTTAATTTCTAGTTGCAAAAATTTCTTGTGAGTGATAATAAGAGTCCTTGAAATTTTCTTGTATGAATAAAATATAGTTTTTTAAATTTACTTTTTATTCAGATTATTAAGATTTTACAAGGAACATGGATAGAAGAAATCGCACATAAATTACGCATGAGTTTAGATGATGTTGGAAAAGGATGGTTTAATATATACGAAAGAAATTGGGAAATTTATGAAGTATCAAAGCTATCTCACTTCATGATGCTTGTAAAACTACGAATGCAGGTATTTTTTATGTTTTTCATTTTAATTTTATTAGTTATGAATTTTCAGTTTTAACCAATATACCTAGTATTGGAGTACAGGTTAAAATTTAAGAATTGCATATTTTACCAATCTTTGCAAAGGAAAAAAATATTTCTGATCTGCTTATCCGTCATTGATTGTTGTTGCCTATATACATGCACATTTCTGTTCTTTACTATTCACTATAATAGACAATTTGAGGTATTCATTAAGATAATAGACGTAGAAACAAAATCTACTAGAAAAGATCAACTGATTACTCTTCTAATTATATTTTGTACTTAATACGTTTTGAAATAATTAAACCTCTTTATAACTGTTACAAAGTATAGCATAAAACTATTACAATAAAGCATAAAGCTATTCCAGCAACCAATGTTAGTAAAATTATCTTATTAGAGTCACAATTGCCATTTTGCACTTTTCAATAGTATTTAACATGTTAGAATTATGTAACTTACTGTGTTCAGATTGGGACACTGAAAAAACAGTCATACTTTCAGTATCCAAAATAATTTCATGGATGACCGTAAAATTATTCAATACAAATTGCTTTTTTGTTTACTTCGGGGACCAAAGAGGTAGAAATATATCAAAATAAATTATTAAAAGATTTAACAGGAAAATCCTAAGAATTTCATTTAAAAATTATCGGGTGGTGAGTGTAGGGGTTTGTGAAAGCTTTCCTTTTTGTTCTTTTTTTTAATATGCGTCTACTTTGTTGTTTAGGTTTGTTTTGTGTATTATCACTATATAATTACCCTTGTTTGCTTTCAGAAATTTAAGGTTATGTAGGCATTGTTTATGTTTTATTATGTTTAACGTTTTGGTTTCATTGTTGTTTTTTTGGCGTGTGTTTTATTTCAAGTTATGTATTATGTCTTGCCAGAAGTATTCATTGTCTTTGATGTCTGTAGTTTGTTTGGCTGTTATGGAGTCAAGTGATAAGTTAGTAAGTTTTTTGTGAATCCACTATCAGTACAACATAAGTAAAATTCAATAAACAAGAAATGGAATTGATCAACATAGGCCTCAAGTATAATTCACACCATACAAAACACTCCACACAGCATTGAACAACGGACTGATCAAGTGGGGAATGATATGCTGAAAAACATCAGTTAGTATTGTTTTTTTGCCTAGTTTAATCCTTAAGTAAGTATGATTGTTTTATATATATAATATTATTATTATAATAAAAACCTCAAGAAGTACAATGCAATAGTTGTGAATTTTGAAAAGAAATTTATTGCAAACAATTTATACTTTAAACTATATAACTCCCTTAGATGAAAGAAATTACTTCTCTATTCTTACATTTGACAGGTTTTTTAGTTAACCTATTATAAACAACCACCATAAAGTAAAAATAAGAATTTCAAAATAGCATTATCTGTAATAAATTGAGTTAGTACCATACTGAAAATTTGATAACTTCAACACTGTAACAGAAAGAAAGAAAAACAGAACTTACTTAATGGGTATACCTTGAATGTCATTAAAATAAATTGAACCTATATTTGAAATTTGTATATCTAAGATTAAATATTCCTCTGATTCGAATTTTGTAAAGTATAAAATGTAAACTACTGAATACTGTATGATCTCAACACTAATTTGCAAGATACAAAATTGTTAAAAACATTTATGGAATTGTTAGTAGTCATTTTCATCAATAATTAAAGTTAATGGCTACTAACAATCTTATAAATTAAGTGTAGTCTGTCATTAATACTTTATGAATATGTGAAGTATTTTTACATTGTTGTATTATTTTACTATGTAAAAGTTACTTTTTGAAGTATATTTATAATTTTCATTCTTTAAAAAATGCCAATAAAAAATATTTCTGCTTATTGATAACTCCCTCATTATACAACATGTTGCTTTTAGTTTATAAAATAAAGCTACTAGAATGATCCATAATAACTTGTAACAAACCAATGCAAATGCTTACAAACCTATAGCACTTTTGGTTTTTATATAACTTCTGTCTGTAATATTAACTATATTATTAATTTTTACAGACTGCTGTAAGAATTAGTGTCTTGAATTCTTTAAAGGCTTTTGTGTGCCTATTTGAAGGTCCTAGCAGGTGTATTTTTGGATGTAAAGAAGATTTTGTTTGGGGTGAAGATGTTGTAGAAACACAGTTTAAGCCTCCAGTTACACCAATTTTTGTTCTACATCTAAAGATTGATGATAATGGTGCTTATTACACCACTAATCCTGACCAGTTTGAGGTAAATAAATGTCATTATGTACATTTAAGTAAGCGGCTATCAAACGTTTTTCTATGGAGGATTAATAGTTACGAAAATACTCTTAGTAGTTTGAAGTCCATAGACTACTTCACATTATTATTAGGATTACAATCGATTTTAAATTAGTGTATAACAAAGTCTAGAGAGATGTAATCCTATACAGAATTAATGACATTTGTTGATTGCATCTACACGTGAGCTACTAGTAATCACTAAACACTTTTAAATGTTTTAAACTTGTCTATAGTAGCACTTACTTTGTTTGTTGAGGACAGCCATTTCGGGAGATGTGTCCCATTCTCAAATCAGACCATAACCAAGGTTTACGTAGGTTAGGGTGTTAGAGTAGGGGTGGGATATTTTGGTGGTGTGGGTGTATTTTGTATGTATTAGGAGTTATGATGTCAAAATGTGCATGTTAGTTGTAATGTAATTGTGTATTGAGTATGTGTGAAGGGTGTAGTTTAAAGTGTCTGTATATTTTGTATTGTTCGGTTGTGTAGCTTTGGTTATTTCTGTGTTGTTTATGAAGAATTTGTAGGTTAGATGTTATGTCTATGTATTCATGTTTTGTGGAGTTGAGATGATCGGTGAAGTTTGATTGTAGTTATTGTTTTTTAGTGCTTTTATATGTTCTTGATAACATGTGTAGAAGGACCTCCCTGTCTGACCTATCTAAAAACTGGGGCACGAACTGCAAGTTAGTTTGTAAACTCCAGTGGTGTTGTCAATGTCGTCGATTTTGTTGTTGGGTTTAAATTGTTTGTTGAGAGTGTTGTGTGTGGAGTAAGCTATTTTGTAGCTGTATTTTCATAGTGTGTTGGTTAGATAGTGGGTTTTGGATGATCTGTATGGTATTGATAAGTATTTTATGGGATTGTCATCTTGTGTGTTTGTATTTGGGTTATTAGGTTTATTTGTTAGGCGGTTGTATAATTTGTCAATCATTCTTGGGTTGTATCCGTTAGTTTGCGCCGTATATTTTATGGTGTTTCACTCCTGGTGGTGTTCTTCTTTGTCTAACAGTGTTTTAAGCAGGCGATATATCATGGTGTTGTAAGCAGCTAGTTTATATTGGTGTGGGTGGTTTGAGAAGCTGTGAGTGGTCAAATTGGTACTAGTGGGTTTTCGGTATATGTTAAATTTATGTGTTTGTTTGTCTGTTTGTTTAATTGTAAGGTCTAGGAAGTAGAGAGAGTTTTGTTGTTCTGTTTCGATGGTGTATGTTAGTTTTGGATGTATGGAATTAAGGTGTTTTAGAAATATGTGTGCTCTGCGTGTGTTGCCTTTATATAATGTTATGATGTTGTTGACGTATCTGTACCAGTAAATTATGTTATCTGAGTATTTATTGTTGTGTAAAATGTGGTTTTGTTCAATATGGTGTATGAATATTTCTGCTAAGATGCTAGCTATGGGGGAGCCCATAGGTAGTCCATCTTTTTGGTTGTAGAATGTGTTATTGTAGGTGAAGTACTTTGAGATGTAATTAATCTTGTGAGGTGGATGATTAAGTCAATGTGTGTATGTGGTGTATTTGTGTCTATAAGCATGTTTTGGAGGATGTTGATGGTTTCTGGAATGGGGATGTTTGTATATAGATATGATATATCAAAAGGGACTAAAGTGGAATTGTGTGGGATATTTACGTTTTTTATTTTGTTTATTAGATTAAGGCTTTTTTTATGCTACAATGATTATTAAATTTTATATGGTTTCGGATAGTTTTGTCGAGGAATTTGGTTAGAAGATGAGAAGGGGCGCTTGTGTGGTTGATTAGTGGACGTATTGGGATGTCTGTTTTGTGAAGTTTGGGCAGGGCGTTTAGTTTAGGGGCTACTGGCTTTATTTGTTTTAGGTGCTTTTTGGTGCAGTGTGGGATTATAAGTTTTGTTTTGTTGATTGCTTCTTTGATTTGAGCATTGTATTTTGTTGTTGGGTCTTCTTTTAGTGTAATGATGTTGTTATTTTGGATGAAGCTGTGTACTTTTTTGTTGAAGTCGCTATTGTTAATACCGTTATGTTGCCTTTGTCAGCTTTGGTAATGGTTAAATTTTGTTTTTTTGTTTTGTTTTTGATGGATTTGGCTACTTTTAATTCTTGGGTGTTTGTTTTGAGGGGTTTAATTTGGGTTATTTTTTTGTTTTATTTGGTGTCTGCAATCAGAATCATTTCTTAGCAGAAATATTCATACACCATATTGAACAAAACCACATTTTACACAACAATAAATACTCAGATAAGATAATTTACTGGTACAGATACGTCGACGACATCATTACATTATATAAAGGCAACACACGCAGAGCACACATATTTCTAAAACACCTTAATTCCATACACCCAAAACTAACATACACCATCGAAACAGAACAACAAAACTCTTTCAACTTCCTAGACCTTACAATTAAACGAACAGACAAACAAACACTTAAATTCAATATATACCGAAAACCCACAGGTACCAATACGACCATTCACAGCTCCTCAAACCACCCACACCAACATAAACTAGCTGCTTACAACACCATAATATATCGCCTGCTTAAAATACCGTTAGACAAAGAAGAACACTACCAGGAGTTAAACACCATAAAATATATAGCACAAACTAACGGATACAACCCAACAATGATTGACAAATTATACAACCGCCTAAAAAATAAACGTAATAACCCAAATACAAACACACAAGATGACAATCCCATAAAATACTTATCAATACCATACAGATCATCCAAAACCCATAATCTAACCAACACACTCTGAAAATACAACTACAAAATAGCCTACTCCACACACAACACTCTCAACAAACAATTTAAACCCAACAACAAAATCGACGACATTTACAACACCACTGGAGTTTACAAACTAACTTGCAGTTCGTGCCCCAGTTTTTACATAGGCCAGACAGGGAGGTCCTTCTTCACAGGTTACCAAGAACATATAAAAGCACTAAAAAACAATAACTACCAATCAAACTTCGCCGATCATCTCAACTCCACAAAACATGACTACATAAACATAACATCTAACCTACAAATTCTTCATAGACAACACAGAAATAACCAACGCTACACAACCGAACAATACGAAATATACAGGCATTTCAAACTACACCCTACACACATACTCAATACACAATTACATTACAACTCACACGCACTTTTTGACATCATAACTTCTAATACATACAAAATACACCCACACCACCAAAATATCCCATCCCCACCCTATCACCCTAACCTACGTAAACCTTGAGATCAGTTACGGTCTGAGTTGACAATGGGACACATCTCCCGAAACGGCCGTCCTCAACAAACAAAATAAGTGCTACTATAGGCAAGTTTAAAACATTTAAAAGTGTTTAGTTAAAAATTAATGAACTAGGAATGAAGGGAAATATGTTCAATTAGATATAAAATTTTGTAGCACAACATTTCTTTTAAACAAAGTTTGACCGGTACAAACAACTGAGGAGCTAATCTCAGCTGCCTTCTGTTTAAAACCTTGAGAGATGACATAAAGTTATTGATCAAGTAGGCATCAATTGTCTCATGTCTTCAATATGCTGATGATGTTACTTGTGGTCAAAAAAACTTGTACTTTAGTATAAAAAACGCTGCTTATCTTGAGACATTTGACAACAAAGTCTTAAAAAATATTACTACATGCGCTAATTTTAACAAACTGACAATAATACTTTAAAAAACCATTAACAACTTTATTATGATTTTGGCCAAACCTCCAGACATTGAAAATTGTATCAAGAACTTTATTTTGCCTTGCATCTTCTTTGTTGAATACTTGGTAGTTAAGGTTCACATGAGGCTGTGATGAAGTAACTATATACCTTTAGGTATTGTTGTTGGCCATGTGTTACAGAAGATGTACTTGCTTAGATAGCTTGTTGGAACAAAATGGGGTTATAACCAGGACGTTCTCACTATGGTTAACAAAACCTTCACAAGACCCATCATGAAGTAATCCTGTGAAGTAATCTCTCTTGCAAGCACAGTAGAGTCTCGATAATTCAAGATAGATGGGACCGAAACCTCCTTGTATTAACAAAACTTGGATTACATGAAATTATGTTCTTGTACATTAGAAAAATAGGGGTTCTTATGAACCCTAATACTATAGAATGCTCAAAATACCCTTATAGAACTGTATTGATTACGGTATTTACATAAATCTAATGTTGCTTTGGAATACATTGTTCACATGGTTCCTACATTTTTTGGGAAAAGTTATAAAGTGTTTTCTGCATTTGCTTATTAGATTGTTTTTGTTCTGTGGTGTCTCGTAGACGTCTTAGCAGAAGCATATCTCTTGGTTTGGTGTCTGTTGTTTAGTACAGCATAATGCAGTTTCCAATGCGGTCGTTCCTTGACCACAACTAATTTTCCCTTCTGGTACTGTCTTGGTCGAACCTTCATCTTTATTCTTGTCATCACTGCCTTCACTAGTTTCTTGTAAAACTTCAGTAGTCGTATATGTATTATTGTTACTTACTTACTTATGTTCGTCTTCACTCATCTATTGACTTATGCCTGTATTATCGACATTTTCAGAACCTGGAAGTTTCTTGATAAGAAATGGCAAGTCTGTTTCTCCTTGTGGATCAATAACACAGTCAACAGTTTCATTATGACTGAGGATTTTATTCCATGACTCACTTAATGTTTCTTCTTTTATTTCGTTCCATGATTCGGCTATCTAGTATACAACTTCCTTAAATGGATTTTTTAGAAAGTATACAATGGTTTCTCCCTCTCCAGTCACTTCCAAGAGAGATTGTGAAACGTAACATCTGGATTTTTTCATACATTCCAGAACACTCCTGATTCATCAGCTGGATTAGGCTTGTAACATTTGCGGTTAGAAATACCGTACGGATATCATCAACTACGGAGTTGATCTTCATCGGAATGCACGGTTCATAGCCTAACAGTAAATCATCTGAATCTCGTTTCAAATAGATAAAATATTCTCAAACAGAAATAGGCTCAAATTTAACAGAAGCTCGAAAAATAGAACTCAAATTTTCGAGACTACTGTAGCTATAACTTCAGAAGATAATCATCATTCAAAATGATACTTTGCAACTTATAATTGTAGGAGCTTTCTCAGCTTGAGTAACTACAGTGGAGGTGCAAACTAATACTAAAGCACTTGAATTTGAAGGAGATAAGCTAATGGCTTAGATTCTGAAAAAAGGAAAGACATATATAACACAAACAGACATCACAGACCAGTAAGTAGCACAATACTCTTTAACTACTCAAGTGACTCCTTTACAACATGTTTATGATTGAGACCTAAATTCAGAAAATACACAGGCGTATCTCCTACTCCATAAAATGGTTTTCTGAAGAGCTCCAATGAAGCACCTGTAATTTACAAAGTATACAACACCCGAATAATAAAGCACACTGAATTTACAAGAAGCACTTGTAAATATGTTACACTTTCCTACAGTAAACAACTTTTTTAATTGTTGAGGATGGCCATTTCAGGAAATGTGTTCCATTATCAACTCAGACCGTAACTGATCTCAACATTTTTGTACAATCACTTAGACAAACAAGAAAATAAGAAGAAGCAGCTCTTATAACTTTTAAATAAGGAGAGGCATGTGTCAAGTAAATTATAAAAGACACTCAAAAGAGTTTTCCTCTCTGGATTGATCCTTCATTTGAGGAGTTCCAAACCAAAATCATTCCAAGTGGTCACAAGCTCTTAACAGTTTTATAATAATTTAATAATCTAATTAATTAATATTGAATGTACAATTTTGAACATACAACTTTTTTTCTTACTCCATAGTGCCATATTTCATGTTAAGATTCTTACTACTTTTTCTCATGATGTTCATACTTCCAAGCGATTAAAAGAAAAAAATGATATGCCCTTGTCATTTTAGATTTTAATCATTATATTGCTCAGCAACAATTCAGACTTTTCATTATTCCTTTAATTTACTTTTTAACTGTAGGTACAGCGAATATCTACATACCCTATTACAAACTATTAGTATATTACATTCCACAAAGCCTTATATTGTGCCTTAATGGTGCTTTCTTATTACAATATATTTCTAATTACAGTAGAACGTCGGTTATCCGAACTAATTGGGACCTGAGGGTGTTCGGATAATCAAATGTTCGGATAATCAAACATAGTTTTAATAATGCCATTTGAGGCGCTTACTGATAGGTAAATTATTGATTAAGCATGTGGAAATTAAAAACACAACATATTTACGTATACATAATACTTTTATTATATTATCAACTCTTTTATGTAATTTTGTACTGAAGTTAATATAATATTCACACATTTTATAAAGAGTAATGTCAAATTTAAAAAAAAATAGAAACATAAAAATATGATAAAGTAACATTTTTAATACTGTAATGTATTGCATTGGAATTACTTTGTAAAATAGTCTTTTATTGTCTTTTGCTTTAAACTTGAGGACCGTTTTTTAGCTGCTAAAGTCCCTAAGCCTCTTTAGCAGTAAAAGCTGAGTTGGGCTGCTCTCCTCTTGCTTTTCAAGCCAAGACATCGCAGTATTAAATGCCGAAAAAGCTTCTTCATGACTTGGACGATTCTTGGTGCTTTCTGCAGTATCTGTGTTACAGTCTTCATCGCTGTCATGCTGGGTGGTATCTTCAGCCAGCATCAGAGAAACAATTTCCTCATCATCAATGATCTGGAAGCCTGGGTCATTGTCCATTGTTAGCCAATCTTCAGTATCTTGTATGTCACATTCTGAAAATCCAGGAATTTCTCCATACAACTCCAAAAATTCATCAACATCTTCCTGGTCTGTAACTTCAGGCTCTATGTTTTCACGAGTCTTTTCTAAAATTTTGTTCCAAGCATTTTTTAAGTTGCTTTCTTTCATGGTGCTCCAAGAGTCTGCTATCATGTAAGAACAATCTTTGACATTGAGTTTTTTGGCAAATTGCACAACACTTTCTTCATTGGCATCAGCAAGTAACAAGCGACGAAGAACTTGCTTTTTGTACATCCTTTTAAGCTTTTCTATAACGCCCTGGTCCATGGGCTGAAGTAACGCTGTCACGTTAGGTGGTAAATAGGTCACTTTAAAGTCCTCGTAGATTGAGTTCAATATTTCAACATCCGGGTGGGTTGGGGCATTGTCTATAACGAGAAGTACTTTGCCCAGCTTATTGTTATCTTTTTTGTATTTTTTGACATCAGGGATAAATTCATTAGTAAACCAGTCTAAAAAAATTTCACAATTCATCCACGCATTCTTTTGTGATTTGTAGGTAAGAGGTAAACAAGTCACATTTTTAAAACACCTAGGCTTTTTAGATTTGCTTATCATTAGGAGAGGCAATGCATGCGTACCAGTAGCGTTTGCTGCAACCATGATTGTTACACGCTCCTTGCTAACCTTAAATCCTGGCGCCGCCTTTTCTCGTTTTGATGCCAATGATTTACGCGGCAGTGCCTTCCAATTAAGGCCTGTTTCATCAGCATTGTATACCAAATCCAATGAATATCCTTCATCTTTTAACAGTTTGGAAAATGTCTCTTTATATTTTTCTGCAGCTGCAGAATCTCCAGATAATATTTCACCTTGTATGTCAAGCTCACGTACACCATGGCGTGATTTAAAATTCTTCAACCACCCTGTACTAGCCTTGAAGTCGGCTGACCCACCAAGTTTTTTATTGATTTGGATGGCTTTTTCAGAAAGCAAAGGGCCTGATATTGGTTCCCCCTTTGTTCGCCTTTGAATGAACCATAGATACATCGCCTCTTCTAATTTTTCATCTTGAGGTCTTTTCATCGATTTCCTTTTTCTAGATCCATCTTCGCTGTCCAGTTTGGAGGCAAATTTAAGGATTTCAGATTTTTTACTTTTTATCTCTGATATTGTTGCCTTGCCAACGTTAAATTGTTTTGCTAAAGATGTCCCTGTTTCACCTTTTTCTAGTTTTTCAATGATTTTTAATTTTGATTCAATAGATTAAACATTTCTGCTTCTTTTATTAGGTTTACTAGAGGTCGCCATGTCAAATTATAAACATCCTACGGCCTACAATATTACAACTAACCTAACCTTAAAACAACAATAATGTACAGAATAAAAGAAAAAACTAACTTACTGGACTAATGTTCTTGAAACTACTGTACAGTCCAATACTATTAACTTCACAAATTATAAACTAAACTGTACTGTACTTTCCAAACAAACTTAACTTCACAAATTATAAACTAAACTGTAATGTACTTTTAGCGCTGCACTATGCGAGTGAATGATTGACAAGGAAGCGACTGCTGTGAGTGCCGTCTAACGTCTGCTACGTCGCACGGCGGCGCCGACTACCAAGGTCAAACTGACGAGTGTTTATTACGCGGTGACGTTTGGTCTAGTTCAGGTTACACGCAACCTTTTTTCGTGTTCGGATAATTGACGTTTCGGATAATTGACGTTCGGATAACCGACGTTCTACTGTACTTAAATTCGACTGTTTTTTTCAAAAATCTACTGTTCCTGTATTATTTTCTTCAGGATACAGAATTGTAATTATATCAACCAATTTGAGATCCTATACATCTCTAAATATTCTTATTTTGGAATGTTTTCTTATTTTGTTTTTCTATATATGTGTCTATCTATCTATATCTATATATTTATCTACATCTCTCTCTCTCTCTCTCTCCCTTTCCCCCCTCTCTCTCCCTTTCTCTCCCCCCTCTCTCTCTCTCTCTCTCTCTCTCTCTCTCTCTCTCTCTCTATATATATATATATATATATATATGATGAATAGCTACTATCCGGAGTACATCCGTTCATTCTGCAGTTCATAAAACCACAGTTCCGACGTTTCCCTAGAATCTCATCTAGCATTGGCGAAGTGAACCCAACAACAATTGAAGAGCGAATGAAGAGTGCAGACAACTCTGCTCCTACATATAGAGGAAAGAAGGCCTTCTATAATGCCCATTGATTTTAATCTACACACACCTAAACCAAACAATTGCTCACATTCCTTTCCCTTCGTTCACCTTTCTGCCAATAAAATCTATTGATGACACATTCCACACTGCGGTCAAATTCAAAGAATCATCGCATTTGTTAAGACTCCCTTGCGTCTCTATGTCGATAGCCTCACGTATGATTCTAGTTGTGTAGTTTTTCACTTGAGCAATCTGTCGGCAAAACTGGAAATAAATGGTATGTTCTGTCTCGCTGTGGTGTTTGTACAGAGACGATGTTTTCTGCTTGTTTTTTAAGGCTAAGTTTGAGCTCCTCAAGCCTAGCTGAGATATGTCTTTTTGTTTGGAGAATGTATGATTTCTTACAAACTCCACAAGAAATGCTGTAAACGTCATGGTTTTCGATGAAGATCTTATTTTTGGAATTACCAAGAACCTTATCGATGGTGATGTTAGGCTTGTAGACAGAACATATACCATGCCTCCAAAGAGTGGTCCCTCTAAAAAATAAACAGACGTACTCCTGATAATAACTATTCATCATATATATATATATATATATATATATATATATATATATATATATATATATATATATATATATATATATTCTATTCATACTATAATATTTATGTAGTATGATATAATAACTTTGGTTTCTTTCTACTGGTTTTAGTGTCTTAACTTTTATGTTGAACTCTCAGTTCGTCATATTTTTCCAAGATATGAGTAACCTAATTAAGTTCTTCTCATTTTTCCTGTTATAGTAATGACTTCTTCAAAATGTTACATAATTATTTTCTATTGTTTGAATATAATAATTAGTTTTTAAAAATTTTACTAATTGTTATCAGTTACAATTTTTATCTATTACAATTTTAATATTTTGCCTTGTTGTAAAGCTTTACATACTTTTTAAAAAAATATAATAATATTATTATTCTTTGTTTTATAGTATTTGTTAACACTCTTCTAATTTAATTGTTATGTGCAATTAATGTATTTATCCTTTAAAGTTCAAAATAATATTGTATATACAAAAACAAAATTGATTATTTTTCAGTATTTAAAAATGTTAATGTATTGACAGCATTTAAAAAAAGAGACAAAATGGAGTTTTACCCAAATGACAGTAAATTATGTTGAAAAATATCTAGCTTTAGGTTTGTAGTTCTTAGATTTCCTTTAATTTATATGATTTTTTTTCTTTTATACTCACTTTGAAAGTTTAGAATATATACTAATAGAATTTTAGTAAAATTGAGATACATTTTATATGTAATCAAATTAGATGCACATAATTTCATTAATTTTTGTCATTAAAAAAAAATATTCTATACACAGTGTTAATATGAAGCAAATAGTATGAAAAACTTATTACTAAGCAGTTGAATGTTATAATAATTAAAAATTACTTTACTAAGTGAATACATAGGGCTTACTTGTTAACGCATTTCGAAACAATCGTTCCTTGTACAAAGCAAAGCCTCTACTGGCACCATACGCATTAGATACAAAGGTTGTCGGAATGAATTTATGACTGTCGAAGGGGTGGGTTATTTGGTTGTGCACTATGTAATGGAAAAGGGAGTTGGCCTCAAAATGTGTGTGATTGTTTAATATGTTTTCTTTATCTGTTGCGTAGTGTTTGTATATCTCGTATTTTTCTAAAGTTGTTAGTTTTCTACTTTGTTTTAATGTGTGGAGTATGTTTAAATTAGTATGTATGTCCGTCTGTGTGTGTGTTGCGTGTTTTTTATATGTATTGCGAGGCTGGATTTGGGTTTGTTTGGTTTCTTTGGGCAATGTGTTCTTTGAAGCGTTTATAAAATGACCTACCGGTTTGACTGATATAATAGCTGAGACAACCATTACATGGTAACTTGTAAATACCGGATAGCTGTATTTGTCGGTTTGTTTTTGAAAGGGTTGTATATGCTGCCTTAAAGTGTTTGTTGTTTTGTAAGATAATTATCTTTTTTTTTATCAATTTTGGTAGTGAAGTTTCTTGAATGTTTAGGCTATTTTGTGTGTGTTTTTATTGTGGTAGGTGAGGGATGTGTATTTGTTGTTTTATGTGTGGTTTGTCTGCGTGGCCGTTTGATGATTTTTGTGTTTAATTTCCATGAGTATGTTGTCTATGATTGTGTGTTGGTAGCTGTTTTGTTGAGCATTGTTTTGTATTTGATTGTGTTGAATTCTTCGTCATAGTCTTTCTGTAGCATGGGTATATTGATTAGGCGGGTAATATGTGATTAAATGCAGTGTGTTTGTGTTGTGGGGGGGATTAGATGTATTATGTATGACAGTATCGGTAGTTGTTGGTTTTCTGTATATTTTGAAATTGTGTTTGGTGATGGTAAGGTCTAGGAAGTTTATTTTATTGTTTTCTTTTAATTCGAGGGTAAATGTGAGGTTTTGGTGTGTGGTATTAATGTAATTGTGTAGTTGTTTGATTTGTCGTTTGTTGCCATAGTATGATATTCGCCAAACAAGTAGGTCATTTTTACACACTTCGAAGAACACATTGCCCAAAGAAACCAAACAAACCCAAAATCCAGCTTTGCAATACACCTAAAACACGCATCACACACACATACACACACACACAGACAGACATACATACTAATTTAAATATATTCCATACATTAAAACAAAGTAAAAAACTAACAACTTTAGATAAATACAAGATATACAAACACAACACAACAGATAAAGAAAACCTATCACACACATTTTGAGGCCAACTCCATTTTCCATTACATAGTGCACAAATGAAAATAGCCCATCCCTTCGACAGTCATAAATCCATCCCAACAACCTTTGTACTTAACGCGTATAGTGCCAGTAGAGACTTTGGTTCGTAAAAGGAATGATTGTTTCAAAACGGGTCAGCAAGTAAGCCCTATGGAAGTGGTTAAGTAGTTTTTAATTATAGTTTAATCAGTGAATTCAAGATGATTACATCAAGCAACAGTTATATGTTACCAATATAAATCTTGTTTTCAGAAAGTACTGTTAAAACTTATCGATAATGCAGTTATATTGAGCAATAAAGTTCCTCAAGTGGATCCATTTGTTCTAACTAAACTTAAATATCCTGAAGACTTGTATCTCTCACCAGTAGGACTTCTCCAGCCTGAAGTGACAGTGGTTCGTGATCGTTTAATAGCAGGAATTAGATCTGCAGTGATACCACTAGTGGCTTATTGTAAAGAATACAACAAACATGCACCTTTATACAGTTTGAATGTTGATGAATATATTGAGTTAGTATAACAAAAGATGTTATTAATTATTAAAAAGTTTAAAATTTAATAGTTTAATTGGTTGAAGTTTACTTACAATTTTCAATCATGTTTTAAAGGGTACTTTGTTTATATATAGTTTTTAAACAATTACCAGTTACAAGATTTACTTATAAAAAGATTTTTCAAGTGGAGATAAATATAAATCAGTTACAGTAGAGGATAAAAATTCTGGATGTTAGTATTCCAAACCTTAAAAGGTTTCAACAAATATTTATAATCAGCACTGGGAGATCCAAATTAGGACAGAAGTACCCCCAGGGTAGTGGATGTAACTCTCTTCCCCAAAAAGTCCAAATTTACACTAGATAAAATTGCATTTTATCAAATAAGTTGACATTTCAAAATTTTAATTAACTTATTGTTTACAATCAGTATTGCTTTCTAACCTTTTGATTAGCAACATTTGCTTGCACTGATGCGGCCCCTGGGAGCAACATATTTTTGAAAGATTTTTATACCTTCTTTTTTTTTCTAATTTTTTCTTAATTTTTCTCTAATTTTTTAAATTGTAGTAATGTTTATTAATATATTTTTTTAAAAATTTCTAATTTTCTCATGTTGACCAAACTTTACCTTACGTTTACTAACAATTTCTTAGCTAAAAATTATCTAATCTTTTTTTTTTTGTAAAATACCTATTCATTGTAAAATACCACACAAACTTTAAGAAATTCTGTAAACAAGTGGAAAAAACCAGACTTGAGACACAAAAGAATTTCTTCACTATTCAATTGCCTATTCATTATAAAATACTGCACAAACTTCGAAACGACCTGTAAATAAGTGGGAAAACCCTTAAACTTTGAAAACAAAAAAATGATGACTATGTTCTCTGTTAGAATTTATCGTTCAGATAGTTACAAATAATTAATCTAGAATACACACAATGCACAGGAAAACAAATCGTAAATGTACGGCAAATGGTAATCTGAGAGAAATGGCAGAACGAACATATACAGGAATGTTCCTGCTGGCAGTTGTTCAATCTCATGTACTGGTATGTGAATGCTAATAAAAGGGTTAAATTTAACAATGCTTCATTATTGTTGCAAACCAACTACCATACCACTCCTCATGTGCAGTGGTAGACCTGGTAGGTGTTTCACGCAACTGGTATATTCCTCAGGATGAAATTCTGGATCCACCCCCTTATAATCAAACTATGTAATCACAACTTACCTGAGGCTTGTATAACAGTAGTCTATGGTCTATTTGAAGACTCTACTTCCGTTTCTCACTTCTTTAGGGTCTAAAGTTCATAGCATGTCATTTCAAGTGAAGTATTTCATAAAAAAATACACCATCATTGGAGCTATAAAAAAAATAACTATTTTATTCTTCAAACTAAATAAGATTTTTAACAAGCTTGAAAATTAAATTGATTTTAATAAAATTTATATTGATTCTGACTTATATAGATTTGAATTATTAAAAAATAAGATAAATTAATATGGTTGCTTTAATATTTTTGTACATAGTATTTTTACTTTTAGGAAATATAAAGAAGAAAATCATTTAGCAAGTGAAGTTAAAGATGAGATTGCATTGCAATTGAGACTTAAATCTAACCTACAAGCTACTATTCCACCTATGATTTTGATTGGGCCTTTCATAGTTCACACAGATTCATTGAAACAATTCTTAGTTAATAAGCGACATGAAATTGCCACTAAACAACTTATTAGCTATGCAGATCGAATGAAGTTACTTATTGAAGAAGTAAGGGAACATTTTAAGTAAAATTTAGGCTAATATTCTAATTAAAAGAAATTAAATATTATGCCTGAATGATTTTCTTCTAGGCAATGGAAGAATACAAAAACATTTATAGGAAACTCTGTGAGAAACCTGTATCAATTGAACACATTTTTGAAATAAGAGATTGGATGGAAACTATACCATTAACTGTTCGTGGTCAGGATGACTTAGTTCGCAAATATTTATTGGTAATTAAACTATTTAATTCTTGAATTTTGTAGTCCATTACGTTCGGTGAATCTTATTAATCACTTAAACAATAGTTTATGACTATCCAAACTTTAACTATAATTTAGAAAGACTTTATTTTTGTATAGGTTTTTGATACTTTGTTTAATGTAAATTATTTCTGCTTTCTGTTTGGTATTTATAGCTGCTTTAGTGTTGTTGTTTATGTCTAATCTTCCGTATGTAACTCACAACATAACACCTACATACGCAAAAATAAACATAAAGAACAACACTAAAGCAACTACAATTACCAAACAAAAAGCAGAAATACTTTACATTAAACAAAGTATCAAAAACCTATACAAAAATAAAGACTTTCTAAATTATAGTTAAAGTTTGGATAGTCATAAACTATTGTTTAAGTGATTAATAAACTATTTAAGTAATTAGTATAGTATTTTAACTGTATATTTGAATTGTACATTTAACTGTAGAAGGTTTATATGTTTAGAGCTATAATACCCATGATTTATTGGCATAGAAACTTTTGTTATTACTATGTTTATAATTAAAAGGTACTTAACTAAGTGAATACGTAATGGCTTACTTGCTGACGCATTTCAAATATTCGTTCCTTTTACGAAGTTAACCCTCTACTTCCATAAGTAGAGGGTTAGCTTCGTAAAAGGAAAGAATGTTTTGAAACGCGTCAGAAAGTAAGCCATTATGTATTCACTTAGTTAAGTGCCTTTTAAATATAGTTTAATCAGTGAATTCAAGATGATTATATCAAGCAACGTTTTTACTATGTGTTTAACATACTAAGCAAAACATTAAAAATCCTGTTTAAATGTCTGATATACAATATAGACAAATAAAGTCAAAGGAATGTAGGGTATATAATCCTAGTCTATTTTTAAACTTGTATAAACTTATAAAATCAATCATTCACTCTTTGGACTTAGTTACTCATAAATAGTGAGGCAATGGGAGTGAACAAAATTTAGTAAAGACTTGGATGTCAGTTTAAAATGAGTGATTCAAGGAATAAACTTGACTAAAATCAGACCAAACAACCCTCAATTTATGCAAACACAATTTTTAGTGAAATGACATAAAGTTGAACATTTACATCTTTTGTTTTATAGCAGTGCTTGGTTATTAATTCTGATGGAGTCCTTGCTAAGAATGTATAAACTAAGAAATAAAATGTATTCATTTTTGTGGGGTGAATATCATGTTATTACTGCATTTATAGAAGATTTCTGGTTTAAATTTGCTTTTTTAATTGACCCATGTAAAAGCTTAAACAGCTCATTAATATCTATAAACTCTCCTCTTTTTGAAATTTAGATTTCAGTCTTAGTGATTGAATTTTAGTGCTGAATTAAAGATAAGCATTCAGTAATAAGCAAGAAGGCATTTTTCTGCAGTTTTTGGGTTACAATGTTATAAAGAAATTCAGGATGTCCAATAAAATTATACAGTTTTCATGATTTGTTAAAAAATGTAAATAAATCCATAACACTCATTAATTTATAAAGTTACAGTATTGTCTTAATTATTTTTGTAATATTATACCAAAAACCCTTTTTTTTGTCCATATCTTAGGAATACCAAGTTCTTGATGCTTTTTGGTGGCCTTTAGAACAGGAAGCTTTTGAAGCAAAATGGGAAGCAGTTGGCTGGCCTTATAGGTTACAGAAGAAGATTGAGGAAGTAAATGATTTTCTTGATGAAGAAACAGACAAGTTTCAGAAAATTCAAGTTGATGATGAGTTCACAATGCAGGACAGGATAGAATTGATTACTTCTAATATTGCTCACTTTGCTGGACAATGGGACATATCAAAGGTAACATTCTGTATAAAACTTTAACGTTTCTTCATTCAATATTTAGATGACATTGTTGTTAAGAACTAATTTTTAAGATTCAGATTTGAGTTTGGCTTAAGAAATTTATATACTGTAGTAGATTTAAAAAAATACTAAAGCTTAATTTAGTTAAAAATCCCTCAGGCAAAGTAAAGTTTAAGTAAACAAATACAATTATTTTATATATATATATATATATATATATATATATATATATATATATTTATTTATATATATATATATATATATATATTTATATATATATATATATTTATATATATATATATATATATATATATATATATATATATATATATATATATATATATATATATATATATATATATATTTATATATATATATATATATATATATATATATATATATATATTTATATATATATATAAATATATATATATATATATATATATATATATAATTTTAATAAAATGTAAATCTATGTGATGGGTTTTGAATTTGGAAAAAGTACTAGATTTTATAAGTTTTCCTTTCTTTTAGTCTTTCGCTTTAAATGTATATTGGTTTTTTATATCAGTTATTAATCTATACATTTTATTATTAAACTAATTATTTACTTGTGAACTTATAATTTAAACTTACACGCAGTGTGATCAAAAACGTTTTATCTAAGTGGTTTTTCAAAGTTTTTTTTTCAATTATAAGTTTGACAAATGATTAAATGGTTTAATAATGAAGATAAAGTTTTTCCAGTTGTAATGGACAGTTAATTCCATGAATCTTGGAAATTTTTAATTTCATTCAATATATTTCACAGAACAAATTGTTACAGGAATGTATTTTTAGAATTTTCTCCTTGAGTTAGTATTTAATTGTTCTTTTGTTGTTTTTTTTCAACTTATTACTTATTGGTTCTTAAATCTTTTTTGTTTAAAATATAGTTAATTTATTGTTGATTTTAACAAATAGTTATAAGAAATGGTTTGTTGTTAAATTATTTACTAAATATATTTTAATATGATCAATGAGTTCTAGTCCAATAACACTAATGCGAATTGAACTTGTTAGGAAACTTTTACTGATGAAAACCAGCAGGTACTGTGTTTACTTTTTCCTGTTCAATAATTATTTTCGCTTGTCTTATATTAAAAAACTTAAGATTTAAATCAGGAAGATAAACAAGAAACATTAAATGTTTTAATTTTCTATTAGTGTTTATTGTAATTCTTTACTATGTCTAATTATATCTCTTTAGAGAGGCTTAGTCCCTTCATATTTCAATTTAAAGTGCAAGTTGTAACTCTGTTAACACTGATGTTTTAAAATTACTTGATTTTAGGTTCATGAATTAGCTGTTGATATTCGCCGAGCTTGGAAAATGATAAAAGAAACCCAAGAGTTTGGACAACTGTTAAATCAAAGACAGAAGCTTTTTGGTATGCCAGTTACCCCATTTGATCAAATACATAAATTGTTAAAAGAGTTTGAACCCTATAAAAATTTGTGGACTACTGCTTCAGGTAAATAGAAGGCTTGTTTTCTTAAAGTAAGTTTCATTTTAATATTTAGCTGGTACATTAATGTTTTCACTTATACACAAAAGAATGTAAGAAAATTGGTTAAGATGTTTGTAGAAGACTCTGCAATTAATTGTTCATGAATAGAAATTTAGTGGATGGCAGTATGTCATTAATGATAAACTCTTCCAAAAAATTGATGAAAATTTTTAAGATAATATAATTTTTACTATTTCATAAATTTCATGAATTTTTTCAGTTCCAATTAATGTTTTCTACAAAATTGTGGCACTACGTTTCTATGAAATATTTATAAATGACTTTAAATCATGCTCAGGAAGTGGCTGAATCTTGTGAAGATGGAAAGTTAATCATGTGATACAGCAGGTTTAAACACAAATAGAAATTATGGAAAACATTTGATTTAGACTTCTAACTTTTCATGCAAATTAAATTTGTTCAAAAGAACCTTATGTTAAGTTTATACATAAAAGAAATTAGAATTAAAAAAAATCTTTTGAATTTTGTAGCCCATTACGTTTGGTGAAACTTAATTAATAACTCTACATTAGTTTATGACTATCCGAACTTTATTGGTGATGGTTTGGAGTATATTTAGGATTTTGGTGATGTGGGTTTGTGGTATGTTGCTATGCAATAATTGGGACTTAGGTTGTTGAGAGTTTCGGATAAAGTTTTGATAGTCATAAACTAATGTAAAGTTATTAATTGTAAAAAATATATTTTTAGCATTTAGTTTAAAACAACTTAATAAATAATATATGTATGTAGATAAATTTTTCTATCCTTTTATTTATTTTGTAGTTAATCATCATAAAATTACCTTCCATAAATATCACATGCAATTCTAGGATGTGGAAATTAATTCATATTAAAAATCCTTTACTGTAAAAGACCCATCATGCTGTGTTTGCAGTATTTTGGTAGTTACCTATTACACTTCCTATTTCCTATTACACTCTATTTTTCATGTTGTATATAACATAAACACAATAAACTTATGTACACATTATTATATACAAAGTGTTCCATATTTATCCAACAATAAAAAAAAAAGAAGTTATTGCACAAAATATGAAAATAGGGAAAGTCAGATGAATATTAAATTATTACACATTCGTTTTCAGCTCTATCTTCATCAGAAAAATATATATACATTTTGCCTGGGATGATTGATAAATAAGTGGCAGTTAGAATTTGATTAATTTTTTCAGAGTGGTAATCGTATCTGTAAGTAAGCGGTAGCTTAGAATAAAAAACACTGGCTTTTGAACCATGATAAACATTAAATAAGCCTAGGCAAGATGTCTGCAAATCCATTCATCTCCTTTTCCACTTTCCAATTATTTCTCACCATTTTCATAAATATCGTTGAGAATTTTCACATCCTTTACAGAAATATCACTTTCAAACTACTATCAAAACAAAAAATCTCCCTTATATCACTTGAACAAATTCTTATGTCCTGGTCTATTTCTAACTAAAATGATAATGGCAGTTAACCACTGTTATGTATTCAGCACATATAGAAATATCTGTGCTTATGCCAATCAATAGACCAAAGTATTCTTTTTAATTATTGCAAATAGAAGTGCTGTAAAACCTTTTGTTCATAAATAAAATCAATATTTTTAGTAGCTATTAAGAGTATTTAATTCAGTAACTCTGCAACTGATTGAATATTAGAAACAATTTTCATTGTTTGCATATTGTAGGGTTATGTAAGAAATGTACTCTTCTGACAATGAAATGCACAATGGTAAATTGTTCTTGAGAAATTCTGTATATCCATAGAGGTCTTATAACCATTTAAATTGTGGAGGTGGTGGTTATTGTCATCACACTAGGCACTTTTGCTAACATATTCACTGAAGACGATGTGGATCTGTGTACCAAGACAGATGGAAGACATGTGGATAATATGGAATCACTTCCCCTATTTTCTATCAATTCATTCTTTCAGTGTAAAGTTAGCAGCCGCCAGAGAAGTTTTAAATGGCGTCCATGTGCTAGTCTTACCATAAATTTTGGTGATTTGTTTCTTGTGCTTTTGTGTAAAACAAAAACGAGATAGTTGTTTCTAAGCTAGCTAAGCAGTATAAAGAAACAAATTATTATAATCTGTCATTAGGACACTGTAATTACCATTATGTGATTTAGTGTTAGGCATCATGAAATAACTATGCTTTAATTTGAAACTAAGCCAGAAGTTTAGAGAATTGATGTCGACAAAAAAATGTGTTCCTACAAGTACTACTGATTATTTGTGAGTAGATAAACCTTAGACATGTATAGGTAATATATATTACGTATGTTGACAGCTGACCCAAGAAAAAAACTGTCCCAGTAGAACTTTGCGTCTCTTTCTCCATGGTTTTTAATCAAAATCTAGCTAACATGCTGAGTATATACATGCTAAAATATTCATCATCTAAACCATAACAAAAACATAGATTTACAAATTTTTAATACATAATTAATTACTTTTTTAATTTTAGGAAGTAATTATTTCTAGAAAAAAACCTTTAAACTTACCAACAAAGAGCAGTCAGTAAAGCTTTTGTCACATTTAGGACACTGTCTTTTGGCTTCCTGCAACAATTCCTAGAAATAGACTGTACGTTGTGAAAGCTAAGATCAAAATAAACAAAGTCACGTCTATCAGGAATATAGTCCCAATACCAAGGAAACAGTTTTGAATCAATGAAAACTGCAGCTTAACTTAAACCGCAGCACCAAAGACCGAGCATGACTCATTGCTGCTGCAGTGAATGTGCTTAGGTATGAATGTTTTATTCAATAAAAATATCCAGTACTATGTTAGTGGTGGAGCTACTTTTACAACTGGTCATTTACTGATCGACTGTGATAACTTTAAGTATATGATCTCCAATGAAGCTTAACGATGACATTAATGGATGAGGTTTGGCCAATGGCAAGACCATTGTTTTCTTATGTCATCTAAATTTATTTAATATATTTGTGCTATGTGATTGTGTATATAAAATCAGCTCTTGATAATTCATATGCAGATAATTTACTTTGCAGCTAATTCGCTGTATAGTGTAATAATGACAGTAACATGTGGCATTATTGTCTGATACCAAAATCTATAACTATTGGAATTGTGCTGTTCAAGAACAAAGAACAATCTTTAAATTTTTGAAATTTTCAGGAAGAAACCTTTGTAATTTATTGTGGAGATGAATCATAATTTCTGCTGACATATTTTCAAGTTTAAACATGCATCTTTACTCAGTGGCCTGCTGTTGTTTATTGCAGTACAGAGTTTACTAGAATAGCATGTTTTTAATTTGTTTTAATGAGTTAACTATACCTGCTCATATTCAAATCTGTCCTGGGGCAGTTGCTCAGCAGTTTAATGAAACTATTTTTGACATGGCACAAACTCTTTTTCTTGGTTCTGCCACTACCAATTCTGTGGTGGATATTTCTGATACAACTCATTTTGTTCAGTTTGTTTACAGCTTTCAGACAATGGAGTCAGTTCCTAAGAATGTTTGCCACAGGACAAATAGCAATAGCTTTATAAGTCTTTGTGTATTTTATATGTAAATAAGATAACAAATTTCACATCACTGGTCTCATAACTGATATTTAATTTAATCTTCACACAAATGAAGGTGTGTGTGTACTACATTATACTATATTGCTTTTTTACATATAGAATTTCATTGTATAATGATAAATAATATAAATATTTTGTGATTTATGGTGTTATAAACTTTGAATCTTTCGTCATAAGTAAAAAAAAAAATATTTTCAAAGTGACAAAATAGTCATTCCTGTGTATTTCAGATTGGTTAAAGTCTCACCTAATATACATGGACAATCCTTTAGTGAATGTTGATGGTGAATCAATTGAAAGAACTGTTAATGAATATTACAAAACTATGGTCAAGTGTTATAGAACATTTACTGAAATGCCAGGTGAGATGGTTCACAGTCTTTTAAAACTGATTTTTTAAATTTTTTTACAAATGTCTTTAATATGTAATTTTAATGGGTTAATATTTTTGATCAGAGGTGCAGGCGATTGCACACGATGTGAGAGAACAAATAGATAATTTTAAGCCATACATACCTCTGATACAAGCTCTTCGTAATCCTGGCATGAGGCAGAGACATTGGGATAAGCTGGCTGAACTGACAGGTATAAATTTTTTTATATATGTTACAAATGTATTTTTTTCAAATTTGCATTTATTTTAAAAATGATTTACAGTAGAGTCTCAGATTTTTTGAGCTTCCATTAAATTTGAACCTATTTCTATTTGAGCTATTTTATCTATTTAAAAAAAAATGATGAATCGGGTCTCCAAAAAATGTTTATAGCCATACAGTATGCAAAGGCAAAGAATCAGGATTTAAAGAAAGGTTCATATCAATACGGTAAGCAAAGGAAATGAGTCGGGCTTTCAATAAATGTTCATATCAATTTGTTATGCAAAGGAAATGAGTCGGGCTCCCAATAAATGTTTATTTCAAACAGTATGCAAAGGAAATGAGTCGGGCTTCCAAGAAATGTTCATATGAAGTTCTATAAACTGATTTTGTGCATTTTTAATTATAGTACTGTATTAGGGCTCATTAAAACACCTATTTTTTCTAATTCATAGGAACGTAATTTCCATGTAATCCGAGTTTTCAGTAATCTGAGGGAGTCTCCATCCCATCTACCTCAAATTATCGAGACTATACTGTATATTAAATTTTAATATTGTTCGTAATTTTAATAAATTCAGATCATACAGTTCTCTCTCTCTCTCTTTATATATATATATATATATATATATATATATATATATATATATATATATAAATTTTATATATAAATTATATATATTTAAATTTTGTTTTAATATATATATATATATATATATATATATATATATATATATATATATATATATATATATATATATATATTCTTTTTTCCCCTAAAAATTTTTTTTTTTATCTCTTGAACTTTTTGTTGAATTATAGTTCCTAGCTGTTGTAATTAATCTGTTGAACTGTTGTAATTAATCTTCTTGGCCCTAGATCTCACAACCCACTCCCACACAATTTCATTTATGTTTTTGTTTTCTGTTTCTATAAATTTTTCTTTCATAGAATCATTTCCACTCAAATATTTACATTTTATTTCTCATTTTGTTTTTACAATCTTGAATACTTGAGTTTTACAGATTTAAATATTTTCCATTGTTTGTTTAACACTCAACCTATTTTATAACCTTCAATTTATTATTGAGATCAAGAACATGTTTTTTTAAAGCCGTTGTTAACACAGGTGGAATACAGAGATACCCTGTAGATAAAGTTTTAGTAAGTACTGCAGCTATAGTATACTATATATAGCCTTGTCATTGGAGAAAATACATAACTGCTATACATAACTGTGCATGTTTATTGGTTGTATTATTATTTATTATTATTATTAAAACTCAGAGGGACCTTATCGGTGTAGAGTACTTAGCTACAGCCTTTGCACTCTCTTCCCATCCCTACCACAGGATTAGCTTAGTGGATACCTACCTCTTTGCAGAAACCAAGTACCCACCTGATGCTAGATCTTCTGATATCCTCTGGTGTACATACCTGCTAGCCAAACCACTTTCTCCTTGCAGCTTCCAAAGGAGGACAACAACAAAGCACATGGATTGGGCTTTCCTCTTGGTCTCGTCGCATCTCTTGCACACAGGGGACCTAAATATTCCAATTTTGTATTGCAACCTCTTCATATTCTAATGACCTGTGACCAGCTCTACAGTAACTCTGAGTTGAGGTCTACTTAAGGAAAGTAGTTCTGTGCCCCACAAGTCTCCCGAGTATCCCCACAGTACTTTGGATTTTTTGCACCCAAAGTCGCATTCCATTCTTCCCTGCACAACCTGTCTATGTGTACCATTATCCTCGCCCCTCCTGAGGCAGCATGCCCACTGCCCTCAGCAATGGTCCTTGAGTTATACACCTTTGGTTTGCTAAGGCGTCTGCTTTCTCATTCCCTATCCAGCCAGAATGTCCTGGCATCCAGGTTAGGTTGAGCGAATTATACTTACCCAGCTCTGCTAGAGAAGCTCTATTTCCTGCCACCAGCTTAGTGCTGGCACTAGCCTTACCTAAAGCCTGAAGAGCTGCCTGACTGTCCGAGCAAATCCAGATGGTCTTGTCCCTCTTGCCAGACCCTATTATTTCCTCAGCACATAGTTTGATTGTGAGCACCTACGCCTAGAAAACAGAGTTGTAGTCTTCCAGGCAAAGACATAATCTGTCTTGGTGTCTCGGTCCACTAAAGCTGGCTCCCACTCCTTTCTTTATCTTGAACCCATCCATGAACCAGATTTCACCATATTTAGGTCTATACTCAGCCCATACCTCTCTTGCAGTGTTGTAATTAATCTTCTTCGCCCTAAGTTTTACAACCCACTTCCTCAAAATTTCATTTATGTTTCTGTTTTCTGTTTTTATAATTATTTTTCATAGAATCATTTCCATTCAACTATTTACATTTTATTTCTCATTTTGTTTCTACAATCTTGAATATTTGAGTTTTACAGATTAAAAAATTTTCCATTATTTGCTCAACACTCAACCTATTTTCTTCAATAACCTTCAATTTATTATTGAGATCAAGAACTTGTTTTCTTAAAGCTGTTGTTAACTCAGGTGGAATTCAGAGATACTCTGTAAATAAAGTTTTAGTAAGTACTGCAGCTATAGTATACTATATAGCCTTGTCATTGGAGAAAATACATAACTGCTATACATAACTGTGCATGTTTATTGGTTGTAAAGGGAATAATAAATACAATTGCTTTACTTTTTTTTGGCAGAATAAGATAATATGAGTAAGATTCTGAGCTGGTGTTATTTATTATCTTGTTGTTTTGCAGCAAATAAATTACCTAAATGACCTAGCAAAGGTAGACTCAGGTAGTAAGAATTTCTATGGCAGACCATATGGTATTGTCTTTCATTCCATTTTCAGAAATTCAGTCATGTCATCTACCTTTACCTCTCTGTGTCTCTGTCTGTCTGTCTGTCTCTCTCTCTCTCTCTCTCTCTCACTCTCTATCTATCTATCTATCTATCTATCTATTTATCTATGTATCTATCTATCTATCTATCTATCTATCTATCTCTCAAATTAAAGTTTTTTTTTGTAACATATAGGTAGCAGACTTTCCATTTCTGGAAGAATCTGCTTAAAACTGGTAGGATTCTATATAAATTTTTGATATTCCATTGGGGGTGGAGAATTTTATTGTTATTGATACTATTTAGCAAAAAACCACTATTGATAACTTTCAGCAGAGATGCTTCTCTTGTCCTTAAATACAGGTTCTGTTGAGAACAGGATTCAGTATTTTTTTTACTTTGTGATTGTAAGGTTGGCATTCATACATAAGGAGCGCCTATTTTAAAATTTATTGAGAAGCAATAAACTATCAGTTCAAATAGTTTTTGTGAACATACCAAATTGAGATATTAATGGTATTTTAAAATAGATAAAATGGGTTAATTGTAGTTTAGAGTTTACAAAATTGAAGTTTTATGATTTGATCTCACATCTAATATTTTGGTGTATGTGATACACATTTTACTTAAGTAACCCTAGAACTGATGACCACTGCATATTATGTACATTTCCTTTTTTACATTTAGTGATACAGACACAAAATAAATACATTTATTTTGCAGTGTTGTATTGCTCTAACTACCGAAGTTATGACAAATTCACTAGTCGATTCTGTGGATTGCCTACTATGGATAAAAATAATAATTTTATGTACACGAGATTTATTTGATAGTTGCTGATGAAGGTTCATCCTAACATTGTGTTAAACGAAGGTTGTCAGATGTCAAGGTCTTTTCTTACGTTTCAGTACATCATTTCTCTACAAACCTGTTATTTGTGTTTTGAATCCAAGATATGTGAGTCAAGCCTGTTAAGTGAAACTAGAGAACTATTAGAAGACAATTAAGATTTTGTAGTGAGGAAGTTGCTATTATTGACTTGTACATAGTTTTAGATTTTAACAAATAACTTTTTTCTATTGTATATGGGGTGGTTTTTGTAATGACATTTTTCGTTTGGTATAAATTGTCCATATATAGTTCATTTACTATTTGGTGCTAACTACAATCGTCTATGTGAGTAAATTTTATAATCTCTAACATCTTTCAATATGGCTGTACTCAACAAATATAAGTAACTGCTACTATAGGTAAATTGTAAAATATTTACAAGTGTTTTAGTGAAAGCTAGTAGCTCATGTGATGGAATCAACAAATATAAGTAACTGCTACTATAGGTAAATTGTAAAATATTTACAAGTGTTTTAGTGAAAGCTAATAGCTCATGTGATGGAATCAACAAATATAAGTAACTGCTACTATAGGTAAATTGTAAAATATTTACAAGTGTTTTAGTGAAAGCTAGTAGCTCACGTGATGGAATCAACAAATATAAGTAACTGCTGCTGTAGGTGAATTGTAAAATATTTACAAGTGTTTTAGTGAAAGCTAGTAGCTCATGTGATGGAATCAACAAATATAAGTAACTGCTACTATAGGTAAATTGTAAAATATTTACAAGTGTTTTAGTGAAAGCTGGTAGCTCATGTGATGGAATCAACAAATATAAATATTAATAATAAATATAAATATAACTGATAAAGAAACTACAACATTCTGAAATACTGCAGTAAAAGTATGATGTCTAGTATCTTTTTCTTATAAAGAAAAGTAGTCTACAATAATGTTAGGTTTATATAGATATAGCAAGGAGTTTAAAATATATATATACTTTCAGAAAAAAATTTTGTTTTTACAAACATTGAAATAGTACAATTGTAATAGATTACCGAGTTCATTCCTTGCATGTTCAAAACATTTAGAATCTTCACATTAAGATAATGTTTTGCCCTAACCTTTTAAATGCGCTACAACACATATTTGTCAATTCCTTATATTTGCCTGTGTCTTGGTAAACTTATTGAATGAATTTAAATATTTCATTACAATCACGAAGCTCCTTTACAAAAAATGTTTATCTTAATCTTTGCTTCAAAAGATAAAATCTATTTCTATCGGGAGATCTAGCTGGCAATTAAACCTACCCTATTCGATCAATCCACATGGTTACAACTCTTGACTTTGTATCTTATGCAATTATTATTCAATAATGAGCAGGCCCTTCTTCTTGTTGAAAGTAGATATTTTTATAACCCTTTTTGTTTAACATTAATCACCATATTCATGTGTTGGTCTATATTGAGATTGAATATAACAGATCCAATATAAACCTTAAATTGTAACTTAGGTTGATTCAACCTTTCTTGGAATGTTATCTGTGTATTTTCCAAATAGTAATAGATGCAACTGTGTCTACTGACAGCTTAATATTAGCATGTTTTACGTTATGGTCTGAGTTGACAAAGGGACACATCTCCCGAAACGGCCGTCCTCAACAAGCAAAGTAAGTGCTACTATAGGCAAGTTTAAAACATTTAAAAGTGTTTAGTGCTTAATATTAGCTTAAATACCCAAAATGATTTTCCAAATAATGCCAGCACCTTGTCATTCTCATTTTACATTATCTTAAAAAATTCCAATCAACAATCAGGATCGGTTCCCAGAAGTGCACAAGCAAATCTTGGAATGAACAATTTAAAACGAATTCTGTTTGAACTAAATAGAACAATGACTTACTAAACTACTAATTACAGTAAATCTGTGCAAAGATTATTGAAATAATATTTATAATCTCACCAAGCAATCTCTTTTAGTATTTAGTTTGGCTGTCATTGGAAAGTGTTTTTAAACTGTTGACAGTGATTTTACAGACAGGTGTTCCTTAATGTGATAAAAAGATGCTATACAACTTCAATTGTGTTTGTTCATTTGTTATGTTTTTATTTTTGGTATGTTTATATATTTAATATTTCTATGATATGTTGAATGCCATCCTTTTTTGTTGATGGGGAGAATTTCTAGATTATGTTTATTGTCTATGTAAGTGTGCCTTGGTTCTATTATGTGAACGTTATAGATGAAACAGTGTCATATTTAATAGGGAGTTGATGTTTGAATGTTATATTTGTCAAAGTTTTGGAGATTTGTCATCAACAACAAAATGAATGAATCTAATATTTTTATTAGGAAACTCAGTGGTCTGCATTCAACGTCTAGTTTTATAAATGTTTTTTTTTGACATTTTTGAATTCTGAATATAGATCTGTGCAACTAACTTTCTATTTAGAAGAATAGTAACAGTGACAGGTTGACCATTCAGGTGCGTATCCAGCGACTTGCTTTGGGGGGGGGGCGATAGATGCGTTTTATATATATATATATATATATATATATATATATATGTGTGTGTGTGTGCGCGCGCGCGCGTGCGTGTATGTAAAAACATAGAACAGAAAAAGTTCTTTCTACGCTTGCGTTAGAAATCGGTAACGTGATAAAGATTCGTAACAAATTAGACTTTTTAATAAATAATTATTCCAGTTTCGATAACACTTATGGCTAGAGAATATTATTAATTTCATAATAAGCTATTATTATAAAAATGGTTTAATAATGAATATAAGTAGTTATTCTTCCAACACGAACAATTCCGGAGTCAACTGCGAATATTATGCTTGCAAAATTATGTATTGATACTCATATGTTCGAGACTAAGCTCCACTAGCGCTATCTGTTGTTAAAATGTTTAGACGTTTACGAGGGTATGCCGAGGGAACGCGTCACATTTTCAAATTAAAAATTAAAATTTTATTCTTTATTTACAAACGAATTAACTTAAGTAAAAGTCTAATTTAATAGAAAGTAATAATTTAATAATATATTGTCGATTTTTAACCCAAAGTTCTTGAGGGTTAGGGGGGCGATCGCCCCAACGCCCCCCCCCTTGGATACCCGCCTGACCATTTTATCTCTTTTGAACATTAAAGATAGATTCAGAAAGATCAAAATTATCTTTAATTCAATAAATACCTAATCTGGTTGTTGGAAATGCGTTAAAGTTTTTCAGGGAATAGTTTTCAAACTCTATCACAGATTTTACTTTCAGTATTCTTTCAAAACCTACTTATACTGTTATTTGGTTTTGTTAACAGCCTAGATGATAAAATTTCAAAAATAAGATTATAACACTTACTATTGTTCATCTGATATAAATAAGTGTATTTATGTAGCTAATGATAACAAATACTAACTTGCTTGAAGTTAGGCAACCAACTAAAAATCTATACCTATTTTTGTACCACTGTATATTCTTTCCAACACTCATTCAACAAATAATGTTAGATTGCAAGTAATGAGGTCTTCTTGTTAATGAATTTTAGGTGTTAAAATTCAAATGACTCCAATACTAACTTTCAATAAATGCCTGGCTTTGGGGCTAGGAGATCATGTTGAAGTCATGGGACATATTTCAGACGAAGCAGGGAAAGAATATGTTATTGAACAGGCACTGGATAAAATGACCAATGAGTGGGACAGTATTGTTATGGAAGTCACTTCTTATAAACAAACAGGTATTTTATTTAAATATTTTAAAAATAATGTCAGATTATATGACAGTGTTTTTATCAAGAATTTAAAATCAATTTCTTTAATATTTTTTGTTCAAAATAAATTATTTGACTTTTTTGGTTTTTTAAGGGACTTATATTTTAAAAGTAACAGATGAAATCCTTCAAATGCTCGATGATCATATTTTATTGACTCAACAGCTTACATTCAGCCCATTTAAAGGAGCCTTTGAAGAGAGAATTTTCGAATGGGAATCAAAGTTACGTTTGGCACAAGAAGTTCTTGATCAGTGGTTTGAGTGTCAGAAGTAAGTCAATGGTTTCTATATATTTGATTAAGAGTTAGATTAAATTAATGAAAGTTTAACAAGTGCATATATTTTTGAACTATTAAGTAATTATATGTAGCTTATTTACTCGTATAAAAAGGAGTTAATTGATGTGTTGGTTATTTTTTTGTAATTAAGGATTTTTACATATCTTTATTACTTGAAACATTCTAAGTAAATATGATACTGATATTGAAAATCATTAAGTATAAGCTTAACAAATCAAATTTGACTCCAGTATTAATTATAAAAACACTCAGCTGCTAGCCTGACTTAACAAATATCATCTAATCTCTCAGTTACTATGGATTTCTCACTCACTATTGTCAATTGATGAGTACAGATATACATTATACTCATTAAAATTTTTGATTAGATTTTTTTTACACTTGCCGTTTTGGGAGATGTGTCCCATTTTCAACTCAGACCGTATCTGATCTCAAGGTTTTAATAGGTTAGGGTATTAGGGTGGGAGTGAGATATTATGTTAAAATAAATAAAAACATACAAAAAACTCACAAATTAATCATTTATTGACTCACACACATTTCAATGACAAAGTCATCATCATCAGTGAGTATTACTACTATAATCTCTAACTTACAACTCTGTAAATTGGAGTTACAGTTAGTAAGTTACAGTTGTAAGTTAGAGTTTGTAGTAATAGTACTCACTGATGATGATGACTTTGTCATTGAAACATGTATGAGTCAAAAAATGATTTAATTTTTGAGTTTTCTGTATGTTTTTATTTGTGTTTTTATAATGAAAGGTGTTTATGTCCATCCTAATGTGTTCTTGGATGTCAGACACATAGAGTTTTTATTGGCTTTTTAACATATATAACTAACTTGTCATATGACCATTTAGGTCAACCTCTTATTAGTCTTTTAACACTTCATCATTCAGTTGTTTGTTGGAGACTGCAAAGAGTGGGTGAGTGCAGTGGTACTAGGCTCTTGTGCTAGCACAAGTAGCATTTTATTAATTTGTTTACATATTTTCTATTATTATTAATCCTTTTGTATATTTTAATTCATAATTATTATTTTTGAATAATAGTGAAGACAAATAATTAATTAAAAATAACAAATTAGAGAAACACAATTCAATTGTTGTGACCTCTGAATTTGGAATAAATTTGATCTCGCAGTACACAATAGTTTAATCTGAAATGGGTTAATAGTTTTCGCCTAATTATTTAAATAATTACTAATGATTTAATCAGTAAAATCAAAATGATTACAACTTTTGGTGAACTATTTGGACAATAACCTGGTAAGTTAATGATAAACATGTTCTACTTTGTTAAGTTTAGTGCTTAAGCATTTGACAGACTCCTTAACCACTTTGTGTGGTTGTCAGGTAAATTAATTACTTAAAAAATACTCTTTTGTGATATATATGTAATAGATAGAGAAAATTGTAGTCCAGATATGCATTAATATTTTCTTAGGTGAATTTTTACATAATTTAATGATAAGTACAGGAGAACCTACAGAGTTTGATGACATGAGATTGATCAAGTGCTAGTGGTCTATTTAGAACTCATTTATCACCAGCCAGTTGCATACAATAATTGACTTGTTAGTAGGTTTACTACCTAAAAAAACTGGCATATAGTGTTTGTTGTGTGTAAATTACTGATAATATATAAATTGGTGAGATTTTTAGTACATACAAATATTTTTTTACAAAGGAAAATTGTAACAACTATGCTGTAGTTTTGGCAATATGCCAGAAGCAAAATTTAAACATATTAATCATTTTTTTCACTTTTAACACTACTTTGTTCAGTACCATTTTTGTATTATTGTTGAAGTTTTTTGTAGTGTGTATTGTATTATGTATGTGTTATTTTTTGAAGATTATGTTGTCTATCAGGTTATGTTTGTATCCATTTTTTGGGCAGTGTATTTTATTGTGTAGTTTGTTTGTTCTGTGTTTTTGGTTCATAGGTTTGTTACTTATTCAGTGTATTGTGGAGTGGAAATCAGCATGTTTGTGTTGTATTGGATGATTGGACGTTTTATGCATTACTTTGTCTGTGGTAGGGGGTTTCTGTATATTTTGTATATGTTTTTGATGTTTTGTTTGGTAATTGTGAGGTCTATAAAGTTGATTGTGCTATGTTTCAATTGTGATTTTTATGTTGCGTTGTGAATGTTGTTCATATAATTGTGAAAAAGACATATCCATATGTCTTTCATTGGCTTTGAATAAGGCTAAGATGTTACCTTAATTTACACGTATTTACACCAAGTATAATATTTGTTGGGGATATTTGTGTTATGTATGATATGTTTTTGTTCAAGATTGTTTATGAATATTTTGGACAGGATGGTTGAGATGGGGGATCTCATAAATGGGCCTTTGTTTTGAGTGTAGTATTTATTGTTGTATGTGAAATAATTTTGGGATGTGATGAGTTCTGTTAGTGTTATTATTTCTTTGATTATTTTGGTTGGTGTATTGATATTTATTAACACTTGTTTTAGTATATGTGGTGTTTCATTAATTAATATGTTAATGTACAGGTCAATTATGTCAAATGAGGCTAGTGTTGAATCTTGTAATATGTCGCTGTTTTTAAATTTGTGCATTTGGTCTATGTTGTTTTTAGGCTGGTGTGATTTGTAGATGTAATGTTATTTCTTATTGTTTTGTCTAGTTATTATGCAAGTTTGTATAAAGGTGCTGGTGTATTCTTGAATAGGGAGCGTATGGGATTGTCTTTTGTGTATTTTTGGTAGGGCATTAAGTGTTGAGGCTTGTAATTTTAACAATGTGAGGTGTCTTTTGTTTTTCTGTTTAATATCTATGTGCATTTATTTATTGGGGTTTGCTTGTGGTTGAAATTTGTTTGTGGGGCCTGTGGATATTTCTATGATACCAATCCTTTTGAAATAGGAATGTTCTTTGTTATTTAGATCGGTTTCATGTAGTATGGCTGTGATGTTGCCCTTAACTTTTTCAAAAAACTGAGGTTATGTTGGCATTGTTTTTATTACATTTAAGGCTTTGATTTCATTGTTGTTTTTGTGGTTTTATATGTTTTGTTTTGTCTAAGTTGTTTGTCTTGTCAGAAATATTAATGATTGTTGGTGTCTATGTGGAGGTTTGTTTGGCTATTTCAGGTTGGTTACTCTGAGTAGTATTTTGTTAAATGTGTTGATATTGTGAAGTGAATATGTTTACTCTTAGCTCATTTTTGTTTTCTAAACTGACAAATATTTTGGTTCATCAGGTCCAAGTTTCTTTTTTTATTGTATTAAGACTTTGTATAACAAGTGGTATATTATTTTTTGATGTATGAGATTGATGTAAATACCCACATTTTAATTATTTTTAAAGGACTTGGATGTATTTGGAGCCAATTTTTAAAAGTGAAGACATAACCCAACAGTTGCCTTTGGAAAGTAAAAAGTTTAACACTATGGAAATGGCTTGGAGACGGACTATGAAAGCAGCTTTTGAAAATCCAAAGGTAAAAAAATCTAATATTTTTTATTCCGTGAGTCAGATCTATGTAAAACAATAATTTAAATAGATTCATTAAATTTCTATGTAACCTATAACCTATAACTTAATTACAGTATAACCAGATGGCCTTTTAAAGAATCTTTTTAGAATTAATAGGATTTGTTGGAACTCTTTGACAGAAAAAAATTCCCAGAGAATCAAATTTTGTATTCTCTGTTGTAGTTTTTAGTTGTTATTAACCCTTTTGCATATATTGTCAAGTAATACCTTCACTAAAATGATTTGTTAAAGACAGATTGTTCAAAACTAATGGAAGGGGTTTTATAACCTGGATTTTGTTACTGTTGTTCATCTAGTAAAAAGGACAATGCCATAAAAAAAAAATGTTGGTATTTTTTTATTAGTCATTATATACTTGCTGTTTGTTCCTGTAATTTTTGATTAAGAAGGTTATGATGTGGGCAACTATTAATAATTAATGATATTGTTATTTTAGATTTTTAAAATGGATAACATATACTTACAAAAAATTTGTAGATAATACGGTACCGCAATTATAGTTAACAAACAACTATAACCCTCTTTAGAAATATTTACAGCAGTAAATAATGTGTAAATGTTTGTAGTAGGTTTGTAGTTGTTTATTATTAATATACATTTAGATTGATATGTAGATATATTTTATATATTGATCTATTGTTCTGGTCAACTTGTTCACAGATTATGTATATATGTCCTGATAAACGATTGTTAGAACTTCTAAGGAATAATAATAAATTATTGGCTATAGTTTACAAAGGTTTATCAGAGTATTTAGAAATGAAAAGATCAAAGTTTCCTCGTTTCTATTTTCTTAGTGATGATGAGCTATTAGAAATTCTTGCTCAAGGAAGAAATCCTAGAGCTGTTCAGCCTCATCTTCGAAAATGTTTTGAAAATATCTATAAGGTATGTTTATAAAAGCTTTTACTAATAAAAGTAATAAAATAAATATTTATTAAGAAAGAGGTTAACGGGTTAAGTAATTTAAAATATTAATACAGTGTAAAAAAACCATCATTTTATGAATACAAATGGTCTTCACTACCTGGAAGGAACAAGTCGATAATTTATAAATAGCATCAAATTAATATAACAGAACCTCATTTAGCATGACCAGCTGGTATCACACTTGATCCAAGGTAAGAAATTAACAGTCTACCAAATATTGGTTAACATAAGAATATTGGGATAAACAAAAAAAGAAAATATACTTACAATAATTTCCTTTACAATGGAAAATACACATTAAAAATATTTAGACATCACAATAAATGGGGTAAAATACCCAAAAACCGTGTATGTTATATTAACATCTACTTTTTGTGAAAGAAACTTGTAGGTTTCTGTTGCATCAGCTTCTAGTTTACATACTACACAGTACTCAGATTAGCTTTCTTTAGATTGCATCGATTATTTAAAATGTGTTTTGAAATAATTTTAAAACAAAATGTATTCAGTATGTTTATGCTTTTGTTACATATTGCCTATGTAACACTATAGATCAGGGGTTCTCAATCTTTTTCAAAGGCTGTACACCTTAATGTAAAATTAAAATTTCAAGTACTGCCTTGGTGTTTTTAAAATTAGAAACACTTTTTACATCAGAAACACAATATATTTGAAACGTGATACAAAAAATTAATGAGAAGGATGAGCTTGCTTCTTTTTACATAGTTCTTCAATGCTTGGCTCAAGTTTTGTTACGTACAACCTTAAATCATTCTTAATAATAAGCTTGTTTCTGTGCTTACTTTTTAGATATGTTAAGCTTGAAAACCCTCTTTCACATTAGTATGTTTAAAAACCAAATAAGAATCTTTACAGCAGTATTTGAAAGCTCTTGGTACTTTTTCTCAACTCTGATCCAAAAATTTAACAACAAAGTACTGAAATATTTTTTTTAACATCAAATCATATGGTATTTCAATGAGTTGTTCCTTCTGGAATGTTGTCAGGCTGCTCAAAGTTTCAATAGCATTAAACGAAAAGGGGTCACAGATCCAGTACAACATTTTGTCTGGGGATGGAAAGTGTGCTCCTATACTGGTCTTCAATGTTGGTTATAAGTACCTCAACCACACAAGTATTCAATTAAATTCCATTATTAAATTATATCCTTGTTTTATTACAAAACAGAAATAAATAAAAAAAAAGTGTTAAATTTTTCATTAATTTGTCCCAAGAGGTACTCGTACCACAGTTTGAGAACCCCTGCTATAGACAATAGAAATAGATTTTAATGGTTCCAAATTTATCAGTTTCACCTAGTGCTTCCAGATTTTTCATTGTTACAAGTTGTATATTACTTGAATGCCAAGCTACTCACCAAGAAGTGCTGCTGGAAAAAGTCCAAGCAAACAAATATTTACACACTTGACAACCCTTTGATTGTTATGCATTATGCTACAGCTATGCACAATAATAATCAATAGTTCTAACAATTTATATATACTTTTTAAAACTAGTCTTGGTCAGAGAGATGATTCAAGTGGCTCTCGATGCCATATCAAACTGGAGCTACAGAGTATGTATTTTCTCTAGAAGGAATAATCTTGCCAATTTTACCTCTAAACTTACCATGAATGGAAGAGATATTAGTCACAGCTGTAACTCCAAATTGTTGGGAGCATTGTTTATCTCAAAACTCAGGTGTGAAATCTATGTAAAATACAAGGTGGAAACGTGTGCCTCAAGATTAACCCCACTGAAGGCTGTTGCTAGCAAGGATGGGGAGTAGAAACTTCTACTCTAAGAATGTTTTAACTGGCTTTTGTTAGATCTAAGACCACCTGTGTCTGTGAAGCCTGGGGTTCAGCCTCAGACTCACTTAAACAAGATTGGAGTGATTCAATCGGCAGCACTTTAATTCTACCTAGTATGTAGTAGGACCACAAGGCTGTAATGGAGCTGGAAATAGATGTGATACTCATTGTGTTTGTATTTTCAAATGGATCTGGTCCAAGTTCCTGCCTTATAAAGACTTTCCAGCTTGCTCATCCTCTTCACAATGCTAGAAATGGTATAACTGAACTATGCAACCCTTCAGCTACAAACCAAATGCTCTCTCTGCCAATGCACCAAATTCTTTCCTCAAACCTATACCTTCTTTTTACCACGAACCACCTAGCACCTGATTTGGAATAGAAAATTTTTTAATCTGCCAAGTGGAAAGAACAAGTAGGACTACCATGAAGTTTAGAAAACTGATAAATTGAAAATGATACATACCAACTACAATGGTCATATTAGAATCTACACTGATAGCTTGGTTAACCAACAGAAGAGAACATCTAAAGCGGGGTTTTTCAACAAATGTACTGATATCTGTTTTTATGTCCCTGGTAATCACATTCCAGTACGAACACAGACCTTCTAGCACTAGATATCATGTTGGTGAGTTCCTTTGTAGCAAAGGAATTGAAGATATGGATATTCACTGACTCTAGATCTGCCCTTCTGGCTCTCTCAAATTCATTAACAGGGGGCTACTCCTTTTTCATTGCTGAAATAAGAAAATTTACAAGCAACCTAAAGGTCATGGGGAAGGACATCACTTTTCAATCAGTACTTACATATTGGGAAATACCAGGAAACAAGCATGCAGATAAAACAATCAACATGGCATCCCATATATATCCAGCAATTAAAGATAGGTATCCACTCATGTATTGTAAAAGCCTGGAAAATAAATACTTCCAAAATGTTGGACTGAATCTTAGAGAGAAGAGACGATGGGTTGACACCTTCTTAAATTCAGGGAAGCTTCATGTCCGATTGTGGCTTGAGCGCGATGTAATCATCTAGTAGCAGCGAGATACTTATTTAGATTTAAGCTTTCCATTTCCCCATCATGCTCGCTTTGTGGAGGTGGGGATGAAATCATATTTTATTTGACTACACGTATCCCATACCAGTGAGGGACTTCCCGAAGGCTAAAGTAACAACATGGCATGATGTTCTCCTGAACAAGAAGCACTGGGGGCTGGTGAAGATCATTCATTGTGGACATGAGGCTATTGGATACTCTTGAAGCTGGATACCTGTGTGACGAGTGAACAAATGAGTAGCCTAGTAGTGATAGAAGATGTTAATTTAATTTTGTAAAAAATAGTAAATACAGTAATAATTATAAAAGAATTATTACAGTAATAATTTCAAGAAGTCAATATGTTAAAATTTGTATGTTTTTCACAAATTTTAATAGATTGTTTACTAAATTTGTGATGTAAGAAAATATATTATACATTAATTAAGTTTAGTTTTATATAATTGTGTTGAATGTTATTTTATACCTATATTTCAGTTAAATTTTGAAGAAGATTTGTGCATTAATAAGATGTACTCTGGTGAAGGAGAATGTGTGGAGTTAATCCCTGACATGTATCCAACTGGAAATGTAGAAGAATGGTTACTCAAGGTATTTAAGTCTTCTTTAATAAACATATAAAATATCTATATTTGTTGATTTCATTTTCACGTGAGCTACTAGTTTTCCCTAAAACACTTGTAAATATTTTACAAACTTGCCTATAGGAGCATTTGCTTATATTTGTTGAGGACGGTTGTTTCGGGAGATATGTCCCATTGTCAACTCAGACCGTAACTGTTGTCAAGGTTTAACGTAGGTTTGGGTGTTGAGGTGGGCTGGGATATTATGTTGGGGATGTGGGTGTACTTTGTAAGTATTAGGAGTTATGATGTCAAAACGAGTGTGTGAGTTATAATGTAATTGTGTGTTGAGTATGTGTGTAGGGTGTAGTTTGAAATGTCTGTATATTTCGTATTGTTCAGTTGTGTATCATTGGTTATTTCTGTGTTGTTTATGAAGAATTTGACTACATAGACATAACATCCAACCTACGAATTCTAGGAGTCTAGATTAAATTTAGAATTAAATTATAGTAGAATCTCATTATAACAAACCCTAGGTCCTGGACATTACGGTGGCATTGAACCAGATGGCTAGGTATGTACTAAATTGGCATGTGTCGGATGAACCATCTTCTTCTGACCACAGACATATTAGGTATGATATCTCCCTCAATCCAGCCATGCTTCGGCCAACCAGGGATCCAAGAAGAACAGACTGGGACTCCTACAGGAGGGACCTGGGTGTTCGGATTGAGGAGGCTGGATTGGAGTATGGTGGGAGGAGAGAGCTAGAAGACTCTGCCACATTGGTTGGTGAGGCTATAGTAATTCTACTATAACTTTAATGATAACTGCCCTCTCAGTGAGGGGAGAAAAGTAGGGGATCCGTCATGGTGGAATAAGAAGCTAGCCAAACTTTGGAAGACCTCCAGGAGACTCTTTAATAGAGCAAAAAAGAACGGGGAGTGGGACCAGTATAGAAAAACACTAACCGAATACAACAGGGCAATTAGAGAAGCACGCAGGAAGTCCTGGAAGGAGTTTTGTCAAGAGATTGACAAAACTCGGGAAGGGGCACGACTGCATAAAGTGCTCTCTAAGGACCCAGTTAACCCGGTGGGGATGCTAAGAACCCCACTGGGAAATATAACAAAAACTGCAGGGGAAACTGTGGAAGAATTAATCAGAACACATTTCCCTTCCAGTACTCTGAGGAAACTTGGGGAAGCAGACACTGAACCAGTTGCCAAACCCTCCACAAGACATAGTAAGAGGGAGGACTGGGAAGTGGCAAAGAGGATAGTAACTCCACAAAGGGTAAGATGGGCTATTGGCACATTTAAACCCTACAAATCTCCAGATCCAGATGGGATCTATCCTGTGCTGTTGCAGCAGGGAATGGATATGCTGGTGCTGGTACTTACTAAATTATACAGGCTAAGCATTGCTGTAGGGCATGTGCCGGCAGCCTGGAAATCTAGTAAGGTGGTCTTTATACCTAAGCCCACCGGTAACCAATCGGAAGGGAAAGTATACAGACCTATTACACTCATGTCCTTTGTTCTTAAGGGACTTGAAAAACTGGTTGATAGGCATATTAGGAGGGGGGGGGGTGCTTTGACCATAAAACCACTACATTGGAACCAGTATGCTTATCAACCGGGGAAATCCTGCGAGGGAGCTCTCCATCAAGTGGTTGGTAGGATTGAGCAAATGATCGCTAAGAAAGGTTGTGCCATTGGTGCCTTCCTCGACATTGAAGGGGCTTTCAATAACCCCTCAGTGGAGACAATGGTAAATGGTGCAAGACGTCATGGAGTGGATGCGACCACTTGTGGCTGGATAAGTTCCATGTTAACAAACAGAAGCATTTCTGTAGAGGTGGCAGGGGAGGTCAGAAGGGCAGAGACAAGTCTGGGCTGTGCACAGGGGTGGGGGTTCTCTCTCCTCTATTGTGGTGCCTAGTGGTTGACAACCTTATTGAACTCCTGAATGAACAGGGGTACTTCTGTCTGGGATATGCGGACGACATAGTTGTTCTGATCCTGGGCAGATTCCCTGATACAGTCCTTGAGGTAATCAGAAATCCTCTACGACTGATTGAAGAGTGGTGTAATAAGGAGAACCTTAGGGTAAATCCAAAAAATATTGCTCTTATTAACTTCACCAGACAGCGAAAAGATCTGAAGACCAGGATGCCTCGCTTGTTTGGTGAATACCTTGAGTTTGAGGGAGAGGTGAAGTACCTGGGAGTTACTCTGGACAGGAAACTCACCTGGAACCCACATCTTGAGAGGACAGTTAACAGGGCCAAAAGGGCACTGATGACAGTGAGAAGAATGGTGAGTAAGAAATGGGGACTGAAGCCATCAATGATGCACTGGATGTATCTGAGGGTGATAAGACCTATGATTGCCTATGGAGCTCTGGTGTGGTGGACAAAGGCCAACCAGGCACAGACAAGAGCACTCTATCCAGAGATTGGCTTGTCTGTGCACACTGGGAGCGATGTCAACTACACCTGGTGCAGCAATGGAAGTAATGCTTAACCTCCCCCCCCCCCCTTGAGCGTGTCCTTAGGGGAGAGGCGAGGCTGGCGCCATGGAGATTGCGCAACTCGAACAACTGGGCTAACCTCCCAGATGTTTCGGGACATATGAGTATCGAGTGCGTGGTCAAAGAACCCGTCTTGGAAATGGGCAGCGACCACATTACTCGAACATTTGCCCACCAAACTATGATGGAATGGACAGGGACATTAACATCGGGAGCTCAGATCTGGTACACAGATGGCTCCAAGATGTCTACTCATGGGACACGGTGGACTAAGGAAACATCTGCATAAAATGGGTATGTACAATGATGAACCAGTGTGCAGATTATGTGGGCAAGAACTGGAGACTGCCATACACATTATTTATAGATGTGAAGCACTTGCCGAGTGGCGCTTCAACCTCTTTGGTGATAGTACAGCTCTGGTGGATGCTGAAGGTAAAACACTGGTCAGGAAACTCCTAAACCTGGTAAGAGGGAAGGAGCTATTTGACTAGATCAGGGAGGTAAGTACAATATACCTTAAGGTAGCAGTGCTTCGGGCAGTTTAAACCCGCTCCCAAGTTAATAATAAAAAAAAAAAAATATATATATAACAAACCCTATTAATCCAGTCGTTGATTATAACAGTATTTGAAAAAGATCACATCATTTGCCAGCCACATTAACAGACAACATTGTATAACCCATGATACCTAAGCAGCTGCTGGCACAGTCGCATATCTTCTGTCAAGTGGTATTCCACCTAAAAATGATGCATTAGAACTATAAACAGGGTGTTTATAGAGTACACTAAATATATGTTTAATAATTATAACTATTTATTCAGGGTTTATAAATATTGAACAAAATACGTCTCAAAACCCATATTCAAAAGGTAACATGGCCTGAAATGTCACTTCTGTTTGTTAGGACTACCAAAAATTATGCAAGATGTAGACATATAGTAATGTCTATAATAGTGGGTAATACTACCCAAAAGTTCTCTAGACTCAAATGCGATTTCTGTTTCTTAAAACAATCTCAAAATGATTTCAATCCAAAGACCAAATCAACTAAAAGCTGGCAAAAATTTATGTTAGTTCTGGCATTGATTTCTATTTTACAGCAGCCAAAGCAAATATTTTAAATGAATTTTTAATCACTGTAAACAAAACATAAATAGGTTTTAAATCGGTTTATTTCTTTTTGTTTCCCTCATTTTCTTTATATTTTAACAATTGTACTAAACCTTTTGCTTTATAATGGACTTTAATTAAAACAGACAACCCTCAGAACTAATTTGTCTGTTATAATGAGGTTCTACTGTATTTTTATTATTTAACAGTTCACACAGCAATAATCATTTATAGTTTTGAAGTTACCTGCAGTGTAATTAAGTTGATCTTGGTTCTTACATCTGTTAAACAATGGGTTCCCAGACTGAGGGGGGGAGTATGAAGGCAAGTCATGGGGGGCACGAGTTCAGTTGGAATAGTAAGATCAATTCTCATTTAGTTAAAATTTAAGTACACAATTTATCAAAATTTAAAACTAAATTTACACCTCAGATTTTTTTTACATAGGTAATTTTATTGACCATGATGTTCAGAAAATTTAAATCAAAAGTATGCATTTATAAAAAAAAAATAAAAGTGTGCAAATTTTGTACATTTGAAATTAAATCAACATGACAGCTTGAAAAGAATAATAGTACAAACTTGTCGGAAAACGAATGTTAGCCGTTCAATTTGGCAACAGCGGCACAATGGACAAATCTTCATTTTAGATAAAACACTTAAAAGTGTATCACAGGCAGCTCTTAGGCTATACTTGCCTTTTTTAAGCACCTTCTTGTACAAAAAACATTTAGCTGTTGCAAAAAGTACAAACTTTATGGAAACAAACTTAATATTGCTGATTACTTGCATTGTGCCCTTACTAAAATACAACCTCAAATAGGTATGCTAGTGAAAGAAATTCAAGGGAATCCCTCTTACTTACAAATTTTCTTCTTATCAGTTGAAATTTACTTTATGAATTAAAACTTGAAACATTATATCATGTTTCTTGTGAAAGTATGTATAAATAAATAAATTGATTCCAATATTCATTAAAAGTATTCTTGTTTTTGAAATATTTTTAATTTATTAACTATATTACAAGAAAACATATCACCATATTTAATATATATATATATATATTCTTGATATTTTACGTTATCCATTGTTTTTCCGATTGTCGAATCGCTGATTAATTTTTCTGGTGTGAATGTTTGGTCTGTGATGTTGGTATTTGTTGATGTCACACACATTTCCTCTTGAGCCCCGTGTATAATGTTTTTGAATATATATATATATATATATATATATATATATATATATATAAAGCTTTAAGCTCTACTAGAACTAACCTAAATATATATGTAATATATACATATTTATTTATAATGCAAAGTGGAGGGGGGCATGAGATTCTTACATTTCAAGAAGATGGGGTGGTAGCAACCGCTGTGTTTAACTATACACTATAGTGCCCTTCCAGGGAGGTTTTCAGTAAATGAATAAATAATAAACAAATAATCAAGTAGTAACTCGTATCTCTAACTAAAGTAATAGTACAAAATTAAACATATGAAAAATGTATTTTTTTTATTGTTTAACCGTGGTAGTTCTTTCCTACAGATTATGTGACATTAAAAGATACCTTTCTCCAACCTTTTTCCTGAAATTTTCATTCCTTACATCTTAGTCTCAGAGAGGGGTGCATGCCATCCTCACCTTTTGTCATATCTCTAGTCTCTGCCTCTTTCATGATAATGCCAGATGCTTCATATTTCATATATTAGTGTATAAACAGTGTAAGCCAAGAGAGAGCCGTTGGAAGAAGAAGGCTTATACACTTTTATTAGTGTATAAAAGTAGTTTCTCTTAAAGTCATTACAATACAGATTTATACTGAACTTCTCGATTTAGAATGCCAAATGTGTGCATTCTTAACATTCAAATGATCAATATATATCCTCATGGATAATAAAAGTGGCTCATTTTTATTTATTCTTGTCAGTTATATAAATCACAATGCTCCTGATGTTTTTACAATTCTATCAATCTAGAAACATTTTGCACTTCTCAAAGCCTTAACAATGGTTATAACTTCATCTATTCATTACCCTTTGACCCCAAAAGTATATTTCAGAATATGTGATCTATGACTTCTTTTAGAGACATTTTGTGTTTAATACACACCCTTCAAATAAGGGGTGTTGAGATATCATTTTGTTACTGGTCCGGAATACCTGGAACAAAAAAAAAATTTAACTAGATAAAGTGAAGTTACTATCAACTTGTTTCATAGGAAAACTACCTTGAAGTTATAATACTTGAATATTCTAGTGAGAGCTTAAAATTCATAAGACTAGGCATTTGGTAAGAACTAGCCAAATTTGTTTTCAAAGCAATTTAAAATAGTTATTTAGCCGATAAAAGATTAAAAAAAACTTTATACATCTTCAGTGCTTCAGAAGAGTTTGGAGAACATTGTACCTGAGTCGTTTTTAAGTCCGACCATCCCAAGTTAATCTTTCGATGCTTCAACTGAAACAATACTTCAGGGAGTTTTATGAACAGATTTAATTTGGTTTAACTTTTATATTTTAATGATTTTTTAGTTTTAACTACTTAACACGGTATAATATCCGGTAAAAACAACGATCATAAAAATAAACTAAGCTTTCTGAACTAACGCAAGAATAAAACAATAACTGTCCTATTGGAGTGAATGAACCTACTCGAGATGGGAACAGACTACTGTAAATAAGAGTCATTGAAAAAATGCTTGGACGCCCTAAAACCTAATGTGTTATCGAATGTACATTATCGATCTCTATCACTTTGTGAAACACATGATACAATCAGAAACAAACATTCCGAGTTAAAGGTTGAGTGGTTATTTTAGTATGTAGTATATTTTAGTAGAAATTACTTTAGATTTTTATGTAAATTATTTTTTCTCTGTCTTTTTTATTAAATTTTATTATCTATAATACAGTATTTTATCATTTGTATTAGTTGATATTTTATGTAAATTTCCTTTTTTTTACTGTGACCCGATAAATAAAACAATATTTTAATGTCTAATACACTGTTTTGATGTCCCAAACAAACCTGTATAAGGTAGAAATAATAATATTGAAATGAAAACAACAGACACAGTAGTTAGTTGCAACGACAAACTATGCAACCCGCATAGCATTTCCATCATTCCACTGCCAGGGACGGCGAGCTCACCAGCAGGCTCCCGATTTTTACAATTAAATAGAGTGTTAAAATTTTTTTTACTACATTTCCCATTTATAACTAAGCATTTAAGTAGAGATTTTGAGATCAAACAATGCCGTCAATGTGGAAGTTAATGAAAAAAAAAAAAGTAATTTGATGAGATCTCCAATATCAGCCGCCATGCTGATTGTGTTGATGAGATATGTCTACACTGTACAAAAATATAAATAAATCACTTTAGAAAGTTGTATAAGTGTGATAAAGTTCAAAACATGTGTTTAAGTTGAGCAAAGACTTGGGGACACATGTCTTACATAAATTTTCCTTTTGCAGACATTCTTTGACCTCTCACATGTTGGAGCGCATTTTGTTTCGTTCTCATAACATGGGGTTACCCACACCACTTTTTATATTGTCAATGGGTATAGTATTGATTGAATGAGTATCATTATTTCAAATATTTCCCAAATATTGATTTTGGGAACCTAGAAGACCTATGCATATGTGAAAACATTTAGGTTAATTTTGATGTCTTTTGTTAGTTGAATACAGTCAGGTTGTATACAAGCACAACGGTATTGTGGTAGCAAAAACTTCTATATATTCTCACCTGTCTATCTTTATAAAGTTATTTAGAGTATATACTTCAAAATGCATGCCTTTTTTTAGAGTTTTTTCTATTAATTACCTTTTATTGTTCTGCAATAAGCTGCTGAAATAATGGTCATGGGAAAGGAGCCTGTTCAAGGTCAGTTATTCTCTCACTCAATTTCCTTATTTTATGTAATAATAAATCTTCATTATTAGATGCTACTGAATTAGTGCCTTGGCATAAGAAATTAGCTTTCATATAGAAATGATGATATTTAGTGTTTAATTAGCTATATTGAACAAGTCCAACTCTTCCCAAGCTCTAAGCTATATTATCTAATGCTATAAATATGACAACATTAGGAAAGAGATGGGGATTGAGAAAAATCGCTCCCCCAAAAATTAGAAGACTGTTACAATGCCAGCATTGTTTTAGACACCAAATTAGAAAAAAAACGTAACTAATTTTTGCCGGGGTTGCTCTGAGAAGTCAGCAATTTTTTTATCAAAATAATTTTTTAAAATTTCATAAGAATTTCAAAATTGATAAAAGGTTTTTATTGTTATTTGACTACCACTTGAAGATTGAAATATTTATTTTCTATTTAGTTTAGTTGTAAATATTGATAAATTATACTTTTAAATATAAATATGTATGTAAAATCAATATACCTATGCTACAGAAAGACTACGACGAAGAACTTAATATCATAAAATACATCGCTCAACTAAACGGCTATCAACACAAACTCATAGACAACATACTCAGGAAAATTAAACATCAACACCATCAAACGGCCAAGCAAACAAACCACACAAAAAACAACAAACACATATCCCTCACCTACCACAACAAAAACACACAAAATAGCCTCCACATTCAAAAAACTCCATTACCAAATATCCTACAAAACAACAAACACTTTAAGACTGCACATACAACCTTTTCAAAAAAAAATTGACAAATACAAACTCTCAGGTATTTACAAATTACCTTGTAACGATTGTCCCAACTATTACATCGGCCAAACCGGCAGGTCATTCTATACACGCTTTGAAGAACACATTACAAAAAAAAAAACAAACAAACCCTAAATCCAGCTATGCAAAACACCTAAAAACACCCAACACACACACTAATTTAAATGTTCTACACACATTAAAACAAAGTAAAAAACTAACAACTTTAGAAAAATATGAAATCTATTTATATATGACACACAACTCAAACAACCCACCCAATTCCACAGTCATAAATCCATTCCTGTTAGAGCCTTTACACCTAACCGATGCCGCCAGTAGAGGGTTAGCTTCTTAAAAGGAACAAATGTTTTGAAATGCGTCAGCAAGTAAGCAATTACGTATTCACTTAGTTAAGCATTTTTTAAATTAGTATAAATATAAGTATTAAGCTTATATTTTTTTAAAATCTTGTAGTCCATTACATTCGGTGAAACATAATTAATAACTTTTACATTAATTTATCACTATCTGAACTTTAAATTTTGTAAAAACTCACTGAGACAGAATGTTTTTGATCGCTTTGTGGTGATCTTCATCAGGATCCTCTGCTTATAATTGTAGATGTAAATATTGTAACATTTTTCTTTTTTTTTTATTATTTAACATTGTTTTTCGTAATTGTTTGAACTAAGTACCTTATTCACAAAATGTAAATTATGGATTGCATATACAATCCATCGCCTCATACATTTGCTTTCACTGTTACTGCTCTACCTATAATACCTACATAAATCAAATAATGAGTTACAGTAATACCCTTATTTTGAAGTTAAATTCAGCCAAATTATCAAATTTTAAGGAAAAAAGTATAGTATCTGGGGTAATAGTTAAGATGAATCTACAATTTCATTATCATGGTTAATCAAAGCTTTAAAGATCTTCGAATAAATTTTATACCTTCAATTCTTCTCTTGCATCTACTCTTTTAAAAATAGAACACACCATGTACCAAAATGCAACAGTTTTCAAAATGCATTAAAAGCTGTGAAGCAGTAAAAAGGATTCTTTAGTCTTTTGGATATAGAAGAAGGAGCTAGCAAGTCATTGAAAGACTAGTAAGTCAGACAACAAAATTTCCTTCATTTGTATAAATTTTGTGAGATATCAGTGAGATATACAAAATTTAGAGATAATACTATAAAAAAGATATAGTAGCATGAGATTTAATAAATAAAAATCCTAAAGAGGGTTCTTCTTTCAGTCAACTTAGAATCAACATTTAAAAAGAATAATAGGTGAGAGTATTATAAAAGGAAATAATTTCTTTGTGTGTTTAAGTTTAGTGAGAAAATGACAAATCTTTTTTTATGATCTGTATAATGTTGTGAATTACAGGTGAGATTAAAATTCAGATATAAATTTCTCTTTTTCTATGTGACTCAGATAGTCTTATAAGTTAAACAGCATCACATATAAAAATGTAGAAAAGAAAAAAAAAAGATCAAATGGTCTAAAATTTAATGGCATACACAGGTTTAACAATGATACCATAACCTAGTTTTCGAATGAAAAGCAGAACACAAAATTATTTACTCATTTTGATTATCCACTTCAAAAAAATGTCTGAGGAATATAAGTTTTAGTGATGTAAACTATTACAAAAAAAAATACTGGAAATAACTTCAATACCAGAAAAGTAACATATCATAAAAGTTACCTTAAGATATAACCCTATGTGCGTTTCGATGGCCATGCCATCATCAGAGGGTCTACTTTCAAAATTACAATCTATTAAACAGTAAGTTACAACTAGACTGACACCAACCGTTCTCTGCGGTCGCTATATATAGGCATGAGGTGAGCTTCTCCCCCCTTTCTGCCCTCAACCAACAAGCAACGGTCGGCCATCTTGAACCATATAGGCCATGTCAGAAGAGACTAAACTATAATAATAAATATGTATTAAAAACTACAGCTAATACCAACAAATAAAATAAAAAACTAATTAAAATAATGCATTGTGTTTACAAGATGACTAATAAAGCAAAGAATATAGAGATGAGTTAGGGACAGACCCTTTATCTCCATTTATTATTCTATTATTTGATTAGACTATAAAAATGCTTTTTTATTATAACTATTGGGTAATTTTTTTGGATTTAATACTTTCCTATGTAGTTTACTTGGTGTAAATTATGTAAAACCTGAAGTTACAAACATTACTTTGCAGATATCCGTTAACTATTGAAACAAGAATAACTATTTCTTTTACTTAAACGTTTTAATTATATTTTTTTTGTTAATCTTATGTATGTTTTCTTATTACAGGTTGAAGATACTATGCGTAACACTTTACGTATGACTTTTTCTGCTGCATTAAGTGTTATTGAAAATGCTAACCGTTCTGAATGGGTCTTAATATGGCCAGGACAAGTAGTTATTGCTGGTTGTCAAACTTATTGGTCTGCACATGTAGAAGATGGGATATTAAACCACAAGTTAAAAGAATATTTTGATCTAATGCTAGAACAGGTAAATTTAGTTATCTATATAATTTTATAGTACTTCCATTACTTTTGTAACAAATTTTCTATTGATTTTAATTTTATTTTTATAGTTTATTTCTTTTATTAATTGTTAATCTAAACTGGTTAAAATATTTAAAAATAACCATTTTTGTTGATTCCATCTTCACGTGAGCTATTAGTTTTCACTAAAACACTTGTAAATATTTACAAACTTGCCTGTAGTAGCACTTACTTATATTATTATTGAGGACGGCCGTTTTGAGAGATGTGTCCCATTGTCAACTCAGACTGTAACTGATCTCAAGGTTTTTGTAGGTTAGGGTATTAGGGTGGGGGTGAGATATTATGGTGGTGTGGGTGTACTTTGTGAGTGTTAAGAGTTATGATGTCAAAATGAGTGTGTGAGTTATAATGTAATTGTGTATTGAGTATGTGTGTAGGGTGTAGTTTGAAGTGTCTGTATATCAAACTTCGCCGATCATCCCAACTCCAGAAAACATGACTATATAAACATAACATCTAACCTACAAATTCTTCATAAACAACACAGAAATAACCAACATTACACAACCGAACAATATGAAATATACAGACACTTCAATCTACACCCTACACACATATTTAATTCACAATTACATTATAACTCACACACACATTTTGACATCATAAGTCCTAACACTTACAAAGTATACTCACACAACCATATCACACCCCCACCCTAATACCCTAACCTCTGAAAACCTTTTGATCAGTTACCGTCTGAGTTGACAATAGGACACATCTCCCGAAACGGCCGTCCTCAACAAATATAAGTAAGTGCTACTATAGGCAAGTTTGTAAATATTTACAAGTGTTTTAGTTTAAAAATAAAATATTTTTAATAGGTAGATTTAAAAGTTTCAATATTTCACATTTAGGTATATTTTGTTAAAACCTACTGTTTCTATCACTTGAAAATTTTCAGCAATTTGGTCACTACAATGGATATTTAGATCAGAGCTATTTCAAAATTGCCAGTTAATATTTATTTTATAATTATATGTTTTAAAAGATTTGATAATTTATTTGAAGAGAACGAACAGAAAATATTGTTACTAATTTATAAATTTCTAGTAGAACAATATAAACATGCTGAGTGGATTTAATTACTGTTTAGCCTTACATAGTCATAATACTTATTTTAATTAAATTTCATGAATTTTTCACAGAAGTGAAAATTCTCTGAAATACAACTAAAGGAAATACTTGTTAAATCATAAATACTTTTTGTTGAACACAAAGTAAGTCCTTATTTATTCAATTTTATTTTCAAAGATTTAGTCATACTCATTGAATGCCACTGTAATATACAAAATATAAATTATAACTAAACTAAGTAGCCTATAAGCTTTTGGTCCTTGTCAGTACCATGGCATGTTAAAAATATAATCCTCAATGAACCTTATCATCAAAGTTTATTTCAATTAATAAGGCATTTTCTATAGGTTTGTGCTCAATTTATTATTAATTGACTAATAAGCAAAACTCAGATATTTTTTTTAAAATGTATATGGATTAAAAGTAAAACAGTAAATAATAAAATTCTACATAAAAAGATTAAAAATATAATACTAAGAAATATCGTCAACATTCAGCTATTAATACAAAGAAATAACTATATTTGAATGTGTAAAGTTATAATTTTAGATCTTTAGTAGTTCCAAAGAAACATTCATCTTAGCTAACTTTGTAGATGGGTATTCAATGTGGTCTTCTCTTCTTAAATCTAACAATATGTATGAGCAAATCAATATTTTTGTTTCCATTACCTAGCACCTCGCTTTGTAGCTTCTTTTGAGGTTCTTATTTATTTTTTTGTACATTCTATACAAAACTCATGATTTATTTTCGTCTTTGAAAGTAAGTAGTTACTATGTGAGATAATAAATAGGGCTTTCACATTACAATTTTCTTAGTTTTCCATTTTGTAAGATAGTCAAGAGAATTATACATAAAAGATAAAAAAAATTTCTCTACATAAACCTAAAGTAACTAACATAAACAAACTAAACTTATAGTTATAGTTTACAATTTGTTTAGTTATACTTATTGATGGGTTTGTAATTTGATTTATTAGCATTATTGTTCATTATTATTTGCTTTTTAGTTTAAAATAGAGTCATAAACAACATTAATTAAAATTGTTTTAATAATGTTAATAAAGGTATATAAATTTAACACTTTCTGCACGGTGGCGATATTGGTGATCTCATCAAACTACTGTCGGTTTTTCGTTAACTTCTACCTCTGACGGCAGTTGAGCGCTAAGCGGGTTGCATAGCTTGTCGTAGCATCTTATTATCGAGCCTGTTGTTTTCATCCTAATAATTTTATTTCTAACATATACATGTTTATTGTTGACATCAGAACAGTGTATTAGTTTCTAAAATATTGTTTTATTTATCAGGTCACAATTTAAAAAAAGAAATACAAATGATAAATTACTGTATGACAAATAAGAAAGCTTAATAAAAAAGACAGAGAAAAAAAGAAAATTTACATACAAAACTAAATACCCTACTACTAAAATATATTACATACTAAAATAAGTACTCAATGTTTAACTCAGAATGTTTGTTTCTGTTTGTGCCATGTGTTTTGGAGATCGATAATGTAAATGGAGACATAGATAATAAGTTTGTCATATCCGAGACTATTTATAGCCGAGATTAGCTGACATTTGTTTACTACAACCTTATGTAGACACATTAGGTTTTCTGGCGTTCAAGCATTTTGTCAATGACTCATATTTACAATAGGTTGTTCCCACCTCAAGTTGGTTCATTCACTCTAATTGGACAGTTATCCTTTATTCTTGCGTTAGTTCAGAAAGCTTAGTTAATTTTTGTGACTGTTGTTTTTACCGGATATTTTGCCACATTTAATGGTTCAAACTAAAAAAAAACATTAAAATATAAAAGTTAAACCAAATTAAAACTGTTCATAAAACTCCCTGAAGCATTGTTTCAGTTGAAGCATCAAAAGTTAAATTGGGATGGTCGGATTTAAAAACGACTCATGCACAATATTCTCCCAACTCTTCTGAAGCATTGACGTAATAATCAAACCTTTATACATGGCGTATCGACATTAGAGAAGTTTCAATTAGCTTGGGAGTGAGCGTGCCAGTGAGCTCGCTGTATCTAAGAAAATAAGCTAGGAGCGCATAGGCATGCTCTCTGTGCCTCGTAAGGGAACCCAGAGCATGCCAAGACGCTAGCCGTGCTGAACGTGTTAAAAAACTATATTAATCTAAATTAGTTAGTTACAATTGTTTTACTGAAAAGTGATTTTAATAATACAAGTGCTTAATCGCAAAGAGTGTGCAGCTCTAATTCAAACGACTACTTTGGTGTTTATAGGAATAATGTATTTGTCACATAATACAGTAGCCCATACTTATAATTTAAAATTAGACCTAAAAAATAATAAAATATTTGAAAGCAAAACATTTTTTTAAAAATAAAACCAATAAGATTAATTTGGTTTATTTTAAATATTTCATAATTTCTCCAGCTAGATGGACTTCGAGGTCTTGTGAAAGGAAAATTAACTAGAGTTCAAAGGCAAGTCTTATCTGCTTTAATTGTCATTGAAGTACATGCAAGAGATGTACTTGAAAATTTAGTTCATCTAAATGTCCAAAATGTAAATGAATTTGATTGGATCAGTCAACTGAGGTAAAGTTAATTTAATAATATGATTGAAATGTTTAATGTAAGTATATACAAGGGCTAAATAGAGGAAGTAACCTTCATTTCTGTTTAGAGCTAGAAGTTGGAAGAGGAATAAGATTGTTGTTTTACAGCCATGAATTTTGAATCAGTAATGTGAGAGAAAGTATCATTTAACCATTTCTCCAACAGCACAACCTGTTCAAAATTACTTTCGCAGTAGAAAATCTCAGTTATTAGTTAAACACCCATATTTAATATCAGAGAAGCAGAAGACTTTCATTCTACATTTTATAGTGTTTATAGACTTCATGTATGAGTGAAGGTTTTGAAAGAGAGTAGTATCATGTTTAAAAATATACAAGCAAATATTCATGGCTTGTAGAGAATTATGTTGCAAGAGTGTTCTCAAGAACAATCTGTATCTGAAGGTTTACAAAATTTTGTGAAAAATCCCAGTCTATTGTATCACATCTTGCTAGCAGTTTCCTCAAGTTTTGAGTACAAGGATGTAATACATTTTTACAGAAAAACTTGGCTACAAGAAATTTTATCCTTGCTGGGTACCAGAATGACTAACAGATCAACAAAGTTCATAGTACCATATCTGCTTGGACAAAAAACTTTTCTTTTGCACTATGACAACAAAGGTTAAATGTTCCTTGATTAAATTTGTATTAGTGATGAAGCATATGTATTGTATATGATCAGAGAGTCAAAAAGCCAGTTTAAAAAAAGGAGAGACCCACTAATTTACTGAAAAAACCAAGAAAATGCGGTCAAATATTCTTTATAAAAAAAAGTAAAGACTTTTATGATAGGTCTTACTATCCTGTTGCTGGTGGATTTCATGGAAATAAACTCGTCTATCGTGAGATCTTATTCAAATTATAGAGAGTGATCCAGATGTTACAAGAGCTTGACAGTCATGTTTTTGCATGATGATGGATAACTTCATACTGCTGGCCATAACCATGAACCATAATCCTGTAACCAATTCAAATGGGATGTTTTAGTCAACTTCCATATAGTCCACACTTGGCATCAAGTCACTTTCACCCGTCTTCTGGTGTGAAAATTTGCCTTGTTTCTCAACACTTTGAAGATGACAAGGTACTCCAAGATAGTATTGTTAAGTGACTAAAATCATAAGTGGCTGATTTGTTTGTCACTGGTTGTAAAACATGGGATATGTCTCAATCTGTATTAACATTGTATAGAAAAAAATTGTAAAGTTACTTAAAGTTCAATATAAACTTGATATGCATTTCTCCATGGATGGAAAAATATGATGAATAGTTGGTATCCAGAGTAATTTTGTAGTCCATAAAACATAGTTCTGGTAGCTCACCAGAATCTCATCTAGCATTGACAAAGTGAACCCAATAACGGTTGAGGTATGAGTAAAGAATGCAGACAGCTTTGCTCGTTATATAAAGAGGAAAACACTAAAGTTAATTGGAACACACCTGAACTAAACAATTACTTGCATTCCTTCCCATCTGTTCACCATTCTGCCAAAAAATATAAAGAAGCAGAATATCAAGAGTTTAAAAGAAATAAATAAAAAGAGTTTATATATTAAATTTTTGTCATATATAAACTTGTGTAATAGGGTGGGCCAACAAAATTAATATTTTTTTTTCGGATCTACAATAGTTTTCCTTCTTATTACAATAGGCAACTTTTCTGTACTAAAGCGTTCTACAAAAAAATATAATATTTTTATGACAACCCCCCTCCCCAATAAAGTTTACTTGTAATATAATTAATGAAAAAAATATTTCAAGTACAACAATTGTTTTAAATTATATTTTTTTCAAACCTTTTCACCAGTAAATGTATTAGGAACTTCATATGTTTGAATTGTAGTACATGTGATTTAATTTTTGTTATATCATTGTTTTTCCTGAAGATGCTAATACAAAGCTTGGAAAAATATATAAATGAAAACAGTTTTTGTATTTGAAATATTTTGTTCATTAATTATATGTATAGTAAGTTTGTATGTGTGCAATTTATTTTGCAATGTTTCTTTTTAATTTTTAATTCCGATATTCTTGTTACTTAAGGTATTACTGGGTAGAAGAACAACTTAAAGTGAGAGCAGTTAATGCAGAATTTCAGTATGGTTATGAATACTTGGGCAATAGTGGACGTCTGGTTATAACTCCACTTACAGATCGTTGTTATTTAACTTTGACAGGAGCTTTACATCTTAAATTTGGAGGTGCTCCTGCAGGGCCAGCTGGAACAGGAAAAACTGAGACTACAAAGGTGAAGTACATTTTACTGTTTATAAGCATGTATGTATTAAGTAGATAAGGGCTCTCATTTAAATGACTTTAATGAAATAATACATTTTTTACTCATTATAAATGATGGCTTAGCATTTTATTTTATTGTAAGACAGTTCTTCAAATATTATCTCGATAACTTTTTCACTCTACCTAGGGAAACCCAAACACTAAAACAATATGAAAGCAAATTGTCATTTACAGAGTTTCACTGTTAATTAAAAAAATCTAACAGATCACTTTTATAATTATAGAAGAAGATATTTATACTTGAGAAAAATTAAACCTAAAGGATATGTTAGTTTTGAAGAGCTATCCAACTTTAAAAGTTATTTGTCAAGTAAACCATGTAAAATTTCCCATTCAGTAACATTTTAGTAAATTGGATCTGTAAAAAAAAATTCTCTTATTTTTCAGAATGATGTGTAGCAAAATTTTGCTACTTTGCCTTTGAGCTATCATAATGCTATCAAATGTCACCAGGTATTTGTAGTTAATGACTATGGTTTGTTGTTCACCCTATATCTCACGATTTATTTTAATTTGAGATACAACATATTTAACTTATTTGTAATAAAAATAATAAGTTATTTTTACTAACTTGTTTATAATAAATTGTTTTATTTTAAAAGTTTTTTATACCACAGTTTTTTTTTCTTTATGTGAAAACATTTTGTTTGTAATGATCATCAATCTATTTAAAAAAAAGTAAATTATTTATTATTTCATAAGATATCTTAATTATTTTATGTTGTTCTTTTATTAAATTTTGATTTAATTGGATTGTAAAAAATGTAATTTTTTTAAAGTTATCTGCTTAAATATGCTTTTTTAAAATCTTAAATCTGTAAGTAATAATTTAAAAAAAAAATCTTTTCTGTATAAATGTTTTCTGATAACAGAAGGAAAATTATCAAACTTTTATTAGAATGATATTAAATTTTTTTTTAACAATGTTGTTTGTTTTTAGGATCTTGCTAAAGCATTTGCTATTCAGTGTGTGGTCTTCAACTGTTCTGACCAATTAGATTTTATGGCCATGGGAAAATTTTTCAAAGGTTTGGCTAGGTAATCCAAATATTTAATACAATATCTCATTTAATTTTTTAAGATTTGGGTGTCCATGATGTTCAGAGAATCTTGTATGTTGAAACTTAGTGATATCAGGTAATATCGTGACTTTCCTGACCTCATAGGCAGAGTTAAGGAGGGGCATTGCCCTCAAACTTTCTGGACAGGTGTGTTATTTTTTTATAATCGAAAGCTGATAATAAACTCATTAAAATACTACAAAAATACAAATAGTGCTGATAAGAAATATACTCAATAGAATCAGTTGTTATTTTAATCAGAAGTGAGTTATTTTCTAAATATAAATGTAAGTTTAAACGAAAATATGAACATTATTTTAATCCTACAAATCATGATGTTCAAACTGAAATTTTGGGAATTGTTACAGACAAAGTTTGGTATGCAATGTTATGTTTCTCATAGAAAGACAATCAGGCTTTTTTAAAAACAATTTTAAATTTTACAAAGCTATAAGCCTAAAAGTCCCTGATTTGCATTTTATGAGAAACATATCGTTAAATACCATACTCTAACTTACGAATAAAAAAAGTAGTTTAAAACATCTACCTACCTTATAACATAAGTTTTTGGCTCAGTGTCGACAACCTTTTAAATGTTCTCTAATTTTGGGGGTAAGTACTCCCATAACTCATTTGATAACCCCATGGCAATCCTGTGCCCCTCAAAACAATACTTATAAAAACCCGCCCATGCCTGGCTTTACAATTACAATAATCCTTATGTAACATATTTCAGAAGACTTTTTTTTCTTCTTACATATATTTGCTGTGGCACCTGAATAAACACATTTAGTTGGTAAATAAAAATTAAATTTTTATCATATAATATTTAGATTGTTTGGAAAATTGTTTTAATTTTATAAAAACCATTAAATTTTTTTTCATAAAGGCTAATTTTTTTTTATACAATTATTTAGAACCGTTCAATAATTTTAAGAGAAAACAACATATTATTCACTGAATTCAATTTTTATAAAATAGAAATAATTTTTATTTACAAAACGTTCAAATTTCATTCATAAACTATTTTTACACATTTATTGACTTGTTTGACACTACTTGCCAAAGTAAACCAACATACAAGATCACATTATCCACAACACTGAGAATGTATTAAACCAGTTTGGTTTGTTTCCCTTAATTTTATATACCATATATCTCTTCTGCATCATGCAAACTTTAGATATTTTTTTATTTTGCTGAGTTAAGAAAACTGTTTATAATTTTGTCTGTTTTTAACTTTCAATTTGAGCTACTATTTTTACTTTTATATATATAAGTAAATTTTTAAATACAATTTTAATTCTATTTGAACAACCTCGGTTGTTTTTTATTATAATACAAGAAATCATATTATATATATATATATATATATATATATATATATATATATATATATATATATTGTAACATTTATAGAATGGGCTATATAATATTATTTAAGAATTGGAAGAATATATTAGAAATAACTCACACAAAATTTAAAAAGAAATTCATTAAAAGATTGGTTAGGTTAAAATTGAAACTAAATTTAGGTAAAAGCCTAGATTAGTAAATAAGATATTTGAACTGTAAATACATAAAGAAATTTGTTGTATCAAATAAAATTTAAAACAAGATAATCTAATAATAGTTATATGTTAAACAAAATTGTAAATATTAGTAAAATAGGGCATAAGTAATTACTTGAAGGAAAAAGTGAAAAACGATTGTAAACAATGTAAGGTTATGTTTGGAAAAGTCCAGTCAAAACACACACATTTCGAAATATTACAAAAGTAAAACACAAAGACACTTCACACACTAATAATAGTAATTAAATAAACACTGGAAGGTTGGTTAAGGATCGGAAAATTGAAACAGTATGTTAACAAAATTAAAACTGGTGAAAATAGTTCGTTGACATTAACAGATGTGAAAGTAAAGAAATAGGTCAAGTGTGCAGTCGACTATAGTGAGAAGAAATTGAACTAAATTATAGCAACATGTGTTTTAGAAGAAGGAGAAGCCGCCATATTAAAAAAACAAACAATTGTTTAAAATCTAAGGACGCGTAGTTAGAGTCTGGCGTGGGACGCCGAGTAAGGTAGCGAATCTGCCAGGACCAGTCAAAATTTTACATTGGAAAGGAAATCGTCAAAATTATACCGTTTTGTGAAGAAACTTGACAAGATTAAACAGGGATAAGTGAATTGAAAGAGTTAATAAAGTGTAAATATAATTTGAAGAAACTAAAACGAATTTAAGTGTGTAAAATGTCAAATTAAAGAGAACGGAATTCTACGTGTGAACAAGCAGCCATTCGCTGTTATTTGATAAGTTAAGTACCTAGCGCTATATAAAAAAATAAACTTTAGTGGACTCTTAGGATAATAGGGAAGTTTAAAATTGTACATTAGAATATCTTGTGATTAATAGTAATAAGATCATAATCCAGTTCAAATAGTTTCGCCTTTTTGCTTATTCCAAATTAAAGTTTTTCCATCAGGAAAATATTTATTAAAACTAATTTCAAAATTTAATATTGTTTTTCAAAATTTATTTAATTAACAAAAGAAGTAAAAATATAGCCCATGCTATAAACCCCGAGATTGTAAGAGATCGTAAAATTAGCCAAGGGTATTAAAATTGTGTAACTATAAAATCAAAAGAAATAAGAGTTAAACCGAGTTTGTTAAAACTTGTTAAGTTATAAATTTTTGTTTTGTGTTTATTGTTTAACTGTTAAAATAAAATTGTTCTGTTAACTGTTGAAATAAAATAATTATAATAAAGAATTTTAAATTATTCAGGAGTTTGTGTTTTAACTAGAAATAAAATATCTTCATTTAAATAAAATATTTAATAATATAAACCCCATTGTATTGCGTCTAAAGGGAAAGATCCTTATATTTGGCGCAACAACGTGGGAGCTCGATAAAATAAGAGATAAAATTTATTTAGAGAGATTTTGAAATAAAATTAATTTAGAACTTTTTATATGAAAAACATTTGAACTGGAAATAGATTTAGAAAAAATTTTTGTAAAATTAAACACTGAGTTGAATAGTCAAGGCTAGGTTTATAGTATATATAAAAATTGTTTATGTTTGTATAATAAGTTACTTACAGATAAAAAAAAAAAAAGAAGAAAATATTATAGGCGAACTGGTAGTTGTAGGGGACCAGGAAAAAGGGACAAGTTTGGAAATGAAAGAAATGGAAGGCACAGATATGCCAATAGGAAACATTGAGGTAGAAGAAGCTAGGGGACTACCACCTATGCAAACCCAACAAAAAAAACGGGGAAATAATGAGAATGAAGATTTAAGGGAGATGATGAGAACTCTCATGGAAATGAGTGAAAAAGGGAGAGAGGATCTAAATAGATAATTAAATATAAATAATGAAAAAATAAATAGACAATTAAATATAAATAATGAAAAAATAAATAAACAATTAAATATAAATAAGAAAAAATAAATAGACAATTAGATAAGATAGATGAAATAAAAGGGGTAATGAAAGATATCAGTGAGGATATGAGGGAAATAAACAAAAAATTAAAGGAAAATATCTTTATATTTCGTAACGGAAATATCTTTATATTTGGCGCAACAACGTGGGAGCTCGATAAAATTTATTTAGAGAGATTTTGAAATAAAATTAATTTAGAACTTTTTATATGAAAAACATTTGAACTGGAAATAGATTTAGAAAAAATTTTGTAAAATTAAACACTGAGTTGAATAGTCAAGGCTAGGTTGTTTTGTAAAATAAGTTTACTAATAGCTTAAATATGTCTGATGAAAGGGAATCGTATAATTTGCGGGGAGAAAAGGCTAAAAAAAACAGAAAAAGGGGAACAATTAGAAAAGGGTAGGCGAAAAAGGGTGATAGAAACAGAAGGGGCTGCTCAGGGGAGATTTGTTAGTTTTCAGGAGGGGATCGAAAACAGGGAGGAAAATATTATAGGCGAGCTGGTAGTTGTAGGGGACCAGGAAAAAGGGACAAGCCTAGAAATACTAGAGACAGAAACGGAAGGCACAGATATGCCTACAGAAGAGAGTGAGGTGGAAACCGAAGTAGATGAGGCTAGGGGACTACCACATATGCAAACCCAACAAAAAAAACAGGGAAATAATGAGAATGAAGATTTAAGGGAGATGATGAGAACTCTCATGGAAATGAGTGAAAAAGGGAGAGAGGAAATAAATAGACAATTAAATATAAATAATGAAAAAATAAATAGACAATTAAATATAAATAATGAAAAAATAAATAGACAATTAAATATAAATAATGAAAAAATAAATAGACAATTAAATATAAATAATGAAAAAATAAATAGACAATTAGATAAGATAGATGAAATAAAAGGGGAAATGAAAGATATGAGTGAGGATATGAGGGAAATAAACAAAAAATTAGAGGAAAATTGAGACGAAATGAGAGAGATGAAGGAAGATTTCAAATTCATAACACAGGAAATAAGGGAGGAAAGTAAGAAAATGATAGAGGATATGAGGCGACAGTGGAGGACAGAGAATAATGCTGTAGTAGAGGATGTGAGAAGAGACTTAGAGGAGAAAGATAGAGGATTAGAGGAGAAGATTAAGACAAATTTTGAAGAGACAAAAGAAATAATAGCTGATGAAATAGAAATTAATAAGAAGGAGATAGAGAAAGTAGAAAATATAAAAAAGAAAAACACAGAAGAGTTAGGAGAGTTGAAATTAAAGGTGATAGGAGAAAGAGAGATAACAGATGAGCGTTTTAGGAAAGTCGAAGATGTAAGGGAGAAAATATTAGGAGAGCAAGGAAGGTTAGGAGATAGAAATAAACTAGGAAAATTAGAAATATGGCAAATAAAAAATTTAACAATTCAAACCGCAACAAATAAGAAAATTGAAAAGCTTAATAAAATGAAAATGGTAATAGGAGAAATAGGAGGAGTTAAATATCCGTCTCAAGGCTTAGTGGTACAAGGCTTATTGAGAAAATTTATCAGAGGTACGGATATGTTAATGAATGTGGAGGCACAACTCGAGTTTGGAAAATGGGAGATGGAATTTAAATATGAGAATAACAGAGAAAATAGAACTTATGAAGCAGAGGAAAGATACAATGGAGATGTAAATGGTGTTAAGGCAAGGACAGGCGTGGGGACAAGAAAAGAGCATGGTGCCCACAGTCAGTCGGAAAACTAAGACAATCGGAAACCCAGAAATAGAAATTAAAATAGAAGAAACAAGTTTACAGGCATTAATAGACACAGGCAATAATATGACATGTATCCAGGAGAACTGGATATTGAAAAATAAAAATAAAATAGGAAGGGAGATATTAAATATAGGTAAAGGAAGCAAAATGAGTAAACTCTAGGTGACTATGTGTATAAGAAAACGTTAGCAGGAGATAAGTTTTAAGGGATGGTAACTATATCTACGATAATTTATTGGAAACTTCGTCGAATAATGAATAAAGATAAAGATGAATCTATGTTAATAAATATTGAAGCATCGTTGTAATAAAAATATGGTAATTGTGTATTTAAACTTCGTCGTATTGTAAGGGAGAATCTGCGTTGATAAATAATGGAACTTCGTCGTATATATTATATATTATAAAAGAAATATGAATCTATGATAATAAATATTAAAGCATCGTTGTAATAAAAATATGGTAATTGTGTATTTAAACTTCGTCGTATTGTAAGGGAGAATCTGCGTTGATAAATAAGTATTAAAACAAAATTTATATTCGTTGATATAGGGACAGTATAATCGAAAGAGCTATAGATATGATCAAATAGAGGATATAAGATTGCAACCTTTAAAAATATTAGATGTTAAACTTCATACAAAGTAAACTGAAATGATATAAGAAAATAATTGAACTGGATGTGAGATTGGAAGGGGAGATAAAATACTAACTTAGAACTGAGAGTTAGATGAAGCTAAAAGCAAAATAAATATGAGACAAATAATAAACAAGGAATAAACGGAATAAGGGAAAGAGAAATGTTATAACCAATTTGACCAAATCTAGACATACTATGACTCGGATAGGCTGCGATTTAAAGACACGGTATCAGAGAGTATATGTTAAATAAATATTGAATCAGACTTATGATTGGAAGGATTCCAATTGTAATAAATGTAAAAAAAAAAAAAAATATATATATATATAATTATGGAAGAAATTGTAAATACCAGAACATGATTTATTGTTACTATATGTTAGAATTGTTAAAGAATTGTTGATTGAATGTTAGTTATAAGTATATTGTATTGTTAGAAGATAAGTTAAGAAATATGTAGCTTGAAGTTTTCAGCTCAGTATTTGATTGTTAAAGAATTAAGATAAAATTGTGTCGTAGGAATTAAGTATAAATGGACAATTATAAAAGAAGTAAAGACAATGGACGATAAGTTAGCCAAAGTGTTGAGGTACTTATTCAATAAAAAATGTGTTCAATTAGTTATTAAATAAAATGTACAATTAGGAAATAAATGTTAATTTAAATTTAATTTAAAAAAAAAAATATGTATATTTAAATAAGCTTGTAGAATGTAAAGAATGTGTAATGTAGATATTAGTAATATTTTTTTTTATTTAAATTAAATTAGGGGACATTGTAACATTTATAGAATGGGCTATATAATATTATTTAAGAATTGGAAGAATATATTAGAAATAACTCACACAAAATTTAAAAAGAAATTCATTAAAAGATTGGTTAGGTTAAAATTGAAACTAAATTTAGGTAAAAGCCTAGATTAGTAAATAAGATATTTGAACTGTAAATACATAAAGAAATTTGTTGTATCAAATAAAATTTAAAACAAGATAATCTAATAATAGTTATATGTTAAACAAAATTGTAAATATTAGTAAAATAGGGCATAAGTAATTACTTGAAGGAAAAAGTGAAAAACGATTGTAAACAATGTAAGGTTATGTTTGGAAAAGTCCAGTCAAAACACACACATTTCGAAATATTACAAAAGTAAAACACAAAGACACTTCACACACTAATAATAGTAATTAAATAAACACTGGAAGGTTGGTTAAGGATCGGAAAATTGAAACAGTATGTTAACAAAATTAAAACTGGTGAAAATAGTTCGTTGACATTAACAGATGTGAAAGTAAAGAAATAGGTCAAGTGTGCAGTCGACTATAGTGAGAAGAAATTGAACTAAATTATAGCAACATGTGTTTTAGAAGAAGGAGAAGCCGCCATATTAAAAAAACAAACAATTGTTTAAAATCTAAGGACGCGTAGTTAGAGTCTGGCGTGGGACGCCGAGTAAGGTAGCGAATCTGCCAGGACCAGTCAAAATTTTACATTGGAAAGGAAATCGTCAAAATTATACCGTTTTGTGAAGAAACTTGACAAGATTAAACAGGGATAAGTGAATTGAAAGAGTTAATAAAGTGTAAATATAATTTGAAGAAACTAAAACGAATTTAAGTGTGTAAAATGTCAAATTAAAGAGAACGGAATTCTACGTGTGAACAAGCAGCCATTCGCTGTTATTTGATAAGTTAAGTACCTAGCGCTATATAAAAAAATAAACTTTAGTGGACTCTTAGGATAATAGGGAAGTTTAAAATTGTACATTAGAATATCTTGTGATTAATAGTAATAAGATCATAATCCAGTTCAAATAGTTTCGCCTTTTTGCTTATTCCAAATTAAAGTTTTTCCATCAGGAAAATATTTATTAAAACTAATTTCAAAATTTAATATTGTTTTTCAAAATTTATTTAATTAACAAAAGAAGTAAAAATATAGCCCATGCTATAAACCCCGAGATTGTAAGAGATCGTAAAATTAGCCAAGGGTATTAAAATTGTGTAACTATAAAATCAAAAGAAATAAGAGTTAAACCGAGTTTGTTAAAACTTGTTAAGTTATAAATTTTTGTTTTGTGTTTATTGTTTAACTGTTAAAATAAAATTGTTCTGTTAACTGTTGAAATAAAATAATTATAATAAAGAATTTTAAATTATTCAGGAGTTTGTGTTTTAACTAGAAATAAAATATCTTCATTTAAATAAAATATTTAATAATATAAACCCCATTGTATTGCGTCTAAAGGGAAAGATCCTTATATTTGGCGCAACAACGTGGGAGCTCGATAAAATAAGAGATAAAATTTATTTAGAGAGATTTTGAAATAAAATTAATTTAGAACTTTTTATATGAAAAACATTTGAACTGGAAATAGATTTAGAAAAAATTTTTGTAAAATTAAACACTGAGTTGAATAGTCAAGGCTAGGTTTATAGTATATATAAAAATTGTTTATGTTTGTATAATAAGTTACTTACAGATAAAAAAAAAAAAAAGAAGAAAATATTATAGGCGAACTGGTAGTTGTAGGGGACCAGGAAAAAGGGACAAGTTTGGAAATGAAAGAAATGGAAGGCACAGATATGCCAATAGGAAACATTGAGGTAGAAGAAGCTAGGGGACTACCACCTATGCAAACCCAACAAAAAAAACGGGGAAATAATGAGAATGAAGATTTAAGGGAGATGATGAGAACTCTCATGGAAATGAGTGAAAAAGGGAGAGAGGATCTAAATAGATAATTAAATATAAATAATGAAAAAATAAATAGACAATTAAATATAAATAATGAAAAAATAAATAAACAATTAAATATAAATAATGAAAAAATAAATAGACAATTAGATAAGATAGATGAAATAAAAGGGGTAATGAAAGATATCAGTGAGGATATGAGGGAAATAAACAAAAAATTAAAGGAAAATATCTTTATATTTCGTAACGGAAATATCTTTATATTTGGCGCAACAACGTGGGAGCTCGATAAAATTTATTTAGAGAGATTTTGAAATAAAATTAATTTAGAACTTTTTATATGAAAAACATTTGAACTGGAAATAGATTTAGAAAAAATTTTGTAAAATTAAACACTGAGTTGAATAGTCAAGGCTAGGTTGTTTTGTAAAATAAGTTTACTAATAGCTTAAATATGTCTGATGAAAGGGAATCGTATAATTTGCGGGGAGAAAAGGCTAAAAAAAACAGAAAAAGGGGAACAATTAGAAAAGGGTAGGCGAAAAAGGGTGATAGAAACAGAAGGGGCTGCTCAGGGGAGATTTGTTAGTTTTCAGGAGGGGATCGAAAACAGGGAGGAAAATATTATAGGCGAGCTGGTAGTTGTAGGGGACCAGGAAAAAGGGACAAGCCTAGAAATACTAGAGACAGAAACGGAAGGCACAGATATGCCTACAGAAGAGAGTGAGGTGGAAACCGAAGTAGATGAGGCTAGGGGACTACCACATATGCAAACCCAACAAAAAAAACAGGGAAATAATGAGAATGAAGATTTAAGGGAGATGATGAGAACTCTCATGGAAATGAGTGAAAAAGGGAGAGAGGAAATAAATAGACAATTAAATATAAATAATGAAAAAATAAATAGACAATTAAATATAAATAATGAAAAAATAAATAGACAATTAAATATAAATAATGAAAAAATAAATAGACAATTAAATATAAATAATGAAAAAATAAATAGACAATTAGATAAGATAGATGAAATAAAAGGGGAAATGAAAGATATGAGTGAGGATATGAGGGAAATAAACAAAAAATTAGAGGAAAATTGAGACGAAATGAGAGAGATGAAGGAAGATTTCAAATTCATAACACAGGAAATAAGGGAGGAAAGTAAGAAAATGATAGAGGATATGAGGCGACAGTGGAGGACAGAGAATAATGCTGTAGTAGAGGATGTGAGAAGAGACTTAGAGGAGAAAGATAGAGGATTAGAGGAGAAGATTAAGACAAATTTTGAAGAGACAAAAGAAATAATAGCTGATGAAATAGAAATTAATAAGAAGGAGATAGAGAAAGTAGAAAATATAAAAAAGAAAAACACAGAAGAGTTAGGAGAGTTGAAATTAAAGGTGATAGGAGAAAGAGAGATAACAGATGAGCGTTTTAGGAAAGTCGAAGATGTAAGGGAGAAAATATTAGGAGAGCAAGGAAGGTTAGGAGATAGAAATAAACTAGGAAAATTAGAAATATGGCAAATAAAAAATTTAACAATTCAAACCGCAACAAATAAGAAAATTGAAAAGCTTAATAAAATGAAAATGGTAATAGGAGAAATAGGAGGAGTTAAATATCCGTCTCAAGGCTTAGTGGTACAAGGCTTATTGAGAAAATTTATCAGAGGTACGGATATGTTAATGAATGTGGAGGCACAACTCGAGTTTGGAAAATGGGAGATGGAATTTAAATATGAGAATAACAGAGAAAATAGAACTTATGAAGCAGAGGAAAGATACAATGGAGATGTAAATGGTGTTAAGGCAAGGACAGGCGTGGGGACAAGAAAAGAGCATGGTGCCCACAGTCAGTCGGAAAACTAAGACAATCGGAAACCCAGAAATAGAAATTAAAATAGAAGAAACAAGTTTACAGGCATTAATAGACACAGGCAATAATATGACATGTATCCAGGAGAACTGGATATTGAAAAATAAAAATAAAATAGGAAGGGAGATATTAAATATAGGTAAAGGAAGCAAAATGAGTAAACTCTAGGTGACTATGTGTATAAGAAAACGTTAGCAGGAGATAAGTTTTAAGGGATGGTAACTATATCTACGATAATTTATTGGAAACTTCGTCGAATAATGAATAAAGATAAAGATGAATCTATGTTAATAAATATTGAAGCATCGTTGTAATAAAAATATGGTAATTGTGTATTTAAACTTCGTCGTATTGTAAGGGAGAATCTGCGTTGATAAATAATGGAACTTCGTCGTATATATTATATATTATAAAAGAAATATGAATCTATGATAATAAATATTAAAGCATCGTTGTAATAAAAATATGGTAATTGTGTATTTAAACTTCGTCGTATTGTAAGGGAGAATCTGCGTTGATAAATAAGTATTAAAACAAAATTTATATTCGTTGATATAGGGACAGTATAATCGAAAGAGCTATAGATATGATCAAATAGAGGATATAAGATTGCAACCTTTAAAAATATTAGATGTTAAACTTCATACAAAGTAAACTGAAATGATATAAGAAAATAATTGAACTGGATGTGAGATTGGAAGGGGAGATAAAATACTAACTTAGAACTGAGAGTTAGATGAAGCTAAAAGCAAAATAAATATGAGACAAATAATAAACAAGGAATAAACGGAATAAGGGAAAGAGAAATGTTATAACCAATTTGACCAAATCTAGACATACTATGACTCGGATAGGCTGCGATTTAAAGACACGGTATCAGAGAGTATATGTTAAATAAATATTGAATCAGACTTATGATTGGAAGGATTCCAATTGTAATAAATGTAAAAAAAAAAAAAAAAAAAATATATATATATAATTATGGAAGGAATTGTAAATACCAGAACATGATTTATTGTTACTATATGTTAGAATTGTTAAAGAATTGTTGATTGAATGTTAGTTATAAGTATATTGTATTGTTAGAAGATAAGTTAAGAAATATGTAGCTTGAAGTTTTCAGCTCAGTATTTGATTGTTAAAGAATTAAGATAAAATTGTGTCGTAGGAATTAAGTATAAATGGACAATTATAAAAGAAGTAAAGACAATGGACGATAAGTTAGCCAAAGTGTTGAGGTACTTATTCAATAAAAAATGTGTTCAATTAGTTATTAAATAAAATGTACAATTAGGAAATAAATGTTAATTTAAATTTAATTTAAAAAAAAAAAATATGTATATTTAAATAAGCTTGTAGAATGTAAAGAATGTGTAATGTAGATATTAGTAATATTTTTTTTTATTTAAATTAAATTAGGGGACATTGTAACATTTATAGAATGGGCTATATAATATTATTTAAGAATTGGAAGAATATATTAGAAATAACTCACACAAAATTTAAAAAGAAATTCATTAAAAGATTGGTTAGGTTAAAATTGAAACTAAATTTAGGTAAAAGCCTAGATTAGTAAATAAGATATTTGAACTGTAAATACATAAAGAAATTTGTTGTATCAAATAAAATTTAAAACAAGATAATCTAATAATAGTTATATGTTAAACAAAATTGTAAATATTAGTAAAATAGGGCATAAGTAATTACTTGAAGGAAAAAGTGAAAAACGATTGTAAACAATGTAAGGTTATGTTTGGAAAAGTCCAGTCAAAACACACACATTTCGAAATATTACAAAAGTAAAACACAAAGACACTTCACACACTAATAATAGTAATTAAATAAACACTGGAAGGTTGGTTAAGGATCGGAAAATTGAAACAGTATGTTAACAAAATTAAAACTGGTGAAAATAGTTCGTTGACATTAACAGATGTGAAAGTAAAGAAATAGGTCAAGTGTGCAGTCGACTATAGTGAGAAGAAATTGAACTAAATTATAGCAACATGTGTTTTAGAAGAAGGAGAAGCCGCCATATTAAAAAAACAAACAATTGTTTAAAATCTAAGGACGCGTAGTTAGAGTCTGGCGTGGGACGCCGAGTAAGGTAGCGAATCTGCCAGGACCAGTCAAAATTTTACATTGGAAAGGAAATCGTCAAAATTATACCGTTTTGTGAAGAAACTTGACAAGATTAAACAGGGATAAGTGAATTGAAAGAGTTAATAAAGTGTAAATATAATTTGAAGAAACTAAAACGAATTTAAGTGTGTAAAATGTCAAATTAAAGAGAACGGAATTCTACGTGTGAGCAAGCAGCCATTCGCCGTTATTTGATAAGTTAAGTACCTAGCGCTATATAAAAAAATAAACTTTAGTGGACTCTTAGGATAATAGGGAAGTTTAAAATTGTACATTAGAATATCTTGTGATTAATAGTAATAAGATCATAATCCAGTTCAAATAATTTCGCCTTTTTGCTTATTCCAAATTAAAGTTTTTCCATCAGGAAAATATTTATTAAAACTAATTTCAAAATTTAATATTGTTTTTCAAAATTTATTTAATTAACAAAAGAAGTAAAAATATAGCCCATGCTATAAACCCCGAGATTGTAAGAGATCGTAAAATTAGCCAAGGGTATTAAAATTGTGTAACTATAAAATCAAAAGAAATAAGAGTTAAACCGAGTTTGTTAAAACTTGTTAAGTTATAAATTTTTGTTTTGTGTTTATTGTTTAACTGTTAAAATAAAATTGTTCTGTTAACTGTTGAAATAAAATAATTATAATAAAGAATTTTAAATTATTCAGGAGTTTGTGTTTTAACTAGAAATAAAATATCTTCATTTAAATAAAATATTTAATAATATAAACCCCATTGTATTGCGTCTAAAGGAAAAGATCCTTATAATATATATATATATATATATATATATATATATATATATATATATATATATATATATATGTTAATATTTCAACACTTGCCTATAGTAGCACTTACCTTTTATTTGCTATTTTGGCAGACATGCCGTTATCAACTTTGATCATAAATCATCTCTTGTCAAAATTCAAATCATTGTACATATTTCACAGTTGGTCTGGGTCCACTTTTAAATAGTTTGAACTGACATTGTAAACACACACTTCATTAGTTTCAAAGGAAATAATAATATCAAAATCTTGTTTCTGTTCATGACGAGCTGGTTGTTAATCACTTATTACACTTTTGCTGTTACTTGCGACCAGACTTTTTTTAAACTAAAGGTTGTTAAATTGTTAACTTACACTTGGAGGAAACGTTTTCGTCTTACGACTTTTTCAGCCTCCTTGGTCGTAAGACGAAAACATTTCCTCCAAGTGTAAGTTAACAATTTAACAACCTTTAGTTAACAAAAAGTCTGGTGGCAAGTAATAAGTGAAATAATAATATTTAAAGCTCAAGGCTTCAGAGAATATGACTGTTTGAATGTTGCAAGACATTCTACAGCAGTTAGTATCTTACTTCCTGAATAACCTTCATGGTTACTGGTAAGATACTACACTGCAATGAAAGTTTTTCTGCTAAGGGATAGGGGTATAATAAACAAACATAACAAAGACAAAATGGAGCTTTTCATACCTGAGAAGCATATGGCAGGGCTTCCATTCCACGTGTTATAGGAAAAGTGTTAACCATTTGAGCGCTGTATTTGAAATTAACTATTTACTGCTACGACTAGATTATTGTATAAAAATAAAGTTTAAATTGATTTAAAGCTGTGTTTAAATTAAAATTTTTACATACATGTAAGCGTGAATCAAAATTTTACTTATTATTTTTAATGGTTTATTAATTTTGACAGCCTAGAATATTCGAAATATAAATCATTTTAACCAATGTAATTTACAGATTCAAAACAACACACTAAAAATAAATGTTAACATGAATATAATATTACTATTTCATTGGAACAACCTTTTATAAAAAAAATTAATACTTTGTAAATTGAACAGATAACAAAATATACATATATGGCTTTGGTCAACAGCAAGTGTCTCATGGGCTTCAGAAAATTCATGTTTAACACTTATGTCAATGGCTGCTGATTGAAATGACAGTAAATTGATGATGACTAGAATATGACCTATACAATTAATCCAGTTTAATTGTTATTTTGTACAAAGCTATCATTGCGCTGCTGTAATTGAATTTTTGGGGTACATTGGCCAACCAAGTCTCTCAAGTGGGCCTTTTAAGTATTGAGGGTTTGAATGTGTAAAACTAAAAAAAAAAATCAGAAAAAATAATATCTGACATTTATGTTTACTTTTTAGTTGATTATCTAAACATATCTATTGTTCACATAGGTTGTACACAGATAGAAGTCGACACTCACTATTTTTTTATTTTAAAGTTATACCAACAGAAATAATAATAATTATGGTTTATGGAACCCAACTCTGAGAAATGTGTGATGGTTAGAGTAAGTGATATTTGTGATGACGACTTTGTTCGGTTTTCCCCCCCAAAAAATTATAAACAATAATATACCTAGCCTATGGCTCGCAAACTTCTCTTTTCATAATATTGACCCTCTACACAAGGAAGTTTGCGTAACCCTGGTCTAAATATAATTAATCCTTTTTGAGTTTAATTTGGATTTGATATCAGCATTTTTTTATTTAAGACTAAGAATAAAATAAATATTTTTTAAAAACATTTTCCATATACTAAACAATTAATTACTATAAAATAATTTCTTTCTTTTAAACAATCATCATGTAAAAACCAACTCATTAGTCACATGGCATTGATCTCTGGTTTGTAAATAATTGAACTTTTGTTATTGGGAGTTGAGTTTCACACAATCAACCAAGAATATCTATTCTTTCTTCATTGGTTTATCCATTTATCACACAAAACACATTGGTTCCTCGTAAAACAACTTCTTCCTGGATTTATCTATGGGTTGGTGCCCCTCTTTTTCAATATCTTTCTCATCTATAAAATAATTTTTTCTCTGAAACTAAACTACTTAAAAAATAAGAAATTTATTTCTAAGCCGTGTACCATAGGTGAGACAGTAATTATTTGTATTTTTTATACTTAAAAATTTTGTTACCAGTTCTGGTGCTTGGGCATGTTTTGATGAGTTTAATCGAATTGACATTGAAGTACTTTCAGTTGTTGCACAGCAGATCACAACAATTCAAAAAGCACAGATGGCTCGTTTAGACAGGTAATTCAATTTAAAAAATTCTATTCAAGTAATTATTTGTTGAATTTTTAATTGCTTCATTAATTACTAATTATACATAATTTACTCTATCTTTTATTATTAATATAATTTTTATGAAATAATTAAAAATTTAAATTTTATTTAACAAATTTAAAAAATTTAATATTTTAAAATTTTTTTACATTACATTACATTTTTAGTTTATATTGAAAATTTTGTTTGTTTTAACTAAAACTTTACATTGTTTACCTAATCTTTGCTACTCTAACTTGCCATACTTATTACATAACTTATAGTTCCTCTTAATTGCTTCTCCTATCCATTGTTCAGTTTCCTTCCTGAAACACTTACAATAAAATAATAAGTACATCATATTCTTTTTTTTCAAAATGCAAACATAACACTTTGGATTTCTTTTTACACCTCTAAATATTATCTACTACTCTCTCACATTTTTATCACTCATACTCCAGTGGCATGAACATTTTATTATATTGTTTCATTTACAAATTAAGTAAGTTTATTACCATTAACAATGTTTTTTAACAATATTAGCTCATAATCAACATATTAAAAATATCACATAAGTGTTAAAATTTACAGATTACTTGTGAATAATATGTTTGGTCTATTGTCTATCTTTCTAACTAGCCATTCTCTTGTTTACTTTTAAAATTCTTTACTTTCATAATGGACTACCTTACATCACTACCTAAGTTGATCAGTTGATCATCTGATCAAATTGTCTTAGGTCAATGTACTTTTTGTAGCCAAATTAATTTACTCGCATGTTTATTCAATTATCATTACTTCTTGCTATATGCCTAGATTCTATTTATTTGCATTGAAAGACCTTCAAGAAATTTAAAGAAAACTTTATCAGAGAAGTATTTTTAGTATTATACTGGAATTGTTTTAGGCACACTAGCATACAAAAAAGTTAATTATAGATTATATATGTATCATTTACCACAACACAACAGAACTGACATTTAAAAGAAAAACTACAAGATACGGCTAAGTGTAAAATTTAGTCTAATTAAATACAAATAAATTTGGTGTAAAAATACTATGTTTCAAATATTTTATGATTTACCAAATAATTTTTCAACGTACGATAATTTTGAATTTTAGATTTTTCTTTGAAGGCGCCGAAATTGCATTGAAACCAGCATGTGCAGTTTTTATCACAATGAATCCAGGCTATGCTGGTCGTACAGAGCTTCCTGATAATTTGAAAGCATTGTTTCGACCTGTTGCTATGATGGTTCCAAATTATACTCTTATTGCGGAGATTTCTCTTTTTTCGTTTGGATTTTCTAATGCCAAAGAATTAGCCGGAAAAATAACCACAACATTTAAATTGAGTTCAGAACAATTAAGCAGTCAGGTAATAACAATCATGTTTTAGTGTTTACAAGAACTATATTTAAGTAATATTATATTAAATTTATAGCTATATATTTAAACTAAAACATATTTAACACAAATTAACTGATGGAAATAATGTTATGTTAGATCTTTAAGCATTTAAATTTTTATAAAGAAATCTTTTTTTATTGAAAACAAATTTTTTATATAATTTTTAGTACAAAATATTTTAAGAAAAAACTATAAAAGGAAAGAATAATTTGTTGAATGTAGAATAACTAACTAAATAAAAACCCACTAACAAGAAATTAAATACAATAATACCTCAACTTGCTCTACCCTGTCTTATGCGATTCTCAATTCACGTGGTTTTAAATTGCTGTCCGAGTTACGCAGAAACTGGCCTTTTCTGGAAGAAAATGCTTATGAGAACTTTTATAGCGTATGAAGGGAAACTATTTCCAGGTTTCAAGGCCGCCAAAGACCGATTGACAGGGATGGTTGGCGCAAATACAGCTGCTGATTGTAAGTTACAACCCCTCATAGTTTATCGCTTAAAAAATCGAAGGGCATTAAATATTTCTAAAGATAGTTTGCTAAACCAGAAGGTTTAGGTGACAGCTTCCCTTTTTGAGGACTAGCTTGGTCATCATTTCATACCTCAAGTTGAACGTTACTGTCGGTCTAAAAAAATTCCTTTTAAAGTAATTCCTATTAATTGACAATGCAGCTGGCCATCCTACTACTATTTTTAACTAATTTTACACACGTGCCAAAGTGATATTTTTGCCACCAAACACAACTAGTTTACTTCAAGCAATGGATCAGAAGAGTCATCAAAACATTTAAAGCTTATTACAGAAGCAGATCATTTGTGCATCTGCATAAAGCTAGGAGACATAACAACGAGCTCTCTGTTGAAGATTGTTGGAAACAATTCAATGCTTTAGATTCTTTGAGAATCATTGGACAATCATGGAATAAAATTTCACAAAAAACTGTGAATCTCATTTGGAAAAAGGTGTTTCTATTTTTTTCGTCACTGAAACTCAAGGGGAATCAGTGTCAGAGTCTGATGAAATTACTGATGTGATTGAAGAAGTTGTCGGTTTTGCCAAACAACTCATTTTAGAAGTGGATAATCATGACGTTCAAGAACGGGTGGATTCACACAACCAGGAGCTGACAATTATTGATCATAGAAAAACGTGAGCAAGACCTTAAAAATGCAGATTCTTTAGACCCAGTTGACATAGAAGATGAAATGAAGATTAGAAACTTGACAAAAGGCCTTAGTTTAATGTAGCATGGTCTACAAATTTTGGAAAACATATACTCCAATATTAAGTGCAGTTCTGCCACAGAACAAAAAAATTAGCGAGTTATAAGGAAATTTTGGGTGAGAAGAAAGAACTTCAATTCGTCAAACGAATTTACTAGATTTTATGATGCCTTCTGTTTCAAAATAACTTCTTTTTACTTACTTCTTTGCAATATGTATGTATAAAATATAACTTTTTGTTGTATTATGTATTTAAGATTTTAATACATATACATTTTTCTTCTAAACTATTAGTTTATTTAGTTCTTGATCCTAATTAAACATGATTACTATGTGATTGTATGTAAACGTATACCCCGAATTACACGAATTCGACTTACGGTTAGCGCTTGGTCCCACGGTTAGTGTAAGTACAGGGTATTACTGTACACAGGCTGGAGCACATAAAAGTAGCCCTGTAAAAAAATGAACTGAAATGAAATCTGTTTATTTACGACATATGTTGGATTAATTTAACAATTTACAAACACAATAAAGAGCATGTAGAACTCTTTGGCAAAATATGTGTCACACACCAACTTGCTGTGATAAATTCCGAGCCGACTTACTGACTTTGTTCTATACGAACTGGGATGTTAACAACAATTACAGAAGTTTGGATTAATGTGGCTTATTTCTTGGTGTATTTACAATTATGCTCGTCTACGCCATTTTTGTAACAACACTTGAACTATCCTCTTTCCAGGAATAGTAAGTATTTTCTGGGTATTTCTCACAAAACCTTTTTACGTATTTCATTAATTGAACTGCTTCGGACATAGCAATCTATGATAAAAACTCTCTGTTCCACTGAATACAACTGTATTGTTCCAAGTACATTGGTGGTCTACATCCGGGGTGTTTGCTATGCTGTTATGACCTTCACGTTTGCAGGTTGTATATAGTAAGGGAAAAATAGTGGGAATTTCCATTGATTCGGCATAAACATTATACAATCTCGGCTAAGTTACCTCTATTGCATACTTTTACCTGTGCCACCTTGTATTTGTATAGTGGTTAGTGGGTTTTATTTATTTAGTTAAAATTAGCCCACAGTGCTCAAGAAATTTTAATAACTGTAAAATAATTGTTTTTTTTGTACTCTATATTGTTCCTTGGACAAGATTTCCTTATATCAATATTCAAAACATAATAAATTATGTAAGAATGTAACTAAAATTCATATTTATAGGATCATTATGATTTTGGAATGAGAGCTGTAAAAACAGTAATTGCAGTGGCTGGGAACTTAAAAAGGGAAAACCCTGATATGGATGAAAAGCAGATAGTGCTGCGGTCTTTAAGAGATGTTAATGTTCCAAAGTTCTTACGTGATGATTTAAAATTGTTCAATGGTAAGCCAAGCTAATAAACAACAGGTATTTATGAAATTGTTTTAAAATTTTCCCAAATTAAAAAGTATAAAATTTTTAAGGGTTTCCCCTAATATGATTTATTTAAGATAAAACTCTGAAATCTTAAATACGTTGAACAAAACTTGTAGTGATGGTCCATTGCATGAAGGTAGTAGGCCTAAATGTTATTCGATTTTTAAGTATTATATAATAAACAAGGTTTTGGTGGAAACTTATTCATTTTAAATTCAAAAAAAATTCCAATTTATAAAAATTGGATACGCGTGGATTAAAATTGAATAATGACAGATTGAAAAAGTTGTTAAAAATAACAAATTATCACCTTTTAAAACTTTTGACCTAAAGTTGATAATGTAAAATAAAATAAAAATTTCGGAGAGAGGTAATTTGTTCTAAAGTAATAGTTTTTCAATTAGATGAAAATTTAGTAAATGTGTTGATTGATAAATATCAACAACTATAAACAGCCACACTAACAAATCACAAAATAATATAATACAAACGGAATTGTGGTTTTAAAAAGTGTCAGATCAGTATGTTACTTAAACTTTTCATTAAGTTATAAAACATTTGTATATGAACTATTAGCTAGTTTTACAAGACAGGAGATAACATTAAACCTTATTTTTACTGCATGCTAGGTGATAAACTTGTATTAACAGTCAAGTTATAAGAGACAATTACCTACTAGTTACTGCAACTAACATTTGAATCACCTATACTCTTAATACATAAAACAAGAATCTGTAGCCTATAAAATACTGTTATCAATACTGTTTCATTACTGGTTTTGATGTTATATGAAAACCAATATTGGTACTCAGTGTTAAAGATTTGAGAGAAGTCTGTCATGACAATTCGGACAGTAAATTTAGTTAACCAGTCCCTATGAATTTCCAATGGAGGTATTAACATATTTCGTACTAAATGATTCACATTATGAGTGACTCAGCAGTTACAAATTAACTCCTCTCGTCAATTGAGTTTTATTTCATTACAAAAATATTCTCACTTATAAAATCACTAAATAATGTCTATTTTATATGGGTGCAATTTTTTATCTGTTGGTTTAATATTTTTCAATTCATTATTATTTGTAATTATAATTAGTAAAAACAAATTAAAAGCTACTTACGGTTTAAAGTTTATGTTAGAATCTAGACTATTATTGTTATTACTGTTCATTTTGAATGTAGAAAAATATACACGAATTATGAAAATATTTAGATATATTAACACTATGTAGACCTAGTTTTTGAATTTAGAATTTCAATAATCTTTCTATAAGACTACAAATTTTCCAAGTTTACATAGTACAACACACAACAAACATCAGCTACTGTCTAACACCAAATAACATCTACATTGAGAAAGAAAGTCCACTTGACATGAAAATTGATGATTGGTGTATCATGTTTAGAACGTTTAATAAAAGAACAATTTAAGGGCTATAAATATCTATCCCTAATCTATGCTGCAAATTTTTGAGAGGCGATAAATATCCTTTAGACACTACAAGCGTCTATTCTTGGAGCTCTGCATAATTTCTACCACTAATGTGTCATGACAAGCATATTTTGTCTAGAACGCAATTGGTTACGCCTGGAACAGTTTCAACCCAATCAGATACCAGTAGCATATCTTATTATTAATACAATATCTTTTATTATTAATACTGTTATTAATTTTTGTCTTTAGGTATTGTTTCGGATTTATTCCCATTAATGGCTGAACTACCAGTGGATTATGGAGAGCTAGAAAAATCCATTCGATTTGTTATTATTGACAAAGGACTTTCTGATGTTGATGGTGAATTATTTATTTTATCAGTTGTGATGGAATATATTTTTTTAGTTAGATATACAGTTAATTTATAAGTTTGCAGCTCAATAACGTTTCCAGTTCACTATTGTAGGTTTCATTAGCTGTTAAATTTGGTGACTCATTTAGATGGTTTCAAATCGATGTGTACTGAAGATATTTGTTTTATTTAACAGTTGACACTTAATTTTAATCCTTTGATGAATTAATTCTATTTTTGTTTTAAAATGTTTGTTCTCTATGAGCTATAAACACTTTAAGCTCATAAGTAGAATTTTAGAAGAAGTTTAGAGCATTATCCAATCTCCTTAGAAATACCAGTGAGTCAGTGGTTTTAGTATTTACATTGTCATTTTTTCATTTGTTATATTTACATTGCACAAAACTGTAAAAGAATATATATTTTACAAAGACAGGAATTATCTTATATTCTAAAATAAAACAATTAATCTCATATTTGTTGAATCCATTTTCACGTGAGCTACTAGTTTTCTCTAAAAACAGTTGTAAATATTTTACAACTTGCCTATAGTAGCAGTTCCTTATATTTGTTGAGGACGACTGTTTCAGGAGATATGTCACATTGTCAACTCAAACCGTAACTCAAGTTGTGATCAGAATGGACAATAGGACACATCTACCGAAACCTCCGTCCTCAACAAATATAAGTGATACTAAAGGTAAGGTTGTGAAATATTTACAAGTGGTTTTAGTTAATTAATTTCATATGTTCTTATTACTAACAAAAATTGAAACTTCTAAATCATTCTTCATCTAAAATATTTTATTTTATTTGTCTGTTTACTCTTTATTGTAAACAGATTTACTTCATCTAAAGTAAAAATTGTATTTTAATGAGTGTTTTAAAACACTGATTGAGTAAAGCTAAAAATCAATTTTGTTCAAGTTTAATGAAGTAATGGATTTAAAAATATCTAATAAAACTTACCTTTGACCAAGGTATTTCTCAAATTTAGAAATAAAATCATGAAAAACAATAATATGAAAAAACATTCTGGTGCTATTCCCATCTTTTTTGTACTGGAAGTCAATCAAGGCAAAAGATTTTGTACAGCAGATTAATAAAAAGTAAAAATAGTAATAATTTTCTATACATGGTAATATTTCAAATTATTTTCTTTTTCACTATTTCTAGCATTGTTATTTTATTTATACTTGATAAAATTTTAGACATTAAGATCTACAGAAGTCTAGCAGGTACAGAAACCTTTTTTGACAACACCTCAGTAGATAATTATGTCTTGAAAGATATAATGTGTGTATAGACAACAGAAAAGATATTATTCAACAAAATTAAAAAAATTGTAGCAGTAATATAAAAACAGTATACGAATTTCAGATAATGATCATACATAAGTGCTGTATATTCCTTTGTTACTATACAAATTTCAATATATTCAGTATTTGAGATAAAAGTTTATTTGGTAATATAAATATATGCTGAAGATAGTATTGAAAACAGCTATGATTAAATCAGCTTATGTACATCAGTAAAGGATGAATTAAATATTGCATTTTTGTGCATTAGGTTTCTTTATGAATTGACTCATTTGTCAAATAAAAATGTGTTCTTGAATTTTGTAGTCCATTATGTTCGGTGAATCTTAATTAATCACTTTAACAATAGTTTATGACTATCTGAAATTTAAATTTTGTAAATTTTTGAAAACTTACTGAGACTAAACGTTTTTGATCGCTATGTCGAATAGCAATCGAAAACGTTCTGTCTCTGTAACTTTTCACAATTTACAAAACTTAAAGTTCGGATAGTCATAAACTATTGTTAAAGTGATTAATTAAAAAATATATTGTTTTTTCTTTGGTTATAATTTAGTATGTACTAATAAAATTGTTTCTATATTTTGTAGTTTTTTTTTTTTTAAAACTTGGGAGCGGGTTTGAATTGCCCGAAGCACTGCTATCTTAAGGTATATTGTACTTACCTCCTTGATCTAGTCAAATAACCCCTTCCCTCTTACCAGGTTTAGGAGTTTCCTGACTAGAGTTTTTCCTTCAGCATCCACCAAAGCCGTTCCATCACCAAAGAGGTTGAAGTGCCTCTCAGCAAGTACTTCACATCTGTAAATAATGTGTGTGGCAGTCTCCAGTTCCTGCCCGCATAATCTGCATACTGGTTCATCTTTGTAGATACCCATTTTATGCAAATGTTTCCTTAGTCCACAGTGTCCCGTGAGTAGACCTGTGGCTATCCTTAATTCCTGCCTAGACAGATAGATGAGACTCTTCTGCAGCCCCAAGGAAGGTTTCCTAAGGGTTAGCTTACTGTGTCTCATCCCTTCGGCCCAGATCCAGTGCTCACAGTGTCTTTCAGCCATCCACCTTCGCACTGTCATCTTGACCATGGATTTGGAAATACCTACCGCAGGCTCCGGTCCAATCAGGGGAGTCGAAGACCCCTCCCTGGCCAGCGCATCTGCGGCTTCATTTCCAAGTATTCCCCTATGCCCTGGCACCCAACCTATCTTGATTTGATTGTGCCTTGCCAGAGCTTGTAGGTTAATTAGGCACTCCCTGACTATGGCCGAGGTGACCACGTGTCCATTTAGTGCCTTAATTGCTGCCTGACTGTCGGAGAAAATAGCAATCCGGGTCCCATGTGTTTCCCTTCTCGCTATCTCTCCCAGACAGGCATTTATAGCATATATTTCGTCCTGAAAGACAGAGGTATGCCTCCCCAAGGAAAACTAGTTCTACCCTTGGGTTTTTACAATACACCCCCGCTCCAATGCCGAAGTCCATCTTGGAGCCATCTGTGTACCAGATCTGAGCTCCCGATGTTAATGTCCCTGACCATTCCATCACAGTTTGGTGGACCTGGTCAGGTGCAAACATTCGAGTAATGTGGTCGCTGCCCATTTCCAAGACGGGTTCTTTGACCACGCACTCGATACTCATATGTCTCGAGACATCTGGGAGGTTAGCCCAGTTGCTCGAGTTGCGCAATCTCCATGCCACCAGCCTCGCCTCTCCCCTAAGGACAAGCTCAAGGGGAGGGAGGTTAAGCATTACTTCCATTGCTGCACCTGGTGTAGTTGACATCGCTCCCAGTGTGCACAGACAGGCCAATCTCTGGATAGAGCTCAGTTTAGCTCTTGTCTGTGCCTGGTTGGCCTTTGTCCACCACACCAGAGCTCCATAGGTAATCATAGGTCTTATCATCCTCAGATACATCCAGTGCATCATTGATGGCTTCAGTCCCCATTTCTTACCCACCATTCTTCTCACAGTCATCAGTGCCCTTTTGGCCCTGTTAACTGTCCTCTCAAGATGTGGGTTCCAGGTGAGTTTCCTGTCCAGAGTAACTCCCAGGTACTTCACCTCCCCCACAAACTCAAGGTATTCACCAAACAAGCGGGGCATCCTGGTCGTCAGATCTTTTCGCTGTCTGGTGAAGTTAATGAGAGCAGTCTTTTTTGGATTTACCCTAAGGTTCTCCTTTTTACACCACTCTTCAATCAGTCGTAGAGGATTTCTGATTACCTCAAGGACTGTATCAGAGAATCTGCCCAGGATCAGAACAACTATGTCGTCCGCATATCCTAGACAGAAGTACCCCTGTTCATTCAGGAGTTTAATAAGGTTGTCAACCACTAGGCACCACAACAGAGGAGAGAGAACTCCCCCCTGTGCACAGCCCAGACTTGTCTCCGCCCTTCTGACCTCCCCTGCCACCTCTACAGAAATGCTTCTGTTTGTTAATATGGAACTTATCCAACCACAAGTGGTTGCATCCACTCCATGACGTCTTGCACCACTTATCATTGTCTCCACTGAGGGGTTATTGAAAGCCCTTTCAATGTCGAGGAAGGCACCTATGGCACAACCTTTCTTGGCGATCATTTGCTCAATCCTACCAACCACTTGATGGAGAGCTCCCTCGCAGGATTTCCCCGGTTGATAAGCATACTGGTTCCAATGCAGTGGTTTTATGGCCAAAGCACCCCCCCTAATATGCCTATCAACCAGTTTTTCAAGTCCCTTAAGAACAAAGGACATGAGTGTAATAGGTCTGTATCCTTTCCCTTCCTATTGGTTACCGGTGGGCTTAGGTATAAAGACCACCTTACTAGATTTCCAGGCTGCCGGCACATGCCCTAGAGCAATGCTTAGCCTGTATAATTTAGTAAGTACCAGTACCAGCAAATCCATTCCCTGCTGCAGCAGCACAGGATAGATCCCATCTGGACCTGGAGATTTGTAGGGTTTAAATGTGCCAATAGCCCATCTTACCCTTTGTGGAGTTACTATCCTCCTTGCCACTTCCCAGTCCTCCCTCTTACCACGTCTTGTGGAGAGTTTGGCAACTGGTTCAGTGTTTGCTCCCCCAAGTTTCCTCAGAGTACTGGAAGGGAAATGTGTTCTGATTAATTCTTCCACAGTTTCCCCTGCAGTTTTTGTTATATTTCCCAGTGGGGTTCTTAGCATCCCCACCGGGTTAACTGGGTCCTTAGAGAGCACTTTATGCAGTCGTGCCCCTTCCCGAGTTTTGTCAATCTCTTGACAAAACTCCTTCCAGGACTTTCTGCGTGCTTCTCTAATTGCCCTGTTGTATTCGGTTAGTGTTTTCCTATACTGGTCCCACTCCCCGTTCTTTTTTGCTCTATTAAAGAGTCTCCTGGTGGTCTTCCGAAGTTTGGCTAGCTTCTTGTTCCACCATGACGGATCCCCTACTTTTCTCCCCTCACTGAGAGGGCAGTTATCAGTAAAGGATTCTACTACAGCCTCGCCAACCAATGCGGCAGAGTCTTCTAGCTCTCCCCTCCCACCATACTTCAATCCAGCCTCCTCAATCCGAACTCCCAGGTCCCTCCTGTAGGAGTCCCAGTCTGTTCTTCTTGGATCCCTGGTTGGCCGAAGCATGGCTGGATTTAGAGAGATATCATACCTAATATGTCTGTGGTCAGAAGAAGATGATTCATCCGACACATGCCAGTTTAGTACATACCTAGCCGTCTGATTCGATGCCACCGTAATGTCCAGGACCTCCTGTCTGGCCCTAGTGACAAACGTCGGCTCTTCCCCCTGATTTAAGACTAGTAAATTCTTAGAGCTAAGATAAGCTAAAAGTTCCTCACCTCTAGTGTTGGTACCTGTACTTCCCCACGAAGTGTGATGGGAGTTAGCATCCATCCCCACCAGCAGCTCCTCATCCACAGGCCCGCAGTGCTCGACCAGCCTCCTCAGCTCTTGTGTTGGTAGAGCCCCCGCGTAGTCAAAGGGCAGATATGCCGTGGCAAGGTTCAGTTTCTTCATTCTCCCCTCCACCCGCAGCTCCACCGTCACTGCTATTAAGTCCCTGCAGCAGAAGTCCGTTTACACGTCCTGGGAACACCGGAGTCCTTATCGTACAACAACTTACCTCCAGATGTCGCCAGCCCGCATATTCGTCCTCCAGAAATCCATGGCTCCTGGATGAGAACCAAGTCCACCTCTTCCCTGTCCAGCATCCTACACACGACAGCACTCGCCGCCCTGCTATGCTGTAGGTTCATTTGGAGGATCTTGATCATTGTTCTGCTTAATTTGCAGTCGGCTGGGTCCGCAGAGCAGCCCCAGGACTAGACAGCGTGCTCAACTCTACAGCCACTTCACCGGTTTCTGCAGTCGGCAGCTTGACAGCCGCCCCCGCACCCCCAGTGATGGTTGCCGTTGACACATCTGCTACAGACTCACGGTTTGCCGTCTCATTGGCTCCCGCTGTCTGTGCAGTCTCAAAATCAATTCGTTTACTTACTTGGTCCAAAAACGTCCCACGAGTATGGGGGAAATAACGGTCGACCAGAGCAGAGCCCCCACTGCCCTGGCAAGACAACATACAATGAGGTTTTTTTCTGGTTCCTCAAGGGGATCGTGTGCAACTGCATTTTATACCCTGCAGCCATTCATCCTTCGGCACGATGCCTTCCACCTTGGATTGGGTATTCAGTCACTGACCTTGAAGCACACCCCAAGTTCAGGACATTATTAACTGTTGCTCATGGAGCGAACAGCCTGCTTTACTCTCTTTTTTACAACTGTGTCGTTAGGGTAGTTTCCCGCCCATACTTCACTGTCGCATTGCCCTTGGTTCACCTGGGAGGTGAGAGTAGCATTGTGAGGACTTAATTCCCAACTACCCCAGTCTCCCCAGTCAGTGCAGTTATTTCTACCACCCCCAACCGGTTGACTGACGAGGAGGGATAATTCCTCACCTTTGAACCATAGCCTTGGTCCAGGCCTGCATATTCAGAAACCTTCCGGAATCCTTATTCACAGGTAACCTATATTTCTGTAGGCCGTCCCACTATCCGCCACCTGTGGACCCGCCCGGTTGCTCAGGCCAGCTTGCCGGAATATTTTGTGGTACATTCTATCTTCTCCAACATTAAATATATGTTTAATTTTAAATCTTCAATTTTAATAAATTAAATTAATACAGTTTATGAACTAAGACAATGAGTTTTATAAACAATAATTTTCCATCTTATTTACAATTCACTGTCAGTTGAAATTCGATCAAATAAACAATTTGATTAATTCATATATAATTCTTTTTTATATTAAAATTAAGAGTAAATAAATGTTCTAAAACTGCAATAAAAATATTGGAAACAACCCTAAAACCCCCTAAGTAATAAAAAATAACAGATAATACAAGTTGCTTAAGATTAAACCCTTTAGGGCTTAGGGTTTAAGAAGGGTTTGATCTTAAATAACTTGAATTATCTGTTATTTTTTATTATTTTTGTGGTATTAAGGTTATTTCCAATATTTTCATTGTAATATATTGTACCATTGTGCTCTTGATATTGTATGTCCTAAAACTAATTCAAATATGTGGAATTACACATATTTCTAGATGTTTCAGTCCTAGGACTTATTTTTCATATTTATATTATGAATTAAATTACATACTTATATTAAGGATATCTTCAATGTTATCAGGGTATGTCAAAAAAGTAATTCAACTGTATGAAACAACTGTTGTGCGACATGGCTTAATGTTAGTGGGTCCTACAGGATCTGGAAAGACGAAGGTAAAAATGAAACTTTTTAAATGTAACTTTTCTCATATATTATTATATTGAATTTTTAAAAAACTAAGATATAGTTACTTGTTTATGTTAGTTTTAGTTTTGTAATACCATTCTTGAAGAACTTCCATTTTTGTATGTTAAAGGTACAGGTTCAGGAATGCAAGTAGTACACCACCAATAGCCTTTCAATATACTCTTTGGTTAAGTTGTCTATTTTGTTTGTCAAATAGTCAGTTATGGTATTGATCGTCTAGATCATTTCTGATCGTAGACTTTGGGTCTTCCTTCACAAAACATGCTACACTACATATTCAGATTCTCATCAATCATAAGAATTTGTCTGAAGTCTTCTATGAGGAGCCTGTTAATTTCAGTAGGGTGAATATTTTTTACATTAAAAAATTTAAGACGAGTTGCAATTTATGGTTAGTAAAGTAGGCCAGCTAGCATTGCCTGGATCTGAAATATCTTTACCAAATTAATGAACTATCTTGTGCTGTTCTGATATGCTATGGTTTTTTTTTTTTTTAAAGACCAATATATAATTTACAATTACTGTGATATACTGTGTTTTTTCACTTGAGTCACTATAACGTTAAACTTTTTTTGACATATATATAATATCTTACTTCTCAACTCATAGTTTACATAAATCTATGAAAAAACTAACTGAGATAAAACATTCAATAAGGGTTTTTTCAGCCACTGATAAGTTTCACCATTTGTCATGGACAATAAAATCAATGGGAAAAATTGAGTTATACTATTTTCTCAATATATTGGTGCTCTCAAATACTGGACAATTATAATATAAAATATTATAATATACTATACAAATTATATATTTTCTATGATGTGGCTTTGTTAAATATGTGAATACCTAGGAATTATTAGATTATTTGTAGCATACATTTATTTATGAAGTTATTGGTATGTTTGTTTTAGTGTTATGAAATTTTAAAAGATGCTATGACAAGGATAAAGGGCACTCCAGCTCCAAGTGGTTATCCTTTCGAGGAAGTCCATACATATGTTTTAAATCCAAAATCAATAACAATGGGGCAGTTGTATGGTGAATTTGATGCACTTACACATGAATGGTGATGAAACTTAATTTGTTTGGTTTTTATATAATATTTTTAATGTAAATATTTTAATCTTTTGTATATTCACTATATTTAAGAAAAACATTCTGTATTATGGTCAATTATTGGGGATTGGCAATCTGCTTAATGAACCAGGGGTGATCACTGTATAGGCTTTTGTAAGAACATGTATGATTTTGTACAAACACTTTACTCAAGCCTAATGACTGTTATCCGTTGAATACTAATAACCAGTATTGCAAGGGGTATCTAAAAAAATAAGTTTCTCCCGCATGTATCTCCAAGCTTGTGTAACGGAGCATCTTCCTGGAAGCTGGTAGTTTTAGTTTAGATGTAGCATCACCAATTGCTGCCACGCTCATAACTGAACACCTGTTGACCTTTGGTTGGTAGCTATACATGATGGAGACTCCACTGCGATCTGCCCTCATTTGTGAAGTGTGAAATGTTATTTGTTTTCTGACTGCCAAAAGTGAATCTGCCAGTTATGAAATTCATCATCAGTTATGTAAAGTTTATGGTGAAAGTGTAATGTCTGTCCAAATGGTTCACTGTTGGCACAAAATGTTTTTGGAAGGAAACATTTTTGCTTGCCAGCAGTCTTGCTGTTCATCATGAACACTTTCTCTTCATTCCAGTAAACTGTTACTCACGCTTGATGATACCCGTGAGGGAAACTTAATTTTTGGATATCCTATGTACTTTGTCTAATAGATCTCTAATATGCCTCTAGGCCTCTATATTGATAACCTGATCCTGAACTAAAAATTATGTCAGCTTCTAACCTTTAAACCAATTGCAGTCATAATGAAAATAATATTAGCAAATATTTAGGGTAATAAATAATTTGTCATTATTTAGTAATAGTTTGATAAGGGCTCATTACTATTTATAATATTAAAAAAAAATTATTATACCCATATTAATTTACATTTCCCCTTTCATCATGAAATTTAAGTGCTACTTTACATTGTTTGTTTCCATTTGGAACTTCAGCTACAAAAATACACTTATTAATTTTAAAATATAAAGATGTAAAAGACTATTTACTTTGCCTTTGAATAAATTTCAAAAGATGTATCCAATTATCAACTCAAAATGTCAAAAACCATTCCATTATTTGTAGTTAAATTTGGCAATGGGAAATATTTTTCTAAACAGTCGTCCTCATTCAAAGTCTTTAGTAGAATACTCTAGGCCAGGGGTCGGCCCGCAGTCCTCATGTGGTCCACAAAATGATCTTGTGCGACCCTCTCCACTTGTGGGTTTTTTGAATTATGAGCGGTCCAGATAGCCTACGATTACTGCTTAGAATACAAATAGGCTGCACAATAGTTAGAACCATTACATTAGCCACAACAATAAACGCCTTATAATAAATTACAGGCACGATATAGGAAAATATTGTCTGTGATGTGCATGCAAGCAAGTTCACCTCTACGGCAATTGTTTTATTTTAGTAAAATTTGATAATTTTCAAATGAACGTGTTTTATTTCATTATTTCAGAACTTCAAAACATTAATAAAGAAATTTATCCAAGTTAAGTTTGAAAATTGTCAAATTTGTTATCAGACAGTAAGTAGCCAATCTTATAATAATTACTTTTAAAATCCATTACTGGCCGTTAGTTAAAGTCCCCTTCTGTATTGTATTAAAATATGTTAAATTACCAACCTAAAATTAGGAAATATAATAAAATGCATGATTATTTTAAATTTGCAGCCGTGCTAGATTAAACATGAGGCCCTCAAGTACAAAAAGGTTGCAGACTCCTGCTCTAGGCAACTATCTGTTTATTTTTAAGTGAAAAATTGGAATTTAAGGAGATTGTGTTTTGTAAATTTAGTTTTAGGTATAAAATTTAGGAGAAATTTAGCTTTAGTCAAAAAATGAAAACATTTCAAGTCTTTATAAAGTTTGTTATTATAAATTAAATAATTTTCTACTTGTTATCATTATTCAATAGACCGAAGGATCTTACTAGAAGTTTTAAAATGTTTTTTAAAATTTTAGGACAGATGGTATTTTACCTTGCTTGGTTCGTATTGGAGTGGCATTCACAGAACTAGATAAGTTTTGGTATGTGTTTGATGGGCCAGTTGATGCAGTGTGGATTGAGAATATGAATACCGTATTAGATGACAACAAGAAGCTATGCTTGACAAGTGGTGAAATTATTAAGCTGACTGAGGCTATGACTATGATGTTTGAAGTGGCAGATCTTGCTGTAGCTTCACCAGCAACTGTATCAAGATGTGGTATGGTATACTTAGAACCGAGCATTCTGGGCCTTCAACCTTTCATTGACTGTTGGCTGCTTAAACTTCCTAAGGTATGAGGGATTAGACACTTAGGAAGACAACATCTATTTCTTTCTTCCTATTTTTCAATTCTCTGTAAAAATGTTCACACATATGTCATTTCCCCTACCACTTCTACCCTCATAACCACTACCAGAATTACCATTACAACCATAACCACTATCTCAAGTTCTATCCTCACCAGCCACAACTATCACTGAAACCACAACCACTTTCACAATTACAACGCAATTATAACTACAACTCTTTTATCACAAGCACAAACAAAACATCACTATCATCGTATCATAATTTTTCAACTCTGGCTTTCAGGTGTGGCAGTTGATACTTCTTTTTGGCATCATATGGTTTTCATTTGCTGTAACTTCTTTTTATTTGTCACTGAGTTGTTCTTTTGACCACCTGATACACATTGGGCATATTCATTTTATTAGTTCTGAATCTTTTCTATGTAAATAAATGTAGTAGACTATGTTCTTCTTTTTAGCCTTTCGGCCTTTAAACACACCTGAAATGACCTTGGAAATCTTCATTTTTATTGTTTAAAATATTCACTAATCAGAAAAGTAAGGTTGAACTGAAACTTGGCACATTTGTTTCACCCATTTGAGATAAATACTTAATTGAATAGCACTCTATAAGTGCTATTTTTATGTTCCTCCTAAATATATTTGGAAATGATATAATTCTTGTAACATTCACATGGATATCCAAATCTATAGTGTGTTTTATTTCAAATTCAGTGAAGTAAATTTTGTTACTCTGTAATTGAATTTTCAGTTGTGTTAGTGGAGTAAGAGTGGAGTATAACTGACAGATCTTAACCCTAAAATCGACAACCTAAACCTCTTAACTGCAAGTCCCATTTTCATGATTTGTAAACCTTCTTTGAAAAAAATCATAAAAAATACTAAATACACATCAAATGTATATTGTAGCATATGATTTTTTTCTTAAGAATTTTATGTTTGACTGTTTTAAAAATTCAGATATTTTACTAGCAAATATTTATTATGAAAAGAACAAAAATATGTTGAAATATTTATAGGAAAAATCATACTTTGAACTATTCTAAGGGGTAATACAAATATTTTGTAAATAATTCCAAGATAACCTAAATTTGTACAGTTATAACTACGAAAAGAAAATGTTTTTCATACAGTAAAGAGGTAAAAATTGTATTTGTTGTAATTTTTTCTTTTCAGAAAATGGAAAACGGAAAGATTTGCGAAGGTATAGTATTAAATTATCAAATAATTGCCAGTAAAATACAACAAAATCAGTTTTGAATAGAAAAAATGTACCTGAAAAAAACTTGCGTACCTTGAATGTTTGTTTTATTTTTTTGGGGGTAAAAAAAACAATTTGCCAAAGAAACATACAATTTTAATGAAAAATCACAAAACAACTTAAAAATAATAAGTATCCATAGCTCTTATAATTTTTTCTATACATAGTTTATAAGTACAATTTTATACCTACAATAAAATTTGAATTATTTGCTGTATAGATATAATACTGTAGAAAGTAAAAATATGTTAATATTATAAGTCAGTGCAAGTAAATAGTGTGAACGGCAGCTGTATACATTTTAGCTAAAAACAAACTATTTACAAACAATAATAATAGATTATGAACTATTCCATTTTTGGAAATTAAACATAACCAATTATTTTTAGTATAATAAATGATAATAATTATTATAAGAATATTTCTGAGGTTATAAAGTGTACCATTAGTTTAACATGTAAGTATACATAGTTGAGAAATTTTTTTTTGAAAAATAGAATTGTAGTAATCAATAATAGGTAGACATACACTAAATATCTTCAACACGCTATAATTATAATTATGACACAAAACTAAAAACATATTCTATGCATATACAGAAAATATTATTGAATTAATATTATAATGAAATGGACAGTACACAGAGACATGTAGTGGCTAAAAAAAAGAGGTTTTCCATTTAGTCATTTTCATAACATGGTTTTTACCAATCACACAATTGATTTTAGCAGTAAAAATTATATCTCCAAATTTCTCTTTTGGCCAGTAACAACCTAAGCAGAATTTCATTGTATTCAAAGCAGTATTTTTAAAAAAATTTGAAACCATAAATAACTGTGTAAAGGAATTTTGTCTAAACACCACTAAATTGTGGTTGTTATTTGTATCAACAATATTGACAAATACAACAGTTTACAAAGAAACCTTTAGTAAAATTATCAAAGCATATAGATAATTTTAATTTGTACCACTGTAAAGAGAATCTGTTAATACATTAATGAATAATTGGTTAATCTGAGTATATAGAATTATTGTTCATACCAATTATTGATCAAAGTTTTACAGCCTTCTGAGCAGACTTTTTGTTCATATTTGTAAACATGTTTGTATTTTATTTCCAATGTATTTTGTTATATTGTATATTATATTTTTTTAAATGTAATCAAATGTATAGAAACAAATCTTCTGTGTTAATTGGCTCAAATTTTACTTTGATAACATACAAAGATTTTGCTGATTGAAAGGTAAACGGGTCCAACTTGTTTCACTTATGACCTTAGAATTCCAAACCCTATTTAATAGTGTTACTTGCAGATCTAGGGTTAATTGATCCCTGGAACTGAAAAAATGTATAGGATATGTTGTTGTTGAATATAATGCTTCTTAAAAACTAACAATAATTTATGCCTTAATTGTATAAGCAATAAACAGCTGATATAAATTATACCTTACAGAAATTGGTTGAATGAATAAAAATTTCAATATAATATAAGAAGCAAAAAATATATATAATTTTCAAAATTGTATAGTTTGGTAGCAAAACTAAAGAAAGAAATAGATAAATTCTTAAAAGAGCAATAGGGTAATTCAAAATTGTAAAAGGTTACACAATAAAGTCCGGAAGACCACCCCACTATAGCAGTATGAGGTCTATAGCAGATAATTTCTATAGCAGTATGAGGTCTGCTTTACTAATAAAAAACGCTGAAGTTAAGTTTAACACTAAACGTTAATTAAAAGAAATAATTCAAGTTTAAGAATCAAGTTAAGTCTACGCCACTTACCAATCCAAATGTATGCGGTGCTAGTGAAGCGATGAGTCGTTGGTCGTCCCAGGCGTGGGTGAAGTCCTGAAGGGATGAAACGTAGATTGCGAAGAGTGGCATTAACTAGAACTCATTTAATTCAATTTAAAGTAAAGTCACTTCAATCGCCACATTATAAAAGTCCTTAGTTAACAAAATGATAGTTCACTCATGAAGTTAAAGAGTTTAATGGTCTGCATATAATGAAAGCACAAGAGGTTAACCTAAGAAAATGGACTTGAACATATAAAGCGGTTTAAGTTAGTTTTATTATGGTTGACATCGATAATTTATAGTTAGAATGCATTTAAGACATTAACTGAATGTATTCAACAAGTGGAGTAACATTTGAACACGGTTATAGACCGATGCGAACAGCTAAAAGCACTTGGCTAGAAACTTGCGTGCCGCACTACAAAAACAGCTATATTGGAAGAGAGTGTAACTTTGACAAAGACAGAAATGGTCAACAGAGAGTAACTAGATCGAAACCTATTTCATCTGAGCGATATCACAGAAGAAATTATCTCTTTGCAGTAAATAGAACGTAGATTCTAGCCGGCATTGAATATCTAGTAGGCGGTTGAAACTGAACTGTGGGTAAGAAACACCAGCTGTTCCTAGGTTATACGAAAGCAGGTTACAAATAATTTAAGTTACTGAAAGATAGGTTATCCTGTACTTAACAAAAATTTTAATAGTTTAGTAATTAAAAATTTCTTTCTAGCTAGCATTGCCATTGGAACAAAAGTACAGGGAGTTGTTTGAAGAGTACTTCCATCCAGCTTTAGAATTTCTTCGGAAGAACCTACATGAGTTAGTTACTTCTGTTGATTCTGCTCTTCTCCAGTCTTGTTTCCATTTGCTTAACTGCTTCATGCGTCCTCTTCAAAATCCTGATGGAAAACCTCCCCCTTCTCCTCAGTTCTTACAGCTGATGCGTAAGTATCAATTTTCGTAATTAGATTGTTGATATTATGTTTTAAAATTCTGTTCTAAAATAAAAACAAAATATCATCACTATATACTTTAAATTAATGGTGTACATGTAGATGTTATACACAATCCACTAGCTCCTGAAAACAGTGCTGTACTAGTTTATTGACAGAAAATTCATTCCTTTTTCTGCCATATTTTAACATTCACTGTGGAGGAAATCAAGGTAATGTCTTTGTGGATGATTCCATTTATTAAATTATGCTACCTTATACTATTGATAATAAATTTCTCTTAGTAAGCTCCAGTACTTAGAATAGAGTTTTGTTATCAGTATGTTAAGAGTGCCTGTACATTACATTTTGAATTTAGAGGTTTTATTTATTACAACAAGTTTATTTAGTAAAATTTAGGTGTTAGACAAAAATATTATGAAACAAATTTAATTTTAAAAAAATCTATTCAAAATTTACTGTCTGTAGTACTTAAAAACCATTTTATAATAAAACCCTTCCCTTTTGGAAAACCAACTCTGTTATTCATTACAGAAAGAAATACAGTAGACTTTTGCTATTCGCGGTTGGTAAAATTACACCATATCCCGCTAATATGTACCGTATTTGTAAAAAAAAATAGTATAGTTACTGTGCAGGTTGTAGGATGTGTTCTCATCTTATTTATTTTGTACAGTACCTGCAGTCATTTATAACAAGGAAATCTGATTATTCTTCAAACATCCATTATACTGAACACTACTAACATTTGTTGATTCCATCTTCGCGTGAGCTACTAGTAATCACTTACAACTTTTTTTTTTTTTTTAAATGTTTTAACTTGCCTATAGTAGCACTTACTTTTTTTGTTGAGGACGGCCGTTTCGGGAGATGTGTCCCTTTGTCAACTCAGACCATAACTGATCTCAAGGTTTACGTAGGTTGGGGTGGGGGTGGGATATTTTGGTGGTGTGGGTGTATTTTGTGTGAAAAGGTGCGTGTGAGTTGTAATGTTACACTACAACTCACACGGACTTTTTGACATCATAACTCCTAATACACACAAAATACACCCACACCACCAAAATATCCTACCCCCACCCCAACCTACGTAAACCTTGAGATCAGTTACGGTCTGAGTTGACAAAGGGACACATCTCCCGAAACGGCCGTCCTCAACAAAAAAAGTAAGTGCTACTATAGGCAAGTTAAAACATTTTAAAAAAAAAAAAAAGTTGTAAGTGAACACTACTATTCAAAAGATAGGCATTCCTTATCTATATCATCCCTGACAAACAATAATGATTCAATTTGGCACTTACATCGAACTCCATACATAAGTTTAGCATCAGTTTTGTTTAATTACTACTAATGTAGTAGTTTTTGAAATCTAAACACCGATAATCATATCCGGTGGCCAAAACTAACTCAGATTTTGTTTTTCCGTTGGTTATCAACAGGTGTCACATCTGCTTGTTATATCTGCTAGTTTTGAAAACGTTGCACCTACTTGTGGAATTGTTTAGTGAATCTGTTTTGTTAGTTTTATATTTTCCATGTAATTGTTTATCCATAATGTCACAAATTCTCAAAGGGATGAGAAAAGGCTAACAAACTTTATCACTTTGAATATGGAAATTGACCTTTTAGATAAATTAAAATGAAGTGAAAGCATAGAATCTCTCATGAAGTATTTTAGTGTTAACAAGTCAACAGTGCCATACATAAAGAAAAATGAAGAAAATATAAGGAGGAGTGTCAGAGAAAGGACTTGTCAATCAGCGAAAGTTACCTCTGAGTGTTGCGACATAAACATTTGAAAAATAACATTTGAACAAAAAAATTAAAAATATAGCCCATGCTATAAACCCCGAGATAGTAAAAGATCGTAAAATTAGCCTAGGGTATATAAAAATTTGTAACTAAAAATCAAAGAAAGTGAGTTTAGTATATTGTGTTAAAATTTGTTAAGTTTATTTTTGTTCTGTGTATTGTTTAAATGTTAAAATAAAATTGTTATAGTAAAGAACTATGAATTGTTCCTGAGTAGTTTTTTGGTTATTAAATAGAAGTAATATATCTTCATTTAATAGTATAAAACATCGTTGTATTGTGTTTTATAAATACTTTACAATATATATATATATATATATATATATAATACAAATATTTATTTATTAGCTGGATTGATTGGTCCTTGGATGATATTTTCTTTAATATGGAGTGTTGGAGCAACATGTACACACCAGTCTCGAGTAATATTTTCAAACTGGCTTAGAAGTAAAATAGAAAGTGATACATCAATAGTTAAATTTCCTGACAATGGACTAGTTTATGATTACAGGTGAGCAAATTGGTTCTTTTTGTAGGTAAACTATAAAGATTAATAATACAGTAGCCACCACATAGTGTGATCATGGTTATTGTTATCATTTAGTTATTATAGTTGTTTCACTTAAAGACAGACACGTTATCATATAAATACATTATAATCGGGCTGTTTATTGTAATTATCACTCCACTTATTGTTATCATTTAATTTCTAATGCAATAATATATGCGTTCAAAAGCAATGATCAAACAAAAATGTTTATAAGTACCGTAAATTCTGAGAAACCATGTAAGCAATATGGTGACTAACATTCTGTCCATCAGTCCTGTTATAGACATTATTCATTATCTATATGTCATTAATATCCTGTTTGACTTTCCTCAAACACGATTTGTAGGTTTCATAAAATAAATTAAAATATACAATGGAAGAAAATAATCTGACATGAAGTATGCTTGCAAAATATAACAAGTAAAAGATTTAGTTACAAAGTTACTACAGTACATAAAACTGTCAGGAGCTGCAAAAAATGGTAAGTAATCACACATGAATTCCATGTGGCTGATTACATTGCAGTTATAGTGTTATAGAATGAAAATGACTAACCTTAATGCTACGCTTAAATATCGTTCAGTAAACACTTGTGACTGTAATACAGTGAGTTCAATGTGGCACTTTTGAACATCGTTATTACTAAAGTCAGTTGTTGTTATCAAATATGCTTCTGACAAATATGGTTATAATAAATGGTGGCTACTGTATTATATAATATCCATACATTAAATCACCTATTGTATTATTTACACCACAATATTATTTATTTGTTTTGTTTACAGTTAGATAATTTTAAGTTTTTTTTTTATTTAGTTTTTATATATAATTTTCTACTGTTACATTGTTATTCAGTACAAAGTACTGATTATGTATATTATTTCTTAGTAGCAGTTCTAATTGTTGTGGGGTCCTGGTTGTTATTGTGCCAGGGTTTTGAGGGTAAGGAACACTCATGATTTAAAGACAGCCGGAGGACCTACTAGTTGGAAAAAAATTGATAGCATTATGCTACTTTAGGATTTTACATACATTTTTTAAATTAATATAAAAAGGCTTAAACTTCACATCTTCATATTAGTGGGGCCTTTTCATATACACTTTATATATTTAGTTTATATTTTAACGGCCTAAACTAAACTAAAGTCTATTTTGTAAAGTATTATTTTATTTTACTTTTATTTGATTTTGCCGTAATATCCTAACATTTGATACGGTAGCAACCTCATTGTGCTTATAAATCTCACCTCAGTGTCAAATGTGATTGGTTTATATTTTATATCTCTTAGTCATTTTCTTGAATTAATTATGATGTTTTAAGAGTCAATGTTTAGACAGATAGCAGAAAATAATATGTAACAGATAATATTTAATGTAAGTAATCATTTCTCTATTTTACAACTTACACTACTACTATTTAATATTTCTGTTTGTAACAAGATCTAGTGGGGGCACTTAAATACCAACTAAAAAATCACCAGTAGCCTGATGGTATATATCCAAACAAATTAAACAAATTTTGTTTAATTTTTCAATAACAATAACCCTGGTCGAGCATAGGGGATTGGAAAGGCACAAGGCTCTGGACGGTTGTCCTTCCCTGCCTAGCCTGGCTTCTATAGTTGTATTCACAATATCTATTGTATTACTAAATGCTCATATAAAGATTCAAATGCAGGAAGTAAAAGAGGACAAACAGTAATTCTAGTTTCAATAAAATTTTTAAACAAAGAAACATCTGTACTCAGTCACTAAACCTTGAATAGAGGCTATTTTATAATTTCAAAAGCTATAATCGTTTATGTGAAAATATTTTGAATATTTTTTCAGATATATCTATTTGAATTGCATATTCTGTTATCCTCCAAAAGTCTCAGATTAAAATTTTAAAATTCTTTGTATTTGAAATTTCATAATTATTTAGTTTAGTTTCATTTTTACTGAATTGGGGAAAATTCTTCATAATAAAGTATTTAGTAGAATTATCAAGTAATATATATAAATACATATTTTCGTGGTGTATTTGTTTCTTGATTTATCAATCGATGCATAATATAATCACTCTGATTTTGAAGGTTACATGATGGTGGGTTTACAATGATGACTGAGGATGGGGATCCTGCTCCTCCATATTGGTTCCATTGGATGCAAAATTTGGAACCATATGTTATATCTCTTGATATGAAATATTTAGGTAAGTTAATAATAAGTTACGCATATAGAAGAGTACGTAATATGTTCAACTCCTTTAAAACCTTTTTGTGTTAATTTTTAAATCTGGTAAATTCATAAATTATGATGTAATGTATGATCAAGTGTAATACTTTTATATATATATATATATATATATATATATGATGAATAGTTACTATCAGGAGTACATCCGTTCATTCTGCAGTCCATAAATTCGCAGTTCCGACGTTTCGCTAGAATCTCATCCAGCATTGACGAGGTGAACCCAACAACAGTAGAAGAGCGAGTGAAGAGCGCAGATAACTCAGCTCCTATATATAGAGGAATGAAGCCACGCCCATTGACGTCAATACACACCCGTCAATCCACACACAACTGATCCAAACAATTACTCACATTCCTTTGCCTTTGTTCACCGAGGTTTGCCCCTCGGCATACCCTCGTAAAAGTCTAAAAGTTTTAACAACAGATAGAGCTAGTGAAGCTTAGTCTCGAACATATGATTTTCAATTCGTAATTTTGCAAGCGTAATATTCGCAGTTGACTCCGGAATTGTTCGTGAAGGAAGAATATCTACTTATATTAATTAATAAACCATTTTTATAATAATAGCTTATTATGAAATTAATAATATTCTCTAGCCATAAGTGTTATCGAAACTGGAATAATTATTAATTAAAAAGTCTAATTTGCTACGAATCTTTATCACGTTACCGATTTCTAACGCAAGCGTAGAAAGAACTTTTCTGTTCTATGTTTTTACATACACGCACACGCGCACGCACACAGACATACATATTATATATGTATATATATATATATATATATAATGCATCGATCGCCCCCCCCCAAAGCAAATCGCTGGATACACGTCTGTTAACTGTTGGATGCAACTGAATAAGATTATTTTTGGCTGCTAAGAACAAGCTATATACAAATGAACAAGTTATAAAATCATTCAAATAAAAGCTACAATGTTAAAATTATTATCAATTAAATTAATGAGTGGAATTACTCTCCTAGATGATACATTGCATATCCACAAAATGTGAATTCCGATTGTTTTTCTTGCTGTTGGAGCTTTGCAATCTCAGTTCAGCGCATTCATAAAATAACATTAAGATTTTTTAAGACAATTTGATTTTGTTATTAAGAGGTGTAACTATGATAATGAGACCAAAAACCATGTTTTAATTTCATTGGATTTACTGGTAAGAAGATTTTATAACAAGTACAAAGAAAACTTTGTGCCACACTATGAAAAGGGTTTGAAAAATGGTGGTTCTTATGTAAAAAAAATAGTTTAACCCTAAATCACTACTCATACATAAAATTTGGGAACATCTATTCAAAAAATTTCCAGAACTCTTAAACAAAAAATGTGATAGCACTTACTGTGTAATATCTATTATAAGTCTTATGTTTCTTGGTGAATCCTGACTTTCATGGGTGAAAGCCATTTACACCGGTTTTCTAGTGGGGAGGCAGTCTGTCTCGAGCCGTTGCCGTGTCTTTATTCGGGTGTTCTAATGGCCAATGTACTATCAGGTCAATGTAGGTTTGTAGATTCCTAGTCGGTCATCTGTTACACCTCCAGCCGCAGCCCTCTCTACTCCATTGCCACCTATCCTCTAGCCAGGCTTCACGACGTTCAGCAAGAACTATACTAAAAGCACTCAATTATTTTGGGCTTAATTTAATTTAAAGAAAATTAGGGAAATAATTTTTTTGAAGAGTCATCTACAGATGGTTCTAAAGTAATTCAAATCAAAAGTTTTTTTTAATGATTTATGTTACATGCACCCTTTTTTAGTTATTGATAAAGGACAAACATGAACCTTGATACAATAGTACCTTGATGATATAAATCTTGATAATAGTATCTTGATAATATCTAAACAGTAGATGATAAATTATAATTCAAATGTTTAGGTAACTGTATAAGTGGTAAAAGTAAATTATTTCAAATTTATTTTATTCATTACATGTTGGCAGTTAGTGTGAGGATTTATAAATACAAATCATAGTTAATTAAATGCACCTTGGCTTTAGTGATTTATTATATTATAATGTTTAGGAACTTTTACCAGACTAGGATACAGAATTTAACAATTTTATGTAATAAATGGAGCTATATGAAATGATATGTTTTATCAGAACTTCAAGAATATATCAAATAAAGTTACATGTTGTAATCATCTTGAATTCACTGATTAAAATATAAGTAATTATTGCATAACTAAGTGAATACTTTTGAACTTACTTGCTGACATGTTGTGAAACAATTGTTTCATTTATGAAGCTGACACTCTACATTAGAGTGTTAAAGTATCTGCGTAATTAGAGCTTCGTAAATGAAACGAGTGTTTAGAAACACGTCGGCAAGTAAGTTCAAAAGCATTCACTTAGTTACGCAATAATTACTTATAGCACATATCAAATGTTGAGGTATAGATGAAATAATAAATTTAGTATTTTAATTAAACATTTAAGATTTGGGTAGTGTTATAAAATCAAATATGTCTTGTTTAAAAATTAAAATGTAAACTATTTAATATCCTTTATTTTCTTGTATTATCTTTCTTTGTTTTCACATGTTATTGGTTAGTGTTTATGTTTTAAAGTAATATTCAGTAGTAGATATTTGCATTTTTAGTAGCTTGTGTTTCACCTTTATCTACTTTTTGTAACTGTAATTTCATTGAAGATTTTTTTTACTAACTTGAATGATATAATAATTTCTTTTATACTTTTTAAATTACTGTTCACATAATTTATGAAGTACTAACAGTAAATAGTTATTTTATTGATTGGAAAAATCTAATTTTTTTTAGATATCGAAGTACCTACAGTTGACAATGTCCGCAATTCTGAATTGTTAGGCACTCTTTTGCTCAATGAATTCAATGTGCTATGTATTGGTCCTACTGGTTCTGGAAAAACATTAACAGTAATGTCTAAACTTAGTCGAAATTTGCCAAAAAAATTTATCTGTGATTTCCTTAACTTCTCTGCCAGAACAACATCCAACCAAACACAAGTTAGTCATTAAACTTATTTAATTTGAAAACCTATTATTTATATGGATTTTTTGTATGAGAATGTGCTTCAAATTGCCAGATATTTGCCACTACACAAGGCTAAGCACATTTGTTAAAGTGTATGCTCTGGAGAGGGAATGTATGAGTTTCACAAAAGTTTATGTAAGACTTACAGATAAAAAAAAAACATTAAAAAAAACTAGGATTCCATTCAACTTAGGCAATAGATAGGACTTACTTCACATAATATATTAAGTGTTTTTGCAGTAATTAGGATTTTATTATAAGGTTTATAACACAGAAATTACAAGTATTACTTATTTATTGATTTTATTAATCACTTAAACAATAGTTTGTGACTATCCGAACTTTATTGTAAATTTGTTAAGACTTACTGAGGCAGAACGTTTTCGATCGCTATGTGCCGATCTTCATCAGTGTCTTCTGCTTGGAGATGTTGGGTCAATCGGTGACGGTTTTAAAGGTAGGTTTTCGATAGTATCAAAGAGTATGTGTGATTTGTATTGTTTGTTCGTTTAATATATTTGTACTTTGTGTTTTTGTGTGACTGTAAATTTCATATTGTTCTAGTGTCTTGAGATGTGGTCCTTTTTTGTTGATGTGTAGAATTTGTAGGTTATGGTAAATGTCTATGTATTTGTGTCCTGTTTCTTTTATGTGATTGTAAAATGTTGGGTTGGTGTTCTGTTTGTGTTCCTCGACTCTTTGTTTAAAGCTGCGACATGTCTGTTGAAACAATGTAGAATTTGTTACATCCATCACAGGTTAAAGGTAGGTATCAAAAACCTATCTTTAAAACCGTCCGCGCTTGACCCGACATCTCCAAGCAGAAGACACTGATGAAGATCGCTACATAGCGATCAAAAGCGTTCTGTCTCAGTAAGTTTTAACAAATTTTACAACAAAATTTAAAGTTCGGATAGTCATAAACAACTATTTAAGTGATAATAAGATTCACCGAACGTAATGGACTACAAAATTTAAGTATTTATTGGTCTCGTAGTTTCAATGAAATATTAAAGATTTTCCATGTTTTTTAAAACTAAATGTATTTCTATTAGTTTTTCAGTTTTGATTGTATAATACGTTTGTAAATTGTAAAATTTTGTAATTGTATTGTATTGATATCAATGGTTTCATAAGTTTTTGTGGGTGTGTGTGTCTGTGTGTATGTGTGTGTGTGTGTGTGTATGTGTGTGCGTGTGCATGTGCATGTGTATGTTTGTATGTGTGTGTATAAAAATATCCAGTGAGAATCTATAAAACTGTTTAATAAACTCTATCCTTCTTTATTTGACTCCAAAAATATACAATGTTTGTTGTTTTAGTTTGCTTTACATTAAGTTAATCCAAGGTACTTATAAATTTTGTTCAGGTTTCATACTGTATGGATTTGTATCAATACTTACTAGTAAATTGTTAACAATACACTGGATTTTAATCTGTAGTTAGAAGAATTCTAAAAAAATATTAAGCTTTTATTGGTAAAAAAAAAACATTATTAGAATTAAAGTAAATATTAACTTTACAACCAGGTCTGGTAGGTTAGGATATTATAGCAGTTTTCGATGGACCTTTGGACAATCATAGTTATGATAAATTAGAAATATTCACCTTTGCTTCATACTCAATAAAACCTTCTATGTTTTTTTAAAAAAATATAGGATTTAATAGATTCCAAGTTGGATAAGAGACGTAGAGGTGTTTTTGGGCCCCCATTACTGAAACGTCTAGTGCTTTTCATTGATGACTTCAATATGCCAGCGTTAGAAGTTTATGGGGCTCAGCCTCCTATTGAATTGATTAGACAGTGGATGGATTTTGGAGGTTAGATATAGAGCATTAATTTTAATCCTGATAATTTTATAATTTCTTATAATCTGTGCATTATTTAGATGATATGAATATGTGTATATAATTACATAAAATTTAATTTCAAATATTAAATTTACTTAATATTATTTTATAACTAATTTAATTAATTTTACTTTTTAAATTTAAACAAATTATTTTTAATCTCGTTTACTTAATATTTTAAATAGTTAATTATATTTTATATACATACATACTTACACAGACACACATACATATGTATAGATGATGCTTGAAAATGAGGACTTGTAAATAAAATTCTCGAAAGTCACTTGTATATATACCAAGTAAGAATCTTGTTTAAGTACAATAAATTGTAAGTGATAAGTGAATACAAGAAAACAGTGTTGCAAATTTATATATATATATATATATATATATATATATATATATATATATATATATATATATTCTTGATATTTAACGTTATCCATTGTTTTTCCGTTGCACTGACTTTATGAAGTTAATATATACTATTGTAAGTAATTTTATCCACCATTAAGTGCAATAATTTTACCTGCAAGGTAAAATTATTGCACTTAATGGTGGATAAAATTACTTACAATAGTATATATTAACTTCATATATATGTATATATATATATGTGTTACTATTTCAAGACTACAGAGTGGACTCTTACCAAGGTAAGTCTGTCAGTCTCCTAGTCCAAAAAATCTAAATAATCTTTACCAACCAAAACTAACCTAAAAAATATATATATATATATATATATATATATATATATATATATATATATATATATATACATATATATGAAGTTAATATATACTATTGTAAGTAATTTTATATAATATCAATTAAAAATATTTCAAAAACAAGAATACTTTTAATGCATATATTATTCCTAGCTTTTCGCCGATAAAACAGTACCAGCATCTTCAGGAAAATAATTATCTAACAAAATATTTTTACAAAAATTAAATCATATAAATATATTAATGTATATTCATAAACCGTAATATAATATAAACCGTATTAATATATTAAATATGGTGATGTGTTTTCTTGTAATATAGTTAATAAATTAAAATTATTTCAAAAACAAGAATATGTATTAAAATTATTTTGAAATATTTTAAATTTATTATATATTTATATAAAATCATGGAGAATTTAAAAATTAACAAGAGTCAAGTAGACTAAACATTCAACAACTGACTAATGATGGTGCATATGTCTCACCATTATACCATCTCCAGCAAATAAATAATTGATGACACATGAGATTAAGCAGCAATCCAAAAAGGGTTAAGTGAGCTAGAAATGGTTTTGAAATCTTTTGAATCTTACACTATCTTCTTTGAACACAATATTCTATTTCTCAAGATTTTACTGTAAGCTGTATATGCATTTTTTTTTTTCAGTGATGTCTCTTTAGTCAGGTGGGCTCTTCTTGTCTTAAAATCACTTATGCCAACAAATCTTTGCAGTACACCATTTACAGCCTTTAGTAACTTACTAAATATTTTAAACATTTTCTCTTGGATTCATCCAACAAAAACAAGCATTTTTCTTCAAAATCAATTCTATGAATGGTTGGGAATAGTAAATGTAATACAATAAACAAAACACAAACTATTACACACAAACACTATGTTTGACAAACAAAAACTTTATCCACATACATAGAGAACCATGGTCAAGGCCAGTGACTTGACATGACTGATATGAGGTGTTGACTTTGATACTCCCACTTTCTCTGCTAAACTCATTTTTTACAAAACTCACATTTTAGGTGTGTTTAGTTTTTCAGTTGTTTTGATATTTAAAAAAAATACAAAATCATTTTATATAATCTTCATACTTATTCAGGGTAATGTGTAGACTCCTACACACTCCAATTAATAACAGGTTTCTTCCGATTAGTGATGAGATGCAATAATTTCCCTCTTTTTACCAGAACTAGGGGATCATTATGTCCTTTCCGTAGTCCTACCTAATTCCATCTACCTTTCTTTATCATTTTCCTTACAAGGGAGTGTAATGTATAATCAGCTTTTTGTGATCCAGATTTAGAGAAGTTATTTATGTCAGAAACATAACCCTGCGAATGTGATGCTACAATATTGTCCCCTACATCTAGTACCATGCGTTTTTATGTCCTGACCTTAATCCTACCTATATTTACAACCCCTTCCTGTCTTTCATAGGCAATAATAGACATACTGGCTAAACTAAAAAAAATATAAACCTTTTTTTCTTATCAGTATTGAGTTTTGGCTGTTTAACTTTCCAGATTTTAACATCTAAATTATTGGCTTTCTTAAGCCTAGTAATTTTTTGTTGAAGCTCAAAAACTATCCATTTTATTTTGTTAAAACCAGTAGGTTGCATCAAACAAAGTAAAAGCGTTAAATTTGTTTACAGGATGGTATGATAGGAAAAGTATTGGAGATTTTCGTACCATAATAGATATAAACTATGTAACTGCAATGGGACCACCAGGAGGTGGTCGTAACCCTGTTACAGCACGTTTACTTAGACATTTCCATTATCTAAGTTTTACTGAGTTACAAGATGAAAGCCAAGTAAGTTAATAAAGTAAACTTAAAATTGTATAATTAATTTGTGACTATATTGCTTAAAATGGATGTCCTTCCATTTAATAACTGGTTTAACTTGTACAGTTATATAGAATATTTTACAAAATTCTGTAAATATTCTTTTTCCAATAGTATACTAAATGAATATTCCATTAGACACCTGACATGTCTCTAGAGCTTTAAAATTCTTGAACTTTTAACCATCAAATTCTTCTTAAGAGAGTTAAATTCTAAGTATTAAATTTCAATCATGTTGAAACAATTACCATTTTTTAGTACATAAATTACCAGTTTACTACCAGTTTCTTAAGTCTTGGTAAACTTTTTTTTGTTACATTTTAGAATAGTGTTACATTTCTCATTATGATTGCGAAGCAGATTTCATCCTAGGTAATTCTGTAATGTATTTATATTCATAAAAATTTTTTACTTGTGAAAAATAACAAATGTCATTGATAAAAACTGTTTTGGAAATAATCACAATATTTTATTCACAAAGTTTTAACTTTAAGACAGTTATTTATAGATGAACATTAGTGATTACATAGCTTCAAAGTATTTTCAGGTTTGGAAATTCAAACCTTGAAAATTTTAACATTTTTAATAAATAACCTTAATAAATAAATAGACACATATAAAACATATTACATTATTGAAATATTTTGATCATAACAATGATCTTTATCAATCAAAAAAGAAAAACCAAATAAATCCTTACCAATCTTTTTTTTTTTATTGATAAAGATCATTGTATGATCGAAATATTTCAATAGTGTGATATGTTTTGTGTGTGTCTATTTATTTATTTCCAAGAGATTGCAGTTGTAGACTATTACCACTAGGTAAGTCTGTTGGTCTCCTATCTAGTCAAAAAATTCCTAAATAAGCTTTAAGTTCTACTAGAACTAACCTAAAATATAATATGTTACACTTGCCTATAGTAGCACTTACTTTTATGATTTTTGAGGATTGCCATTTTGGGAATTGCCATTGTCAATTCAGTCTGTAACTGACCTTTTGTTTGTTATAGATTGGAGTGGGGTTGGGATATTAGGGTAGGGATATATGTGTATTTTAGAGAGAATTGGAGGTTATAATATCAAAAAGTGTATGTGGCTTATAATATCCCAAGTGTTTTAGTTTAGTTTATTTATTTTCATATTATTATTATTCTTGTAAAATTTCTATTATTTGTGAAAAAATGCTATTTAAGAGATGTATTCACAATAAATAACTATAATTTAAATAAGAATAATTAACTAGACCTGTATTAAATTCATAAAGGGAAATATATGTCATAAACACATTAATACATATCTGATTGTTTAATTGAATTTTTGTCACTATAGAGGTGCATCTTTGGAGCTATTTTAAAATCTTGGTTGGATCAAATTCCGAACCAGAAAGATCAATTTGAGTCAATACTATCTGCAACATTATCGGTTTATTCAACTATCCTTCAAGAATTACTTCCAACACCTACCAAAACACACTACACTTTCAATTTGAGAGATCTAAGTAAAGTGTTTCAAGGAATTCTTATGGTTGTTCCAGAAGATATAAAGGTAATGTTTTTTTTATGGCAATAAAATATTCTTAGTATTTTTCTTTCAAATTTATTTTCTATGATATAAACTTTTAACACTCCAGTACCCGCGCCTATTATCATAACGTGAGTGCTCGCGTGGGGTCTTTTTGAAGGTATTCTGATCTTCTCGCCAATATAATTGAAACTGGTTCTTCATTTATGAGAATAATATCTGCCAACAAAGTATCGCAATGACTTGGTGAAATTTTATAGTTATTACCTGTTAGTAGAGTCTCTTAACTTACTAGCCAGAGTCTCTGCTCCTGAACCACTGTGATGGGCGATAAATTCATACAGTCGTTCAAAACACGACAAAATGTGATAATTATTTGATCAGTAGTATCGACTAGTATCAATATAATAGATTACTAGGGAACAAGGTAGCGATCGTTTTTGAAATACAATTAGTCTATTTGAATCAAATAGTTTCATTTTTTCAAATCATATCCTTATAAATTGTTTCCAGACCAAACAATTTCGCTAATAAAAACAAAAAAACAGATTAGTATTGATTGTTAAAAAACATCTCTTACAAACAGTTTTTTGATAACTGGGGCACTTGCATTTTAGCTGTAGTATTCTAGGAATATTGTGCATACTTGTCCGGCGCTGAACATCTGGTTTCAGTAACTCGATTGCTATTGTGGTGAGGTATTCCTGTCTTGACAATATTATTGAAATGGGTGTTTGCGCAAAAAATGTTTATTGCATTTACACCTCCGACGTTCATCAGATGAAAAAAAGTTTCAATGGGAATCTTCTGGAATTCCTACTAACATTATGTTGGTGACACATCTTATCGAGTATATCAACGCCGAATTTCGTGTTATTATAATAGGTTTCCTCTCATTCGTTGTTGTTATTATCATTCTCGTTATAATTATCACCATCATCCAGCTCATCCCTCCTGGAAACATTCAGTCCTCGTCTGCTTCGTCAGGATCATCAGATCCCAATATCTCCTAATTATCACTCATAGTTTCGTCCAACCAATTGCATAATTTCTTTTGATTGCGTTCTAAACATGCTTGTAATCGTTCCCGATCACGTCCTGACATTTTACAGGTTAAAATATAGAACTAAAAAAATAACTTGTTGAAACAATCGGTAGCACGAGTAGTCGCGTGGGGTCCTTCAGTCCCCCAAGCAGTGCAGCTTTCAGTTCAAACGTTTCTAACTCAACTGGCTGGAGACAAAGGAAGATGATGTGACACTATCATACTCAGAAATAGTGAGGGAGAAGCTACTGAGACTGTCAAGGTCATGCAGTGACGCAAAACAAAAACAAACACAAAACAAAATGTCTGGGGTCCCATTAGACCCCACGCGACTACTGAAGTGTTAATTTGTAAACTAAATTACACTATATCATAGCTAATGCAAATTAGTAATTGCAAAGTTGAAAAGATAGATAGATAGATTTTGATAGATATTCAAAATTTGGAATTGACAAAAATGAAATGAGGTTTTGATTGATTAGAGTGGGTAGAGCAATATCTACATACAGTACTTCTATTATGTCAAATACTTTTTTACAAATCTTTGTCTTCTCAAAACTACCAGGAGAATGTAACTGTACATTGTTACATTTTATAAATATTTTATAACGAAAGTGATTATTTTTTAAATTTCTTAGATTACTCCTTAATTTAAAAATGGCCACAGTTACAAGTTTGAAAAGATCATAACTATAAATAGAAAAAAAATGAACCATAACTATAAATAGAAAAAATGAATTTTCTACGGAGATTTTAAAAAAAATCAATGAATTCAGTTATGTAGAGACTTAACACTGCAGTAGTCACATATAACAAACAAATGTATAATGTATAATGTATATAATCTTGTGATATCTACTGGATGTTATTCCAGTAAACAATAAAAGTTATAATTTATAGCAAAATATGTTTTATTAATAGATACTAAAGTTCTAAAGGTTTTTAACACTTTTAAAAACATAATCTATGTACAGAAGAGTCTATATATACCTTTTAAAAGACATTTCTAAATACATTTTTATAACTATTTACTACATTTCTAGTACATTTGTATAGTGTTACATAATGTCCATAACTAAATTGATTAATAAGATATAAATTGGAAATTATTGTGTAAATTTAATGAACTATTTACTAAAACATTATGCTAACATTTTTCTAATACAATTTTCATAAATCAGTTGTGGAAGAGTTTTAAACAATTAAACCCTTTTTATTTGAGGCAAAGTCAAGTTTCATTTTCTTTTCCTTTTGAGTACATGTATTCTATTTGTAGTAGACAAATAGGACCTTCATTAGCATTATCAGTTGTTGTAGCATTTGAATTTTTATTATTTATTCCAATATCATTGTTAATAATCAATATCTATGGCAATACCAATGATTTATTTCCAATTATTTCATATATTTTTTGCATGGTCTCCTTTTTATGTTCCTTGTCCAACTGTGCAGGGGTATGTCATCATGTCGACACTGTACTTATAAAGGTTATCATTATGTGCTTGTTTACCATTATCGTGTGAGTTAGAGTAGTGTCATTATCGCATGTGTCATTATGTAGTGTTGACAATATAATGACATTTTTATTCAATTTTACCTCTTATGAAACTTTAGTGATTCATTCATGGTACCTAAATGTAAACGACTTCAAATGCATTGATTTCACATGCGATGAATTTGGGTGGAATTTCTGTTTTATTTTGGTGAAGAATACAAGAAAGAACTGTTTTTTTCAACAGTTTCTTGCCAAGTTTATAGCTCTTAAACGAATTGTTAGGAGTTATATTTCTTTCTGAATTAGTTACAAAATCTGTAAGTCTAAACACAACATCTGTAGGGCTGTTACTAATGTGGTGTTTTTCATTGGGTAGTTTTTTTGTAAATATTTTCAAATTCAGGGTTTAATACATTTAAGCATCAGCAAAGCAGAATACTTTTACACCATATTTTCTGATTTACTATGAATGTATCACTTGAAATAACATTGAGTGCAACACTTTTCCAACTTTACATTTAGTATCAAATACATTCCTACTTAATAGCAAACTTGGCAATTATTTAAAAACTTGTTGAAAATTTAAACCCATATGTCTTGTGAGTGTAAATTATACTACATAAACAGTATGACTTAGTAAATCATTATATGTAAAACAACCCCAGCAATCTAAAATTGTATTTTTGTTTCTATAATTAGATTTCACTCCTAACAGATAAGAAATAGTATTGTCACTAGGAGTACTAATGTTTCTTCTGGGAATGTGTAGTTTCCATTTTGTAGTTTTATCCCTACTGAGATAGAAAGATTTATGTCTTGGTACTCACAACCCTTGTTTAGTCTCTTGTTCCATATCACTGTAAGTCAAACGCTCCGACATAGCAGCCACCTCACCTGCTTCATTTACATGGTCTGGTTACTGATTTGTCTGAATGTTATCAACTGAGTTGTCATTTTTTCCTGTATCACACAACTTCAATTCATCACTGAATAACATACTAGTTGTAAATTTTATCCTAATCTAATTTCCTATACAGGTAAAATAAATCTAATAAACCTGTCCATGTAAATGCTGTAATATATTTTCTAAATCTATGAAATTATTTTGAAAAGTTGTTATATTTATAATATACAATATGATTCAAGAAATGATGACACAAATAACTTAAAATGAAGTACGATTTTGAAAATGGAGGCATACCGAAACACATCAACAGAGAAAAATATTGTAATGTTAGGAAAAACAGATAAATTTACTCATATATACACAAATAACTACGACACACATAAATGTTTTCAATAACAGCAAGGGAATGGATGAAGAACAGGCTGCATCTATATCGGTAGTAGTTGTGGCATTCATTAGGCTTCAAAAGTATGTGTTCTAAGAAATGGTTGAATGTTAAAAAAGAATACTTGAGAGTTTATTCATCACACACTTCCAGGAAAGTACATAAAGGGAAACCAGAAACTAGGTTGGGAACCAAAACATCATTCTAGATTTTTTATGTTTTGAATTTGCAGCTTTTTATAATTGATTTTATTTTATTGCTTTGAGTATGCATTAATTTTTTTATATTATGCCAAGTATAACAGCAAATGAAGATGTAATTCTTAGGAAAACAAAAGACAACACATTAAAGATTTAAATATAGCTAAAACAGAATATTTAAGATAATCTTAATTTTACAGCAAAATCCTAAAGCCAGAAGTAATGTAGGTCTAATTATAACATTTTTAAGACAAAATAGTTTTAAAATCGGGAACTAAATAACATAGTTCTACAAAATGGTGTTAAAATCTGAAAAGACAATAAATATCATTTATAATAGTGATGAGAAATAAGTTATTAGTTCTTTAATCCTATTGAGCACTCTTCTTAGTAGAACCCTTGAGGCTGCCTTGTTGCAATTAGTTGTTTAAAATCCAATTCAAGTGTAGATAAATAAATCCTTAAATAAGGGCTTGCATTATATACATCTGTTTGAATTTGTTACATGCATACATTGCGTGTTACCCGTCTTTCAAATTGTACCTTGCTAATATTTTGAATAATTATATAATTTCATTTAAGTTATTGTGTATTTTCTTTAAATTCATCTCATCTTAACTTAAACCAGCGATTGCATTTTCAAATATTATTTTTTTTACACATTTCTTATCTTTAAGCCATAATAATTCATTGCTTTTACCTTGGTCTTTGTTCCACTTTTGTATTCTAATACAACTTACATTTCACTTAGCTAAAATTGGGTTTAAACACTCTATAACTACTTCCACCAGGTACCAGTCTTATTAAATTCATCGTTGTGCTCACTACGTTCTATAACGTCTTTTGTGATTTTATTTTGAAACCAGTGTTATTTTTAATATTTGTTGCATTGCAAATAACTTTGTTATTCACTTATTGAGGACGGCCGTTTCGGGAGATGTGTCCCTTTGCCAACTCAGACTGTAACTCTTGAGTTACGGTCTGAGTTGACAAAGGGACACATCTCCTGAAACTGCTGTCCTCAATAAGCAAAGTAAGTGCTACTATAGGCAGGTTTAAAACATTTAAAAGTGTTTAGTGATTACTAGTAGCTCACGCGAAGATGGAATCAACAAATGTTTGTTATTCAATTTTATATCAGTCAGTGAATTGGGTCTTTCTCACTTCATTTCATTTATTTTTGCACAATGTCCGCCAATTTGCATTATTTTCAGCGTACCCCTAACTGGTTTGTCTCTTTCCGGAATAGGAGCCGCTGATATAGACAATAAGGTTTAGGGTGCAGGTTTTATATCTGTTAAGTTCAGTTTGTTTGGGTACCAGCTTAAGCAGTTGGGGAGTTGTTTGTAATGGTTGGGAGTTTTTATGTTGGATTTCTGTTATGTTTTGTTTTGGAGTTACAAGAAACTATAATTTAAATCTTGTAGTTGTATAATTCTTTTCATTTCACTTATTTAGTAAAACACTGAGCTTTTATAAGTGACATTTTTAACAATACTAGAACATAATCCTCACTGTATTCCTTAATTTCAAATAAACTTGTGCAATACTTTAACAATTATTTATTTCAAATGGTGTAACCTAATTTATGACTTTAGTAATTTACACTATTCTTTAACCAGTCTACTCAAACTCAGTGGGGATATCAGCACCCTGCAGAAACTTCTCATTAGATATATTTCTTTTACCCGTTTTTGTCATTCCAGCACATCATTACTAAAATATGTTTAAAATAAATATGAAATAATAGCTATGTGAAAATAACTTCCTAATCAGTCTTTTACATTTCTAGTGATTTACCATAAATCTTTATTGCTGTTTCATTAGAGCATTATGGTCTCCAATTTCTTAAGAAATCAGTAATTTAAAAAAATAAGTAATAACCAAATAAATACCTTAAAATATTTTTGATCTGCTAGGTAAAAGAAGATATTTTTCTTTTGTGGTTCCACGAAAATTGCCGTGTTTTTCAAGACAGAATGGTCAATGATAAAGACAGATCTTGGTTTGATGAACTGCTTCGTCAGCATTTAATCAAATACTTTTTTGTAGATCCCAAAAGCATTTTAAGTGATGACACAATTCTTTATGGTGATTTCTTACTAAAAGGAAGTGACGTGAAAAACTATCAGCGAGTCACTGATATGACAAATGTAAGTCATGTAAATTATTATAACTATGACTTATTAATAATGCAGTAGTTATTAATCACTATAACTTATTGTAAAAGCTATAACTTATTAACAAAAGTTGTGATTAAAAGTCAAATTATGTTTTTAATTAACTTACTTTATAAATTGTTGATATTACTGTTGGTTTCAGTTATCGATAGTTCTAGATGAGTACTTGGAAGAATATAACAAACATTCTACAGCTCCAATGAAATTAGTGTTATTTTTGGATGCTATTGTTCATGTTTGTCGAATTTCAAGAATTATTCGCCAGCCGTTAGGAAATGCTTTGCTTCTTGGAATGGGAGGATCAGGTTTGTTATTCACTATAGTCATTATTTACTGGAGTTTGCAAATATTTAGTTTTGCATAGTTTGTTTGTAGTATTGTTCTTAAAGTGTGTGTGTTTGTTTCAAGAACACTGATTTCTCCTTGCTATCGAGTTTGAATTCACTTTCTGTCAATCAAGAATGTCTTGATTACAAAAAGCAATAGAGAGCACAGTAGCAATTGAAATTTAAAAAAAAATAACTCTAGCTACAAATATTTACTCAACCTTATGTACATTTCATTAACATAGTAGCATCATCATAAGATTAAAAATATACTCACTTTATAATAAATATCTGTAGCGAGGGTTTGTAATTGTTTTGAATTATTTCTTGATTGCCAAAAATAGTGTTTTCTTTCTGGATGTTTATCATTGTAAAGACAAATAACATTGTTGATACTATCAAATAATTTACACAAATCAAACAATATTATTGTAAAGTAGCTTGTTGTAATTCATCTTGGATTCACTGATTAAATTATAAGTAACTATAGTGTAACACTAAGTAAACACTTTAGAACTTACTTGCTGACACATTACTTATAATATTATTGTGTTTGATTATGATTATGTGTTTTATTTTTTGTGTATTTAGTGGTTAATAAAATTATACTCAAATTTATTAACATCTGGCTTCCACTGACATGATTTTTCCACTGTTATAACTCTTGTTTGATTAATAAGATGGCTCTTGAATTTTGTAGTCCATCACGTTTGGTGAAACTTATTGTAACTTGATGCAAACTTAATGTAAAAGTGATTAATAAGATGAGTTGTGGTTGAAAGTGATCAGGATATTTTACACAGAAAAGTAGTAAAATTTCAGTTTTGGGGGATTTTGGTTTATAACTCTATTTCCCCACTATCTTCTAAGTTCACTTTGTGGAATATGTTACTATAAAACAAGGCCCTCTTCTTTAAATTTCCTGGATTAATCTTTATTTTCTTGTTTGCTTAATTTTTTTGATGCCTCATATTTCCCTAGTTTGGAGTATTAGGAAATTAAACTTTTTAACAATTTAATGCACTACTTTCTTTAACATGTATAAACATAGCGTATAGGTATAAAGTAACTCTGCAGCCCAAGTCTATTGTGCAACTTGACATGTAAACGTGTGGAAACTGTCATAGATAAAGCATCTTGTTTGTATAGAGAAACTAATGAGTAGTAAAATAAGCTATTTTTGTTCTGTAAATCACTCAGCTAATAATTTTTGGAACAGTTTAATGTACACAAATAATGCAGTAAAAATTTTCCTTCACTTTTAGCAAAGAAGTATTAAGTATCATTTTCTTAGATAACTATAAAATATTTTCTTTTTTGGATATAATTTCCTAATTTTCTGTTTATTAAAATCTTTAAAAATTGAAACCCATTGGACCTTCAGTTTTTTTAATACTTTCAGTTTCTCAGTTTCTTTAACCTATAACACACATAAAAAATTTTACAATTAAATATATTTGTAACGAGTCTAAAGTTTAATTGATAAAAAATATTGATTGCACAAAATATATTTTACCAATCAAGCACCATAATTAAAATATATGTGTAGTATAAATAAAATTAATAAGACATATAGTGATGTATATTTATGTTCAAAAAAATAGAAAAGAACAGAAATTGTGACAAAATTTAAAAAAAAAGGATTTGTGTGCTTCAAAGGGTTAACTGAGTGAAAACTATTCACTCACTTGGTGATACACTTCGAAACAATCTTTTCATTGACCTGCGAACAGATTAGCTTTGTCAATAAAACAATTGCTTTGAAATGCAATAGCAATTAAGTTAATAGTTTTCACTCAGTTATTCAAAATAAGTAGATTTATATAAAGCATTTTTAAAATTATACTTGTCCAGTAATTGTTTACCAACTATAACCTTCTCTCTTACAGTGTTACTTTAAAAAAAATATTTTGAAAAGTAAATATTATATTATTTATAATTATTAATATTTTGGCCAATAAGTTTAAATTGTATTTTTATTAGGAAGACAGAGTCTAACAAAACTTGCTACACATATGGCAGAATTTTTCTGTTTCCAAATAGAGTTGAGCAAGAGTTATGGAAATGTTGAATGGAGAGATGATACGAAGAATTTGATGCTGAATGCTGGTCTTTTCAACCGTGAAACTGTATTTTTATTTTCTGATACACAGGTATAACTAAACATTTTCAATCACTATTTTATTCATATACAATATTATTTAATCAAATTTTTTCTCAAATAACATTAAATTAATTAATTTATAACTTATTTTTAATTCACTAGCATATTTTTAATTCACATGGCTTTTCTAAAAATTATTTTTATAAATATAATTAATTTTTATACTTTGTTAGCATAATTTGATGCTCAGTTAATTTAATAATGATAAAACTAAATTTATTAAAAGTACATGAAAATATCTATAAACTATATATATTTAAACCTTTATATTTAAAGTTGCTTGTTGTAATCACTGATTGTGAATTCACTGATTAAACTATAATTAAATGATATTTAACTAAGTGTAGTATCAGAGTAGAGGCTTTGCTTTGTAAAACGAACGATTGTTTTTAAATGTGTCAGTAAGTAAGCCCTTATGTATTCACTTAGTTAAGTATCATTTAATTATAGCTTTATATTTAAATTTTGAAATGGAACACAGGGTAAAGTCTTAGAAAAAGTACAGCAATGTTGTAGAAAGTTCATAGTCTACCAGTAACCTTTGTTAAATATATTGCGAGTAGCATTGAAACGTAAGAGAATGCTAGTAATATCTAAAACACTAAGATTTAAATCAAGATCAATGGGTTACTGTTCAAATGAAATTATACAAGTACAGTATGTAAATATATGGTGCACTACTGTATGAAAATCATACAGATAGAAAAATAATCAGAATTTAATTAAACTTGACTTTGAAAATTTCAGATGTAATTCTATTCATATCCTATTAAGAAGCACTTGAAGCACTATTATGCTAATAGTACTTACTTACTTACTAGCCAACGCCCACTCTTGGCTGTTGGGCCATTTGGTGGCGCGCTGACCAGTAGAGGCGAGAGATCTCTTCTTCCTTCGTGTCGTTCAGGGGTCCATGGTCCAGAGCTGTACATGACTGGAGGTGCTCAGCTGTCATGTCCTCCCCGCTGTCACATAGGGTGCACCTGGGAGACGAGAAGACGTGTATCTTGTTTAGGTGTGCAGCTAGGTAATCGTGTCCAGTTGTGAGTCTAAAAACTATTATGCTAATAGTTGATGTGATTATAGTGAAGAACTGAATTTTTGATCGAATGAGATCTCTCAACAGCACTGTATAGGATTATTTGGGGAATATTGAAGAGAGGGCAGACGCTGAGTTGAAATCCATGTTACTCTAAACGCTAAATTATGAATATTAACAATTGTCACCTTGAAAGTTTCATAGTTTATCACTCATTATTGTTTATACAAATTCAATTCATATACAGACATAAAATCAACTAGATTAATTAAACAAAATATACTAGTGCAGTTTCCAAGCCCTTAAGGGTGTGGTTTTCATTCCAATTTAAGAGAAGAGTAGTAGCTATATGCTACAGAGTATAATAAGCCTTACTTAGAGCATGTCTTGTAACAAACGAGATGATGTATTACATGTTACCTTACTTAAGTAAGATGGTGAGCAATGAATTCTACTGCCATAATGTTGACGATTTTCAAAGCGTTATCCTGTAGGGTAAAGTAATTCAGGAGGAAACAGGGAGGTAATACTGAAGAAATATTGGTGTTTGATGTTACCGTATGGTGGAGATTTAGAGGGAGAGACTTATAGAGAGAATGTAGCAGTTACATCACTGTAAAATTAAAATTCAATAAAACTGTACTTGTTCCTATAATTATATTATTCATTTGTCCCTGTACTTTATTATCTCATTTGCTAAAGGTCACCTAGATCTGGGTGACTGGCTATCTTGAACAATCGCAGGAATAACTTAACTTTGTTTACCATTTTAATCTGTCCTCAGCTCTTGGGGAAGGCCAGTGCCTGTTTGTGTCCTTCTGTAGAGAGAGTCAAGCAATGAAATTGTGTGCAGGGTCTTCTATTTGTGACCTTGTAAGATTTGTGATTACAGTTTTAGTAAAAATTGTATTTTTATTACATATTTTGTTTATTTTTTTATGTATTTTACACTACATTTGTCATTTTATAGGTCATGAGATAAAAGCATATAACTGTTCAAGAATAAATTTAGTTCTGAAACTGATTCAGAAAGCACGGGATGTGTGACACTTTATATCCAATGTTCTCCATCTTGTTCAAATTATACTCTGGTTATTATTTTTTAAAATTCTGTTTCTTGATGTTAAAACCTATTTACTGCTTTTACATGATATTTGTAAAGTTTTTAAGGAATTAAGATTAATACCATGTTGTGTATGAGATCACTGAACGCTCTGCAAATAGGGGATCACCTGCAAATGGAAAATATGAAACTATAAAAAAGTAAAATTATGTTAAATGTCATTTCAAGCCTCATTAAGGCCCAAATTTCAAATAAACAGAAGATGGAACACTAAAAATATAATAATAACGTTTTAGCTTCTAGAGATACCATCTCCATACACAGCCAACCTAATTGTTTTAATTGAAAAACAAATTTTAATACTTAGCATATTTGGACAATTTGATCTTAAATACTAAATTCATTTATGGACTACATATTTTACGTTTTTAAAATATATAATGTAATTTAATCATTACTTAAAGAAAATATTGAAATGTTTGTCTTATGATCAAAAAATATCTGCTTAAATATTTTACATAATTTTCTATTTTATACTTTTGCTTTTTATAGACCTATATATATATATATATATATATATATATATATATATATATATATATATATATATACATACAGTGGAACCCCTCAAATCCGAATTAATAGGGACTATAGCCTGTTCGGATTTGGACAAGTTTGGATTTGCCGAAAAAGTTCTCATTTCAGATGTGCTGTATATTTTGCATTTGACAGAAGTTCGTTTTTTTTATTAACAAACAATATTAGAGCATTCATTACATACTTCTGTATCAATACTTTACTGTAGACCTTCATTAAAGAAAAAATTGAAGCACAAGTCTATTCCATTCTTTTACAATTAAGGAGTGTGTCTGTTCATAAATGATAGCTGTAAGTAATGCGCTGTATTGTAGCCTACACAATTCCGTAGCCTATTAATAGGACTGTTTTGTTTACTGTTAGAGGTTCAATTGTGTATCCTTTCACCCATCTGCCTGTCACGGAGAAACGATAAGATTAGGATATAAGGAACATATATGTACGTGACTAATGTAAATGACTAATGCATGTAAGTAATCTGCCTAGCATGACTTGCCAAGACGAGTTACTTGTGTTGTGGGGTTGCTGTTTTGTAGATAGAGAATTTTAGTTTTCTAAAAGTGCATTATGGGAAGCAAACGGAAACAGTTCTTGCAACTAAAAAAAAAAACTTTACGTGGTTATGCAACTTCGACAAAGGCGAAAGTTTGACACAGTTAGCTGTTGAATTTAGGGTTTGTAAAGTTATTGTTGATAAGTGACTGGAAAAAAAATCGTGCAAACATTGAAAGTTTTCCAGTACTACAAGTAAAAAGTCTTTGGAATAACGCCATCAAGCGAAAGTTTCAAAGAATTAAAAATTTGATGAGGCTGTATTTTTATAGTTTACACAAGCGTGGTAGAAAGGAGTTCCTATTAGTGGCCCAATAATACAAGAAAATGCTTTACAGCTAAACAAATCGATGAACGGTGCTTTGGAATTTACTGTTAGCAATGGATGGTTGGATAGATAGAAGAAAAGGCACGGAATTAGACAACTAACAGTAAGCAGGGAGAAATTATCAGCTGATAATGTTGCTGCAAAAGAATATTTAGACGAATTTACAGATTTGATTTTGTCTCAAAATTACTTACCCCAGTAAGTGTATAATGCGAGACTGGATTGAATTTTAAAGCCCTTCCTACTAAAAGTCTTGTTTATAAAGAGGAATTTTCTGTGCCAGGCTTTAAAATGAGCAAACAGCGTCTCACAGTTTTAGCCTGCAGTAACAGCGTGGGAACAAATACGCTACAATTAATGGTAATTGGAAAATCCGCCAAGATACTAGCAAATAAAAATATGAACTTGATTGCTCCCCCTGTTCATTACAGAAATCAGTGTAAGGCGTAAATGACTGGTAATATTTACAAGGATTGGTTTTAAAATGAATTTGTTCCTTCAGTAACAAAATTTAATGAAAAAAATAGACTTCCACTAAAAGCTCTACTTTTGATGGTACGTAAAGACATAAAAGCAATATTTCTCCCACCTAACTTGACATCGTTGCTTCAGCCTATGGATCAAGGTGTGCTGCAGAACATAAAACTGAGCTACAGAAAAAAGCTTCTCCAAACATTAATTGAAGAAGATTGTTCTCTTTCTATTCCAGAAAAACTTAAGGTGATTACAATAAAGGATGTAATTTACTGGGTAGCTGAATCTGGAATAATATCAGTAGCACTTTACTCCAGAAATCTTGGAAGAAGTTCTGGCCCAGCCTCAAATTTGTGGAAACACCACTTAGAACACTGGATGATGAGACTAAACTCGTTCAGCTTATTCAAAGAGTACCAGGATGTGCAGATGCTGAAGAAAGTTGCCTAGAAGAGTGGACAGCACTAGATAACAATGAACAATATACCGAGCATGACATGGTGTCTATGGTCCAGGATATACACAATGACAGTGTAGCAGATAGCAATAGCGAGGAAAAGGATGCCTCTACGAATGCTGTTACTGTTGCCGATGCTGCCGCCGCTGTCGACATTGTGTTGCTTTACATAGAACAACATGCAGCTACAACACCCAATGATGTTATGCTAATGCTACGGTGGTGCAACATCGCATCCTCAGGAAGGTTTTAAGTCTCTTCACCACATGAAGATTACTGATTTTAAGTGAAAAATATAGTTAAGTGTTTGTGTCTTTTTTTTTATGTGAAACACATAGTTTAGTGTTTGTTTTTTTAATTTTTATTTTATTGTCAATAAATTCTATGTTATTGAGGTGTACAGTAGTACAGTATAGGCCTTCCTATTATATCATGTTTTAACAGTGTCAGTTCCAATATATTACACATCTCAGTTGGTTTTACGTAAGTAGCAAATTTCAGTATATACCATTAATTTTTAGATCTTTTTTTAAAAAATTTGATTTTCATCAAATCATGTTCAGATATATATATATATATATATATATATATATATATATATATATATATATATCATGATATTTCACGTTGTTAATTATTTTTCCGTTGCACTGACTTTTTAAAGTTATTATTGTTGTAAACCTAATATACTCCATATATATATATATATATATATATATATATATATATATATATGAAGTTGATAAATTACTATTGTAAATACTTTTATCCACCACTAAGTGCAATAATTTTGCCATGAGGCACCTTTCGGTCACTTGACCATTGTCGAATCACTGATTATTTTTCTGGTGTAGATGTTCGGTCCGTGATGTTGGTATTTGTTGACGTTACACACATTTTTTCATGATCTGCGTGTATGATGTTTTTATATAGTATGTCTTCTGTATATGTGGTCTGTAGGTTCATTAAATTTTTGTGTGTGTTTTTATAAATGTGGTATTTTTCTAGTGAGTTTAATTCTATTGGGTTATTATTTATTTCAAGTATGGTTAGGTTATTTTTGTAGTTTGTTATTTCATGTTTATGTGATATTAGGTGTGCTGCAACATTTGATATTTTTGTATTTTTATTTTTATTTTTGAATGCTCTGTAATGTTCTTCAATATATATATATATATATATATAGAAATAAAGGGAAGGATTATTTTAGTTCATATAATATTGTTATTGAATGTTTAATACAAAATCTAAAATCACTGGTTTTTAAAGTGTTTGCTTTTTATTTTACTATTGAGTGAAGTTAAAGGTACTGAAAATACAGTTAATTGAACTAAAACTAGGCCACACTTGTTTATTTCATAAGTAACAAGAGATGGATGCAAATAGTAAATGCATTAAAAAAAACTCAGTTCACAAGAAATATAATTAATGGCGCTTAAATTTCTGAGTTTTTGTTGCCTCTCTGACGATCTCTGGAATGAAGTGTTTGCTGTTTTACATTTTATGTTTTTAAAACTATTTTGACATTTCCCCATGAATAGTTTACCCTGTAATACCTCATTTGATTGCTCAGTTCTCTGTTAGTCTTTCTTTTATTGGCTCTGAATTTATATTTTTTTTGTTATATTTACCAAAATGTTTTTGATGTTATGATTCATTGTTATCAGTAGGTTTACCTTTTTTTTTAAAATTCTATTGATTGACTTGTAGAAAACCTTTTTCTATATTGTTATATAAATTTATTTACTCTAACCTTCCAAAAACATTTTTTGAATTAATTTCTAATGACTGCAAAGTTATTTTATGAAAACTTACTTACCTAAAGACATTAAAGACGACAGATCCATTACCATTACATGAGATATTCAAGTTGATAAAAAAATTATCAAAAATAAATTTGTCAAGTTATTTATTAAAATCTAGTCAGTTTCTATAAATTTTAAACAAAACATATTAATTTAGAAAATTGGCAATTTAAAATATATTTTATGTTTTAATACAGATTAAAGCAGAATCATTCTTAGAAGATTTGAACAATATTTTAAACTCAGGCGATATACCAAATATATACCAAGTGGAAGAACTTGATAAAATTTATCAACAAATGAGAGGTCCTGTTACAGAGATGGGTTTAACTGCTACAAAGGCCAATCTCTTTGCTGCATATCTAAAAACTGTAAGAACCAACCTCCACTGTGTTATTACTATGAGGTAACATTGTATACTTTTTTAAATATATTATAAACCTGTTTGTGCATTAACATTTGTAGACAGTATTTTTCTGATGTTGTATATAAAGGAATGGTGTGGCTTTAGTAGTGATTAAGTTATGAGGTTTTATAGTTTACATAGGAACCATTCATTTTATTGAAAAAAATAATGTAAAAGGTCGTTATAAGTTAATTGAGATTGAAAAAAAATAAAATTTATAAAGAAATCCACTTTTAATCAACAATTTAAATACTTTTCTCACAGGAATTGATCTAGTAACATACTAATTATAACGTATGGTACAAAATACAAAACGAAAACAAGATAACAGGTGTAAACAGAAATTTGATACTTCCACATGAATAAACATTTTAACAAATAAGGTCATCCAAACACTTCAAAAAACAGCAGGGTTTATTTAAAACAATGTACTGTACAACATCAACAGAAGGCAAAACAAAAAAGAAAAACTTAAATATTTATAGAAACTAAATTATACAGACAGTAAATTCTGCATTGGTGGACAAACAGATCACAAAGAATAAGATTTCAGCAAAACATTTAATGACAGAAAGTCTCAAATAAAAATTAAATCAACTCATATTTTGCTAATCAAATAATAGAAACAAGCTATAGTTAGGTAGTGTCAATGACAAACTAGAAATATTCAGCATCAACAAAAAAGGACACCCCAAAAAATTACAGCAATAGGAAATTTACAAATATACCAGAATATAAACCTGAACTTATAAAATAAACCAGCTCAATTCAAATTTCTTACCTAATTTAGTTAAGGAATTAATAATTACTTTTAATTCTTTATTACAAATATTTATAATAATATTTATACAATTATTAAAGTTCGTATTCAACACAATTCAATATAAGGTGACCTCTAAGTTCAAAATTAATTCTTGCCTGCTGAGTCACTTGGAATGCAAATCTTTCATTCCATAACTGGTTGAAAAAAACTTCAATTACACATTTTTATGAGTTGTGATATTACAAAATTTCACCATAATAGATTTACTGGTTTGATGAACTTAACCAACTTCATACTCTTTCTGGCTTTTTCAAATCTTTAGTAATCGTTATGGGATGCTGAAACAAGTAGATTTTGACTGGATTATATGAGTTGTCTGGTTAAAAACAATGGTCCAGATCGTGGCTGTTACTCCGCTTTTTTGGTTCGTACCTTGGACTAGATTTACTATTGGACACAAATATAAATATATAATTATTGACAGAACTTCGTTACACTTTCTTTTTTTTTAAGAAAACTGTTCAGTGACCAACATGTATAATCTGGTCACTGAAGGTGATTAATTTTACAAATCTTTCAATATAATGTATATACAGTATTTTAAATTGCTTTACCAGTGTTTAGGTAATCATTTCGTTTTTTTGTTACCATAACTTTAACTGGGATATATATATCTTCGTACTTTATACACTGCATGTCTCGGACTTTGCTAGAAAAAAATACTGGACTGCTGCGTACATGACTCACATCCAGCTCGTCCAGAAGTTTGTTCTGATCTGACTGTCCTATTATCTCTAATTTGTACTGAATTAGTTATCCTGCGAGGTTGTGCTCTCTATCGTAGCTCTCGGAACTACCTCTAATCTTTATTATTACTGTAAATCCTCTTAGTATTTTTCTACAAAAAAAAATGTATATATATAATTTTATAGTATGTGTAATACTTTTCAGTCCTATTGGAGAGATATTCCGTGCACGCCTAAGGCAGTTTCCTGCTCTTGTAAACTGTTGTACAATTGATTGGTTCAGTGCTTGGCCAGAAAGCGCTCTTCAGGTGAGCATCTTCTGTATCTTTTAAATAATTGAAATTATACATTTTTTAAATACGTTTAGTTATACATTGTGTAATTTAAGAGCCTAACTCAATTTTTGAATTTTTTAATGTCTTACTCCATTACTATTGACATCTTAGAACAAATTTCTTTTTTATTATATGCTGTATTCTTATTCTTTAAACTTTATTATTAAGATATATACTTAACTACCACCTCCCATCACAGCTTCGACATGGGATAGTGTTACTTGCTAAGTATAAATATTAAAAATAGTGTTACTTTTATGGATAATCCTCAACAAGAATAACATTATCCTTGCTGAGGATTATCTCTGAAAGAGAATAGCCAAAAGTTTCTTGTATCATACTTTATTTACTGCTTTTTAAGAAAAATTAAATTCAAGTAAGAGATAAAAGGTGAATTCTAAGTCAAATAGTTAGCACTTATTTAATGGCAGCAAAGGCATTAATTTCAAGTTGGTCTAGTATTTCTGGGATGAACTAATGTATAGTATACAAAATGTTTGTAGCGAAATGGTTAAGATTAACACATTAGGTGGTACTAAACAAAGCTTTAAAATGTTTGCAAAACATTTTAATAATATTCATAAATGCAAGGTTTAGAAATGTATTGTTTGAAATACTGCATCTTTAAATATTCATGTTTCAGAGTGTTGCACTGCAATTTCTTGATGACATGACTGAGCTTTCAGTCAGTAAAGAAGTTGAGAATGGCATTGTTATCACTTTTCAATACATGCACCAGAGTGTAGTTAATGCCAGCACTCTTTTCCTTCAGGTAACAGCCCATTTTAACCTTTTCTAACTAAGCAATTATATTCTTATTCTTGTCGTCATATCATTTTAGCAAATAGTATATGGTTTGACATTAAATGGGGTTCTGTGAAAATGTTTTGATCTAATTTTTTGTCCTTGAGGAAAATAAATTTGTTTTTTTTTAAACTGAAATTTTTAAATATAGAGCAGACCCACTACAGTACTTTGTACTGTAGACCCATTGCAAAAAATTCAATGGTTGAAAATGTTTAAGTAAGGAGAAAAATTTCTTATTAGTTATGGAGAAAAACTTAAAGAGCTACCTTTAGTGTTATTTAATTAAAGATAGTCTTTTAAACAAAATAGTAAATAAATTAATAAGTACATTGAAATAATATTTTATATAAATTCATAACGATTATAAAACACATTTTATCAAAGGAAGTTTGGGGTCACAACATCTTATTTTTTAATCCCTGTTTTACTATTAAGATAGTTTTTATTTTCTGTTTTGTTGATTAATTTTAAGTATAATTATGAGTTTAACCAAATGTGATCCCAAAATTGTATTACATCAAAGTTGATTTTTAAGTAAACTTAAAAAACTTAGTAGATTTTTTTAATGCATGATCTCCTAAAATAAAAGTAATATTTCAGATTATACTGAAAATGTTTATTTTTTAGTTTTTAATTCACTGATTTTCTCATTCATGGTTTTATGGTATTGAAAATGACAATGTAAGCGGACTTCTCTGTTGTACCAAGTTTTAAAATAATCTTGTATTTTTTTCAAAAAGGAATATTAATTAAACTTCAATTTTTATATTTATTTACTGAATCAATTCACAATTATATTTAAATCAGAATTCACATTTGATGCCAACAATTCTAGTGCTGTCATATGGTGCCAATCTTATTTTTTTTTTGTGCGCTCTAATCATGAATTGTGCATTTCTTGAGTCTTTAATCAGGAGTATTAGTTCAGCCTAGTTGATAGTGTTATTATTATGAATTATAATTTGTTTGTTTGTTGTAGTAACACAATCTGTAATAATTTTTATATCACAAATTTATTTATACAATTTCATGTATTATTTCTAATAACCTTAAATGATATTTTAGATGATAAAGTGTTTGTAATGAAGTAGAATTGAAACAGAATATAAAATATCACCCTTTATAAAATAAAACTTGCAGTTTTAGTGTTGTACATCGTGAGGTTTTTGTATAAATTATACTTACCGCTAAGTTTTGAATTATTTAAAAAATCACTAATTACTGATTCATTCAGCAGATGCGATTCACACTAGATCAGCACATTTTTCAATGTTATGAGTCACTGACAAGTCTGTTGCTTTACAAAAAAGTATAATTTTATAAAATAATTTAAAATGAATTTGTAAAATTAAGAAATGTAAAAAAATTATTTTGCTGCTTATCTGGAGGTGTTTATTCATTACTTTTATAATTTAAAATGCTACCAACCCAGTGTTTTACTAACTAAAGTGAGCCTTGGGATTACAGTATTTCACACACATGTGACATAAATGTAACATAAATGTGACATGAATAGTGGCATAATTGAGATTAGTAACTTACTAAGAATTATCATCAGTGGTTTTAGTTTAGTAAATATTCTTTTTCACTTCGTTTCTTTTTCAATTTTATTTTTATTATGAAAAGAGTTTGATCTGATTATAAAACATATTAACTAATCATTTTATTTAGTTTGCTTTAAGAGGTGTTGAAAGTGTTCATTAATATGTCTGTTATATTTTAAAATTATGTATTTTTTTACTTCTTTTTATCATGCATTGAAAATTGATGTACATAATAAAAGTTTCATTTACATGACAATGATGTAGGAGTTATCTCGTCATAACTACGTAACCCCGACTTCGTATTTGGAACTCTTAACCAGTTTTGCTCTAATGTTTGTTCAGAAAAAGAATGAGATGGAACAAGCAATTAAAAGATTAAAAACAGGTGAGTATTCATGAATTTTATTTTTATTAAATTCCTCTATTAGCTCACACTTTCCTTATTTATATCTTGTACAAATTTTCAATCGTTAATAAAATATAATTTTATTCATCCAATCAAGTTCAAATAAATTTGTTTAAACCCATAGTGGATGACAATTGATGTTATTACAGTTTTTTCAAATATTTATTCATTTAAAAAAATTAAAATTCCCAAAGCTAAAATTTACTTTAAAATGTAAGAAAAATTTAATGAAATTATAACCAAAAGATTCTTTGAAATAGTGAAGCATTACAAGAGGTGGATATAATGAGAAGTTATAGGAAAAAAGAAAGCAAATCAATAGTAACAAACAAAAATTGTAGCCTAACACCATATATTGTGTAAAGAGGGAAATGGAAAATTGTAAGGAAATTTGCTTTATATTTTGCCACCTAATATTGTGATTCTGTGTTAAATATATATGATGAATAGTTACTATCTGGAGTACATCCGTTCATTCTGCAGTCCATAAATTTGCAGTTCCGTCTTTTCGCTAGAATCTCATCCAGCATTGACGAGGTGAACCCAACAACAGTAGAAGAGCGAGTGAAGAGCGCAGATAACTCGGCTTCTATTTATAGGACTTCTATTTATGTACTCCAGATAATAACTATTCATCTTATTTTTCCATCCGTGAAGGAATATGTATCAGCATATATATATATATATATATATATATATATATATATATATATATATATATATAACACAGAATCGCAATATTATACACAATATTATCTCCTGATAATTGGAAGTAACAAAAGTCAAAGTCTTTTAAAAACGTAAAATGTCTTTTTATTAATTACGTAGCTAATATAAAGGTATGGATAACGACTAGTATTTTTGGAAAAGAAATCAGGTAAGGGGATGAATCACTGACAAAAGAAATATTTTGCTCCTAATTGACAACTATCTGACTCATCCTAAGTTATACAATTTAATAAACATAAAAATGGTTTTTATGCGTAGGATGTACATCTATTTACTGGCAATGAATCGAAAGGTAATTAGAAGTTTCAAATTTAACTATTGCTGACTGGCCTTAAATTTAATAAAAACAATTGTCAATTCTAATAAAACGGTTTTTAATACCAAAGTTTTTGTGCTCAACACAATTTGTCTTTTCAGCAATTAATGATCTAATATTAATAATAATAATAATGATGTAATATGATTAAAAAAGTAAATGCAACTGCTTTCAAAATATAGGACTTTTATCCAAAAGACAGTGAAGATCTTGAGGACAACTTGAATTTATCCCAATGGTTTAAATTAAGAAATATCAGGAGTGATAACTGATTTTTAAAAGTAAGTATTGACGATTTTTTGGACCTAAACGCCAAAGTAGTGACTTTAACCAATGACAAAAATTGTACATAACGTCCACCATTGTTCAAGAAAGTACCAACACTGAATCTAATGACAACATACCTGTCACTAAAAAGATGTAGAAGACGTTTTGGAACTTCTTTCTGGATTTATGGAATCTAGAAGTAACTCCACTAAAGAAACACAAAGAAAACAACAATAGTCAATATTTTTAAAACATGATTTGTTTTTCACTCCATTAAACCTACATGAGTTTTTCACAATTTTATATTGAATTTTTGTATTTACAATACTGTATTTTAGTAATATATACATAGATTATACATATATTTTATAATTCATTGTTTGTGTAGAAAAATATATTTTTTTAAATGTATACATTACAATACATTAAATTCCTTTGTATTCTTGTGTATTTGTAGACACCCTTATATTTCACATAATTCCTATTGCAAATGGAAGATTTATTAAGTGAATTAACATGGTCCCATGGAATTCATTTCAATGAATGTTTACTATATTTTATGAGAGAGTTATTTTATTAGAAGTGAGCTATATAACTTGTGCCAATGCTCATAACAAATCCAAGTAACTTATTCTTCAGCTGTCAACAGACTGTTAAAACTGTAAAATTTATAATAACATTCCAAGTAATTAGTGGCTATAATAACAGGTTTTTAATTTTTACCAAGCCTTCCATGAAAGCTAAACATTAAAGGTTGAGTGTAATATAATAACATTTACAGTTGGGTTTTTCCATCCATAGGTCTTGACAAACTTATCACAACAGCTGAAGATGTAAAAGTGTTACAGAAGGACCTAGCTATTATGAAACCACAATTGGAAGCTGCCCAATTAGCTGCCGGAGAAATGTTGCTTAAAATTGAAGCTGATACGGTTTGTGACAGATAGCTGTTTTTTAGACAAATAAAACTATAGAAATATTAAAGTCTTTTCTATTTACAGTATAAAACAGTTGAGTAAACCTTTAAGATTTCTTATTCGACTTCACAATATTACCATTAGTAATGAATTTTGTTTGTAAAAAAACTACACACTTATTTCCTTATCCTTTTTAGCTAAATGATATTAGGCTGCTAGTCTCTCGCTCAATTTCTAAATTTGTGTCTGTCCTCACCACATTAGATAAACGTATATCTTTATATCACCAAAGATAGGTTCTTTTCTGAATTGTTGTCTTATAAATAATAACAGTAACCTATGTAATTATTTTAGTGTTGATTTTGTGTTTATTATTGCCAGCCCATTTCCATTTACGTGAATCTCATTCAATGTTTGTGTTTTTCCTATTTCTCAAAATTTACTTTTCCAATCATTAATGTTTGGGATTTATATATGCTATCTGGTACTAGAGTTGAAGACTAAAAAGTAGTAGAATCTATTAGGTTATTTAGAACCTACGATAGTCTAAATATGTTACATATCTATCATACTACTCATATCAATCTCCAATCTTTTGAGTTCTTATATTCTCCAAGGTAAGCTATATATTTGTTCCAATAGGATTCTAGCAACCATTTTTTATTCCTTGTAGGTGTTGTTAATTATCTTACTCTTTTTCCAATTAATTTTCAGACCATGAATATGTAAAAATTTATCCAGGTCACTGATAGTTTTTTCTGGTCTTCATTATTTGACAAAATTTAGAGTATGTCATCAAGAAAACTAAGATCATTTAGTTGTGATTAAAATTCATGTAGATCAATTTCTGGTTTTAGGCAAATGTATATAAACAGTTCAGTTTTACAACAATTAGAGAAAAACTAATATTATTTATATTTGGAAATCATGGTAGAGTTGTATCATTAGCAATAAAATTTTGATTACCAAACAACTTTTTAAATATACTGTAAAACTTTGATTACTGATAAAAAATTATCTTACAAAAAATTTAATAATCATTTCTGTACATCAAATAGGTTTGTGATATAGAACAACTGTGATATTGTATTTTGTTATTGGCTTATTCTATTCAAAGTTTTTTGTTCAAAAGCAGTTCTTTCAAAACCAATTCAAATTTCTCTTATCTGGATTTATTTGTGTTTCTACATGTAGCCTCTATTTCCTGCCATTATCACTTTATTATCAGATATCTTATTTTATACTAAACATTTCCTCCTTTACTATTCCTATAGTATGTCTTTTAGCAGATAGTTTTTCTCTAAACTATATTCTAACTTATTTCTTCCTTGTCTTGATCAGTCTTAGGATGTTTTATTTCCTATCTTATATTCCATTCCTCTCCAGTCACTTTTTTCACTGTTTTGTAACAGTTAAGTTTAAATAGTATTAAAGTGTACATCACAAAATCATCCATTAATCTCATCCTTACTTTTTTTACTGGCATGCATAGGAAATATGTTTTCCTACAGATACCTTGATTTGCTTTTCCAAATCACAACTCTTGCTTCCTTTTAGATCGCATTTAATAAATTTGATACCTCTCATTCCTCCAGATGTCTAATCTCTAGCCTATACATATATATTTTTCTTTTTAATAATTTCTTCAGAAAATCCTCAAGACTAATAATAAATTTTCCTGTATCCTAGTACCATTGTAACCTTCCCCTCAGTGTTGCCTAATTCAATTTACCCTTAATAATCCCTCTTCTTAGAAGGTAATAGAACATGTAGGCACATCTCTTTATGAAGCAATAGAGTAGGTATATTTATGGTGTGCAATTATGCATATATGACATTATGATCTCTCCATCCCCTGCCAGGGGGTTTTATGTCCTCACTTTAATCATATTCATATTTACACTTCTTTTCAATGTTTTATAGGTGATAATAATCATACCATTTGATCACCTGTATAATAAACACAAAATATACAGTTTTTCTATTTTACAAATCTCCTTTTTTCCCCTAAATATATTTTACTCTTAGTTTAGCTATAATTCTTGAACAATTTTTCTCCTTGAATCTAAAATCTGTTTCTCTAAACAACCGGGCTCTTGTCTGATAATAATAAAATGAAGTACTTAAACTTTGCTCTTACTAGTTTTAAAACATAACTTTTGTTAGTAATGGGTACAAAAACTTTCTTCACTTTTATTGTTTGGTATTTTATCACTCAACAAATGTTTTAATAAACTCAATATCTAACTATTATATTTTGCCTGTTAATTATTGCAATTGCTTAAAACAATCTTAAAACCAAACCCTAATAATAGGCAGTTGCGGAAGATACCCGGATAATAGTTGAAGCCCAAGAAGCTGATGCAACTAGAATTGCTGAAGAAACACAGGCGCTTGCTGATGATGCACAGAAAGATCTTGGTAAATACTGCTCCTAGAAATCTAAAATTTATTAATTAATTTTAATGAGATCTTATTATTTTATGAATAAAGGATTTTGTAATAGTTAAGAAGAAACAAACATATGTAACAAGTATGAAAGTTTATCAAAATGTATTAATTTGGATTATTTCTGTAATTTATTTACTTGTAATAATCACAAGGCAGATTATGCTTACAAATTGAACCATAGCCCTTACATGATTTATTACCAAGCCTACATCCTGAATTTCACCACTAACTAATCAAGTTAATCATGTATGTGCTATGTGTTCATATTTTTTTTACCATCATCATCAGTAAAACTGAAAGTTTGACTCAGCACCTTGGACTTCCATCAACTTATCTTTTGATGCTATACTTTACACCTGTAAAGTACTTACTTCTTACAACTGGCTTCAATTATTCATACACCTTTTTTTTGGAGAATAATTCCTCCTTTTCTTTTTTTGAATAGCGTCTTCAGTTAGCTATTGTATGTATACTCCTCAATAAATGACAAAATCTCTCCTTTATTATTATTCACCTATCTTTATTTCTTGCTAACATACTCATACCAATATTTTGACTTACAGTCTATCATTGTCACAATAACCTGTCTTGACGCTTTTCAAAGAAACTCAATCAACATTCTGTGAACTGCTCTATGTCTATGAATTGCCTTTATAAACTTTATCTAGCCATGACCCTTATTGCCTGTTTTTTTAAAAGTAATTTGGATTTTTTGCAGTTTTAAATATTTAAACATTAAAAATATTATTTTTATAACAAAAAAATATAAAATTTCAAAAATATTGATGCATGTCCTTCTATTTTTGTAGATAAATGGTTTCTTTGCTTATCAAATTTCCTTTGATTTATACCTTTTTCCATGAGGTATATTGAAAAATTTGAATCATGTTCTCATAGTAATATGCTCTGAACTCGTCTTTATACTTGGTTTAAAATTTTCTGACTGTTTAGGCTACATAAATTTCATTATATTCACATTTAGTTTCATTAATTCCACTTTTTCCAAATTTTTTTCTAAAAACAGAATAAAAAGTCAAAATGAAAAAAAATCAACAATTTTGGTAAACATGTTATGTACAAAAAGGAAATATAAAACATGAAAAACATTTGTAATATTAGTGAGTACATCAAACGCCCTTAAATATAAATTAAAAGCTAATATAATCAAGTATACTATGTATGTAGTTCAAAATTTAGGCATCAAGAAGCTAAAAGATATGAGTAACATTTTTGCACTTTTAGAGTTTAGTGCAGTTTCAGACAAATATAAGAAAATGTTGTAGCAAAGGCAAATAACTGAATCTTTGACTGGTGTGGAAATACTACTTGATTAAAATAATTAACCTCTTATTTATCATAAGTTTTAACCTTTAACCTTAATGGTTAATTTTCTCAAAATAGCAATAACATTTACCTCCCTTGGTTTCTCAATGCCTCGATTGTTAAATTATGTTAATGTTTTTGGTAACTTTTTAAAATGTCAGAATATTAACAATTTTTTAAATACAGATTTTATCATTGTTTATTTAAAATAATTTTATTTCTGAACTATTGTTGTCATTTTATTTTGACATTACAAAAATGAAACCAAATTTTATTTAAACGAAAAATACATTAAGATATATATTCGTTAGGCGGAATCTGAATGTGTTGAATTTAGTATATTAATTCCTAGTAAAATCTTTAATTATTTCCTAAGAATAAATAGAAGTAAACAATCATATGCCACAGTAAAACCACTCTAAAATACATTTTTAAAAAAACATTAGCTAACCATACATCTTTTGTATGAATACAAACACTTTTTTACTTTAATATTCATTCTTATCTTATACACTCACAAACTTTTCTTCAATGTTATCCAAAGATTATCATCAAAAAAAGTGTGACTAATTCAAAAAAAAACTATAATTAAATCCATTATTCGATTTATTCCATTTTTGCATAAAAGTGTACATCAAGCTACTTTGAATATTGTACTGTTTGTATATCCTGTCAGCTGTCAACCTTTTTTTCATTTGTTTTATGACCTACTTGTTTTGCTTACCTTCCAAACTTTAATTTTGTCAGATAAGTAGATAACATTTTCATTACTTATATTACAATAAATTGTAGAAAAAAACTGTTGTTACATAGCAGTGATAAATCATTAGAAAATTACAAACTATTCAAAAAAAAACTCTTGAATATATATTAATATGTTACACTTGCCTATAGTAGCATTGACTTTTTTTATTATTGAGGATGGCCGTTTTGGAGATGTGTCCTTTATCAACTGTCAAAGTTTTTACTAAAAACTAATAGCTCAAGTGAAGATGAGATCAAATAAGATAAACTATTTAGTGGCAAGATGGCTTGTTAGAGTATTTTACAGTACACAGCAAAAGTGGAGATAAAATCTCATCAAAGTAGCCCAATAGGTTAATACAAAATCTGCATTGAACTTTAGGACACTTGATAACATACAGTTGGATACTACTAACACCTTAATACTAAATTAGTTATTCCAAAGTCCCCATTCATATTATTTTGTTATAGTTAACATACTTTACCTTATCTCATTACCAGTTATCTTATGATTCACAGATATATTATGATCTTCTTTGTCATAGTGTTGGCAATACAAAGAAATCTGAGTAATTTACAAGATATTTTTTGTCATTTTCAATTAAAATTTTTGGCACTCATATGACACAAAAGTCAAGATTCCCTTCAACAATTTTGTGCAATATACCTTATGAAATTTGAGAGAAGTGAAGCAAGAAGTTTCATTTGTAAAGTGGTGATTTTAACAGATTTAAAAACCATTTATTATCAATAATACTTTAATACATACATATTTCTTTTAAATCAAATTTGTTTATCGGTGCAGCAATTTAAATTAAAGTTCATAAAAAAGTTGACAACAATTAGAGAAAATATACTGTCCTGCACCACACTGAATATTCATAAGCAGTTCTTTAGTGTTCAATGGCACTTCCTTTTTTACAAAATTAGCACAGTAAAAAAAAATACATACTATCGGATTAACTCCGAGCTCTTAAACGCTAATAGTTAAGTACACTTAAGTAAAACATATACAATAACAGTGTGTACTTAACTCCCACTAACAGCACCAGCCACGCAAACCAAAAACAAATACAGGTTTAAATTTAATGTGGCTGGTGCTCCCTCCCCAAGACATTAGCAAACTCGTCCAACCGCAACCTGCCCCAGCTGCTACCATTGTTGCTGACCGGTGATGTGGGTAATATAAATGTCCCGTGACCATCTAATGGCATCCGAAACCATTAGCCTTTTCATAACTTTAGCATAACGTGGAGATATCCTCAACAACCGGATGATCTCCTCGTTACGACGGTCCCAGGAACCGAGGGCTCCTACCACTAAGGCATTAAGGGTCACTACATAACCCTGAGATCGGAGCTCCTCAGCCAGGTGCGAGTATTTATCAATCTTGGCTTGTCGTGATTCGGCCAGAGACTGATAGCGGTTCTCGAAGGGGACCGCTACATCAACAATTGAAACTTCTTTAGTCCCCTCATTCACCACCACCAGGTCCGGCCTTAAGTTGGAACTCACACCTGGCACCGTTTGATTAACGCGAACATCACCAGTCCGCCGCGGTACCGCCTTTGATAATCTATTTAAAATCGTGTTGTGGCGACCCTGCAAGGCCGCGCTGTGCTTGAGACAGTGATTCAGCACATGCGGCAGCGTTTCGGACGCATAACCACATCGCCGACACCGCCTGTCTCCCGTTCCGAACCGCCGGCAGCCGTTAAGTGGCACCGTTCCGAGCCGGGCTCTAAAGACGAACCTCCAGTCGGCGAATCGTGCGTAACGTCCGGTGCGAATAAAATGATTTGAAGTGTCGCACCGAACCGACACATCGACCACCTTCCCCTGGTCCGCCTTCCCTATCAGTCTTCTACGGTACCCAGACCTAACAGCCGCCCGCAGTCTTCTCGTGAGGACCTGGCGCGCGTTCTCCGGAACGATGACGGGGTCTATTGGAGCATCGGGTGCAGGTACTATTACTTGAAACTCCCGCAACACCGAGCTCCAACGCCACGTGACCCCAATTCGACGGTGCAGCCGTCGCGCAGCATTCCTTGCGACAGTCCAAACTGACGCAATATCCCCACCGTCTCTGCCAAACTGCCCGTCAAGTCTCCCCGACAGGTAGCCAGCAAGATCTTCTTCGGTGGGTTGCTGCCCGATTCTCGTACGGACTACACCGCATAAGATGGACTTTGCCAAGTCCTTCACAACTGGATCTCGAAAGGTGACCAGTCGAAAGGCACGAACGACGGCCGCAACGTCAACCTGGTCCGCCAGAGGAAGGAGACCAGCTCCACCCTCCAACGGGTCCAAATAAACGAGCTCCGCGCTCGCTCGGCGAGGCAGGTACATCCATGACTTGGCCATGCGCCTCACCGCCTTATCCAGTTTAGTCAATGGGGCCTTCTCAACCCTGGCGCCCCTGAGTATAAACTCCAGACATGGCAGGATGAACATCCTGACCACCTCTAACTTCTGCCAGGGCGCAAGGAGACTCCGGTCGACTGCTTCCAGATCTTTTATCATAGTATTTATACTCTCCACCGGGGTCTGGCAGATCTTGAACCCAGTGGGGACACCCAGGTGAGAGTATTCTTCGCCTTCCCCGAGGGCCGCCATCTCTTTATTATTAATTTTAAATACCGTAGCGGTCACTTGTCTTTTTACTCGGCAGTCAACGTCGAGGCTGGCACATTTAGTCGAATTGAAATTAAGGCCAGCCCATGACGCGACCTCACCAGTGACCGCGAGCAGCTGGCGCATCTCCTCCACACCAGGAGAGATGAGGGCTATGTCATCAGCATAGGCCAAGACCGAGAAGTCATGGCCTAACAAGCTATACCCGTGACTCGGGGCCAACCTATGAGCCGCCCTCACTACCGGCTCGATGGCGAGGTTGAAGAATATGGGGCTCAGCGGGTCTCCTTGCTTCACCCCAGCCTCCAGGGGGATTGGCCCCGTATAGCCCTGCTGCGTCCTAATCCTGGTGCACGAGTTGCTGTACATTTCTAAAATTGTATCTACAAGTGCACCAGGCACCCGGTGTAGCAGGAGCGCATTTTTTAAATACTCGTGCGGGATCGAGCCAAACGCGTTTGAGAGGTCAAGCCACGCAATAACTGCTCGCTTGTTCCTCCGCCTAGCATCATCGATGACAGACTGCACGATGAAGTTGTGTTCTAGGCACCCCTCGTGCTCCGTAAAGCCCTTTTGGGCCCATGAGAGCCGAGAGGTCGCAGCCGCCCACCTACCCAGTCTGTCGGCTAGGACACCCGAATAGACCTTAGCGATGCAACTGGCCAGTGTTAGGGGACGCCAGTTGTCGAGGTCTCCTGGATCTCCTTTCTTGTGAACTAGGACAGTATTACTATTTTTCCAGGAGGAGGGGATTTTCTTCTCAGCCATACACCGATTCATGACAGCTGCCATCACGACACACCCGGGGTCAGCCTTCCGCCAAGCGCTATAGGACACACCGTCTGGTCCTGGTGCCGTATTCGGCATTCTGGCCAGACGTTCGAAGATCTCCTGCGCGTCAATTTCTTGCAGGAGGTTACTCGTCACACTGTCAGCACCAGGAGGCAAGGCGAAGTCTCCCACCCCTCCCGGAGCCCCACTCCAAGAGTAATTACTCCTAGAGAACTGGGCCCGGAAGTGGTCCTCAACCTCACCCGCCCCCACGGCACAAAACAGGTCATCACCTCCGAGAACCTCCCGCACTGCCTTCTTTCTATTGATCCTGTATAGCTTCTGAAGTCTTGAAGCCTCAACAGGATCATAAAGGCCGCGCTCATTGGGACGACGACGAGCACCGTCCCGACCGCCTTTAACAGGACGGCCACGACAACCCGCACGTCGACCCACTGGAGGCTCAGGACCGACCCCCGCGCCAGCAACAGCAGCTGTCCATTCACACACTACATTCTCAAATTCTGTGAAGGTAACCGCCTGACTGAGCTTACCTATCCAGGCAAGCTGCTTGTCGTTGGCAGTCACCTGTGGCTCCGGCTGCAGAGCCACTCTCCCCCCTTCCACGGGATCCAGGTTCGGGATGGCTCGATCCGCGTTGATCGCGTTTTCCGCATTTGCGGCTGGACGTCCCACCCTATCCTGAGAAACCCCCTTACTTACTAAACTAAAACTAACGTTAAACCTATGTGACGATGTCATCGCTGTCATTGGAGATGGTGGTTGACTCCTCGTTGACGGAAGAACAGCAGGAACACAATCGCCAGACTGCAGATCATCCACCCCAGGAACTGGAACAACCTCTCCCTGGGAAGACCCGCCGTGAGACACACCCATGCTGCTTGAAGAAGCGGCAGCGCCCGGAACGTCGACACTTGCAGGAGCATCAGGGCCAGAGTGAACCGCCCTGATACAACGATACGCCCTGAGTATTACAATGATACGGCAACCAGTATATTAGTGTCATGCTCATTGTTGTGGTTATTTTTAAATATGGTGTACCACTACTTCATTCTGTCTCTCCTTATTATTTGGCCTCCATATACATTAAAAAGTTTCCAATGAATATCAAATTAGTTTGTGGGTTTTTTACTAATGCACTAATTGCATCCCATAACATATGTGATTTTTTAATGCACTATACAGAATAAAAACAGTACTATCTATGCAAAATTACAGCTGAATGCATACTGAGATTGGTCAATTCTTTGACACTATGATTGTAGCGTGCTAGGTTGAACTACGGTGACATGGTAGGCTGATTTTATAGCTACTTAGGTTGCTGTAGCAACTAGTATGCAACACGGAACCTCCAAATGTAAAAAACTATAAAACTTGAAGTTGCTTATTGTAATCATCTTGAATTCAATGATTGAACTATTATTAATTATTACGTACCTAAGTGAATACTTTTGAACTTAATTACTGACACGTTTCAAAATAATTGTTTCATTTATAAAGCTAACACTCTTTGAAACGTGTCAGCAAATAAATTTTAAAGTACTCACTAGGTTATGCAATAGTTACTTATAGTATATAACTACAACTTATATTTTTAATAATATGTTCCAATGTTAATTATAATATTATTATTATCCTAATTTGTAATATTTGTAATTATTTTAATAGTTTTTATATTTAATAATAATGGAGCATATTATTAAATAATAATTATTATTATTTATAATTTAATGTATATTTAATTTAGTCTTTAAAGTATATATTACTTGTTTTGTACTTAATATTATAAGGATTATCAAAATCAGTAGTTATAAATCTATTTAAATTAGTGGTTATTTGTATTTAAATAATTGTGAAAATTAAAATTATTTTTAGATGTTGTAATGCCTATGCTTGAAGAAGCAGAGGCCAATGTGAAAGCATTAAACAAAAGTGAAATATCAGAAGTAAGGGCTTTAAAGCGCCCTCCTGCAGGAGTAGTCCTTGTGTTACAAGTCATTTGCATTATAAAAAATATAAAGCCTGTTAAGGTACAAATTATAAATGTTTTTACATTATCTTGATATGTTATAGACTCATTTATAATTATAATTACAATATTAACATTTTTCCAGTATCATTTTATTAGTCTTTTATTAGTTTATGTAGGTTAATAGCCAGCTTGATTTCTACTTCCTATATATTGATTATTGGTAAAACAGATACATAGGCTTTTTACTTGCAATTACACCCACAGTTTGTACAAACTGAATATTATGAGTATTACAATATTAAAAATCTATAATAAATCAGGGGCTTGAAAACAATTTTAAAAATTATTTCATGTTTTCAGAATTTGTGTTTTCTTTAAAAATGTCAACAAAGAATTAAGTAAAGAAGGTATATAACTATAGATTTTTCTATCTAGATTTTTTGGAGAAGATGGTTTTACAAAAAACTGGATGAGTTTTCATAATTACTGTATTTATAAATAAATGTTTTATTGTTCATATTAAGGGTTTAAATGCCAATATTAATGTTTCAAAGGCTTCACTAAATCAAAATTTCTGTGAAGCCATTCTATATCTCTCAGCATTTAGCAATGAACTGAGCTAGACAGGCATGAAGCCTTTTTTGACTGATAAAAAATTACATTGCTAGTGGTTTTAGGCATTTCTTAAAGAATAGTATAAACTACAATGAAAATATTGGAAAAAACCCCAGTACCACAAAAATAATAAAAAATAACAAATAAAACAAGTTACTTAAGATTAAACCCTTATGACATGTCATCATCATCAGAGGGTCTTATTACAAAATACAATCTGGCACACAAGAAGTTACAAACTAGAATGAAACTAGATCATTCTAGTTTGTAACTTCTTGTGTGCTAGATTGTATTTTGTAATAAGACCCTCTGATGATGATGACATGGTCATCGAAATGTACATAAGGGATTAGTCTTAAGTAACTTGTTTTATTTGTTATTTTTGATTATTTTTGTGGTATTGGGGTTCTTTCCAATATTTTCATTGTAATATATTGTACCACTGTGCTCTTGATATTGTGTAATAGTATAAACCATAAAATATTTGTTAAATAAAAAAATAGGGTTGAGTGTTGGGAATTACATTGGCAACTCTATCATATTATGTAGTATAGGTATCCAAGGAAATAAAGTAATGAATATCATATTTATTTATATCAAATATATCTTATGTTAGTAATAATTTGAATGTTAACAAAAGCAATCCTTAATATAGTGAATTAATTTGATTTTAAATTTGTCTGAGAAATTGGTGTTTCATGCTTCCAATATTCTTAAAGTAAAAATTATATGGATATAAACAAAGTTATAAAAATTTACCTATCATCATACTTAACACAATAGGTCCCATATTTAAAGGTAATGTAAAATATGTAGTATGTAGTATGTACGTGTTTGTGAATAATTTCCCAAACAAACACAATATTTATTTTGTTGTGTAAGACTTAAATTTTATTACTGGAGAGACCATACAACACTGAAATACGTTTTCTAATATGTCACTCATTTCTTAGCACTCTTGCTTTACTATGCTAAACAATATATACACATTTTTGTTTTGTTAACAGTTGGTATCAAATATAGTTCATGTATGAATTAAATTCATACTGTAGTTAAAGCCTTGATAAAGTTTACAGTTTCGAGTTCAAGTAATATGAAGGAATACTGTTTACCTGTTTAATGTAAAAAATTTAATTTTCAATTTTGTTACTTTGTAATTACTGCATATGCTACAATTTGGAGTTAATTCTTTTGAGTATGGTCTTCCACTCAATATTTCTTCTTTATCAACTGTAGATGTATTTCCTATCTTGAAGCTTTACTCTCTGCCTGTGGTACACATTAACTCCTCTATTAATTCCTGGTGAAACATTTTTTATTTTACAGTTTTTTATTTTAATTCTAATTTTTTTTTAAATTTTAAAACCAAACTGTTTACTATTAAAACGTCTAACATGAAAAAATTTCCACTAATTTCTATATGCCAGTCATATACTTATAATTTATCACCTCTTTAATAAACTATACAAAACTAACTATATTTCATCATCATTATGACCTTGAAAATCACTTCTTGTGCAAGTATTGTCATTAAATAGATCTGAATTAAATAAAACCTCTTCTACTTCATTTTCACATGATATAGGCATAATCAAACAAAAAGCAAAACAAGCCTAAAATTGGCAACTGTGACCTTTACTGAACAACTGAACAGTTCTATGGGCATTTCCCACAATTATTTGGGAATATATGGTGTGATTTAAAAAGCCACTGTCAAAATTAGATATTTTTATAAAGAGATAATTGTTTCAATATACACAGTAAAAAATGAAATTAAAATAGGTTTTTGGATGGAAGAAGACATACAAAAAATCTGGTTTATTTAGAACTGTAGATAATAAATAATATCATTATTGAAATTATATATGTAAATATATATACACATACACAGCATCATATATAAATTAAATATAAAATTGCATCTTCTAATACTTTGTTTTTTGCTGCCTCCATTAATTTTCTTCAAGAACTTTCATCTACATTTTCAAATATTCACACAAAGTTTAAAAGTAGTGTCCTTGACAGATGTGTTGTTTGGTTAGCGAAGCAAATTATTGATATTTGAGAATGTGCGTAACCCTCTACTTTCAGCTCGTCACTTCTACTCTCCGCCACAAAATGCTGCGAGAGGTAAGATGCTATTGTAATATGTTCTTAGTTTTTGCTTGCAAGTCATACAGTAATCAGTTTTACTGAACTGTGTTGTAGTTCCTATTTCTTTCTAATAATGTTGGATAAAAAGTGGAAAAGGTGTTTTATAACAATGTATACAAAATTAGATGTTTTAAAATAAAATGTCAAAGGTGAATGTGTGATCAAAGTGGCAAATGAGTTCAATGTTAGTCAATCAACAGTGCTTGGGTGGAAAAAAATAAGAACTGAAATCAAGTCATGAAACTGAAAAGACAATGTTCGGAATCCATAGAAGAAAGAAAGAGTTTGAACAGGCCTGAATACAAAAATGTTAGTGAGGATTACCAGTCATTTAGAATTCATCAAGAAAAACAAAACGTCAATCATGGGACCGATTCTACAAGTAAAAGGCATTGAAGTTTGATCAGAACTTTAAAAAAGAGGGAGAACCTGAGTTCACAGCAATCATTGGGTGGCTGGAGAGATGGAAACAGAGATATAGAAGTACACAACTGACTATTTGTGGAGAAAAACCTCAACAGTGACCAAAACCTCTCTAATTTAAGTCAAAATTTCCATCTTTTATTGAAGAAGAAAGACTGTGGAGAACAAATCTACAACTGTGGTGAAACAGATCTGAATTTCATAATGGTACCTACGTATCTTAGTCCTTAAACAAGAGAAAGCTTCGCTTGGTTATAAAAAAAAATAAAGAAAGGCTAACTTTTTTGGCTTGCAGCAACACAATGGGGACTTAAAAGCTAAAATTAACCTTAATAGGAAAATCAATTAAACCTAAAGCTTTCAAAAATATTAAGATGGCAGGTGATAGTATTGATCTTCCTATATGGTACAGAAACCAATCAAAAGCTTGGATGTTAGAAAATATGTTTAATGACTGTTTTCATAAACAGTTTCTGCCTGAAATTAAGAAACACCTACCTGACTGGAAATCAAACAAGCTACCAAAGAGCCCTTTTAATATTAGACAACGCAACAACTTGTGGACATCATTCAAGACCAAATAAAAACAATGTTCCTATACCCCAAAGTTACCTCACTCTGCCAGCCTATGAACCAAGGTAGCAGAAAAAGCTTCTGTCATTTCTTTATTCAAGGCTTAGATGGGGGGGGGGTGTCGAATTAGTGGTATATTTGAAGTAAAGTGACATGCTGGATATTATTGGATGGATTTCCTAGTCATGGGATGAACCAAAACCCTTAACCCTGGTTCTTTCTTGGCAGAAGCTCTTGGACCATGAGGGAAACGAAGTTAAAGAATATATCTATGAGCTTACAACTTTGATGGAGAAGATTCCAGGTTATGAAGGAGCTGCAGTAATGATGTGGAAGACTGGACGAACAAAGATGAAGAAACTAAACCAATCTAACATTAGGAAATCGTCACAGCTTTAAAATCAAAGGAAGAGAATGAAAGAGACTCGGAAGGTGATGAAGAGAACACTGCACAACCAAAATTGACCCACAGGGAAGGGGTAAAGTTTATTGAGGGAACCTTCCAATACCTTCAACAACAAGGAGCTTCTGCAATGGACATTCTTTTTATTCAGTTATTATGAGATGAAGCGGTACAGTGAAGAAACCAAAATGAAAAGCAATTAAAAATAACTTTTTTACTTTATATATTATAGTTTTTTCTTTTTTATTGAATTTGTGTTTGACTGCACTATTGTGTTAAACTGCAGTTAACAGTTCATACTCTTCATAGTTCGGCACTGTGATAGTTCCAGATTTTGATATTTTTCGACACTCTTAGTCCATACTTAATTTTCTCATTGTATATAACTCCATAATTCCAAGTATTTTGCATGATCTCTTGTGCAAGAGCTAAATTTATAAAATCTGATTGATACATACAAAAAACATGAAATGGGAGAGACATGTTATCAGCAAGTGACACTTCCTTCAGAAAACTATCCATTGAGAAATATGTACTTGATTTTATTCCTTGATATAAATGGTTTAAGCAATAAACAAACATTTATGTTGTCCATCACTTTGGCACTATTTACTATATGCACTTAGTTGTGACGGCATACTCAAAATTTTAACATAGTTATCAATATCAATAGCTAAATTATTTTACAGTAAGTTGATTCAATTGTTTTTTTAAACTTATTTTCGATACGTCAATAACAGATAATTCTGTTTGTCCGAAAATGGAAATTACAGTATTGTTACAGCCATTTCTTCAGTTATGGCTAAGTATAATAACAGAACAAAATTAAAATACTATCGTGCATTTTAATTCAATATGACTATGTGGATATGACTAAGAAATAAGAACTGATATTTGTGTAACACACTTAAAATACTTGCTGTGGCAGAAACGAATCACGCCCGATAATTGGGGCAGTGGTTAAACTCAAGCTGACTTCATCGAATTCAACACCGGTTTTCTTAGTATTAGCACTAATACCATTATACAAAATTCCAATATGGATCTTTTTGTTTAGTTTAATCTTATCTTTCAGATTGTGAAATGAGTTTGTAGGAATTATTGCTGAAAGCCAATAAATAACATGATAGACAAAACAAAAACCCAACTGCACTTATTTGGGAAGTTCGAATAATTTTAATAAATATTTTTATCATAAAATTATAGTTAGAATTCACTTGTTAGTTTTGTACTAAAAATCTGTAATTCTAGGTTTTTGTAATTGTTTATAGCACGATTATTTAATTCAACTCAGCACATTAGCTGCAGAATGGTTGAATGCAAACCATGCAAGAGAAAGCTCATAGTAGTATAGAAACAGATTTTTTCCTTATGCTACGATGGCTGTTAAAAGATCAATAATCCATATTGGACTGTATATGCATAATCGTTATACATATCTAAGGCTTGTCTGTTAACAATTTATCAGTAGTGGTTCCAAGAACAGTCTTATTTTTTATCTACATCAATTCTCAGAATGTCTGGTTCAATTGCTAATTGTATTTACCAAATACTTACTTTAAGCCACATCATGATTAAAATGTATTTTATCCTACATAGAATGTCCTCAGAAACAACTTGCTTGTTTTTGTTCCACACAAAATCCCAATGACACATCAGGAAACCAAAATTACGACAAGACTAGTACATCATGTAGACATTGTATAAGCATTTTCTGGCAACTTTTAATTTCACACCGAACGAATAAAAAAAAGGAGATATGGTTCTGTGTTGCCTATGTGCAGTTCAGGGGTTCAGGGATCTACATTGTCTGGAGTGAATGTGAAGTATTGAGGTTTTCAAAAATTGGAGGATATACAAAAGTTATAGGTTTTTCACATGTATTATAACATGTTAATACGTTTTTGTTATAATTCAGCATGTTGCATAAATATTTGTTATATTTTAGCTAATGTAAAATTGGCCTAGTTTAAAAAAAATATTTGTTTCCAAAAGAGGTTAGGAAGAAGGATGTAATGATAAATACTGTGAACCAATAAAAGGGTTTTTTTAGAGGAAAGATCGTCATGGGGCTGCGTTCGTTAATATTTTTATTTGTGTTAGAGCCTTGATTAAAACTTTTAATAAGTCTTATTAAAATATAAAGAATGATTAATATGTGAATAAAGTGTTGTTTTAAAATAACTAAAGCACCATGCATCTACAATAAACCGGAGGGCTTACAATATTTATATTTAGAGGTTGTTTTGAGGTGTTTTTTTTATTGGTCAAGTATCAACAACACACGTCTTCCTGTCTTACAAACTTCTGTCTGTTAAACCCTGCTCCTGATCAATCTAAACATGTGTTGTAACTAAATAGATTTAAGTAATGTAAGTTTAAAAACAATACTAAATTTATGTTTCAGGTACGTGGAGCTGGCATAGGAGAAATCATTCTTGACTATTGGGAACCTGGAAGGAACATGCTTGCAGATCCTGGTGCTTTCTTAAACTCTCTTATGAATTATGATAAAGAAAACATGACTGAAGCATTAATAATGAAACTCAGATCATTCATTGAAAATCCAGATTTTCAAGAATCAAAAATTATAACAGTATGTTATTTGTTCTGAAATTAAAAGTAGTAAATATTAACATAGTGATGCTTTTGTTTACATTATAACTAGTTTCTTGTTTAAATAGTTTGATTATGATTAACATATAATAGAAACGTTTCAACACTTATCAATAACATAAATAGTAGTTTATTACACTTTTGATATTACTTGCCACCAGATTTTTTGTTAACTAAAGATTGTTAAATTGTTAACTTACACTTGGAGGAAACGTTTTCATCTTACGGCTTCTTCAGCCTCGTATTTCTGCTGCTAGGACTGCTGCAGTTAAGCTTCCCTGGTACCATTTTTTGAAAGTTAGAAGTGATGTGATCGATGAGTATGTGTGATCTGTACCGTGTTTGTTCATTTAGTACACACAGTCTGGTCGCAAGTAATATCAAAAGTGTAATAAGTAATTAACAACCAGCTCGTCATGAACAGCAACAAGATTTTGATATTTAAATAATAGTATTTTTTTTGTACCATTTGTTTTTGCCTTTAGTACTTTTTGTTGATTCTTGAAGAACTGACATATTTTGTCTTTGCTGAATATTCTAAATATGAAAAAAATGCAACTGATTTTACAAGATTTGAAATCCTCTCCTGTAGGAAGGATTAATTTTGTTACTCAAAACCTATATTTGTGGGAATTAGTATAACCTATTTACTTCGTTAATGATTGACCTTATTTTTAAATGACTTGTAAGATACTAAAAAAATCTGTTTTGTTATTATTGTTAACAGAAACAATATAAGAGCATATGTATATGTACCTATACTATTTTATTTTCTACAAACCATTTATTTAACCATTTATTTATTTAACCATTTGTTTTTATTAACAGGTTTCAAAGGCTTGTACATCTCTGTGTAAATGGGTACATGCCTTATACAATTATTATTTTGCAAATAAAAAAGTAGCTCCTAAGAAAGCAGCCCTCGCTGATGCTAGAGCAAGACTAGCAGAATCTGAAGCTGTTTTAGAGGCTGCTAGAGCCAAAATGAAAGACGTGAGTTCTAGAAATTTGTTTCAACTAGTTGTAATACTTATATCAAGTTTTGAAATAAACATTTAAATAACAGAATTACTTATTAATTTAAAATGTATCCTTTAATAGTCAAGACAAAGTATATTGAGCTATTTTTACAGGATAAAGATTCAAACAGAAACTTTAAACATTTGTTGTTAATTACTACAAAATGTTTGGTCATAATTTCTCAGCACTTTAAAAACTATACCCAAGTATAAGTATGTCTAAAAGAAAATCTGGGTCCTGCAAGACCTAATTAAGAACACACAAAGTAAACTACATTAAGTTTAGACAAGTGTATTTAATTACACATATTACAGAAATATAAGGTTTTGGTATTTCACAATCTTCTTCAAGTCATTCTTGTTCATCACTAGCTATCAGTATAGTTGTAAAACAATGACATTATTACTAACTTGATGTGTAGTTAGTCATCAGTTTCATTCATATTTACAAACTATTCATGGTTCATAAATTGTATTTTACAGTTTGTTTAAGAGATGTTTTTTCTGAGCTATTTATTTATTTAGCATAGTAACATAATTACGTACCAAGCGATTTACATGGGTAGAAGAATAGAGATGGCACTCATTAATATTGTCACAAGTTTTGTTATTTTTAATTTTTGAATTTTGTAGTTCATTATGTTTTTTAATTTAAATTTTTGTTTTATTTAAGAAATTATTTAATTCTTCTAACTAGACTGAGTTATATAAAGTATATATATTTTATGAAAGCATTCATTATATTCCGTTAATTTTTATACATAGTTTTCTTTGTTAGAACAATAATTAGATACAAAAAGTTTTGTATTTCTTATACCTTACCTAAAATGGTTTAGCGTTTTATTAAATGATTGTCGATATAGGTCTAGTATAAAAATGCTAAGTATAATTTGACTTCTAGAATTTTTAAATTGTTTTAGGTAATGGACGGATTAGCAGTTTTAGAGAAAACATTAAAGGAAACAATGGATAGGAAAGCAGAGCTTGAAGCCAATTCAAAACTCTGTGAGGATCGATTAAACCGTGCTTTCAGACTTATTGGAGGTTTGTCTGATGAGAGAGAAAGATGGATAAATACTATTGCCACAATTGAGGAAGGAATGGATAAAGTTGTAGGTGACATTCTTATTAGTGCAGGTATGTAAAAAATTATTTTTTTTCGAAATAGTTTTATACAGGTTTATAAAAATATACTATAAGAGGATCTGGTTTTATTCAAAATCATATTTTTTTACAGGGTCTGTGGCATATCTTTCACCTTTTACGGACAAATATAGACGAGGTTTACTATTAGAATGGCAATCAATGGTTGAAGAAACTGGTGTTCCTCACAATCCTAAATGCAATCCTGTTTCAACACTAGGTGATCCTGTTCTCATTCGAACATGGCAGTTGGATGGACTTCCAAGGGATTACCTTTCCACTGAAAATGCTATTCTTATTACTAATTCAAAACGATGGCCCCTTTTCATAGATCCTCAAGGGCAGGCTAACCGCTGGATAAAAAACATGGTTTGTAATTATTAGTTGTGATAAAATTTTTTTTTAATTTTGTGACTATGCTAAAAAATATTAGTTTTAATAAGTTGATTATATATATATATATATATATATATATATATATATATATGTGTGTGTGTGTGTGTGTGTGTGTGTTTTGCAGTGTGAAGTGAACATGTTTTGGGACACATGAACAAAATTGTAAAGGGAAACTTTTACAAAAACCTACTTTTTAAATTTTGATTACAAAGACTACTAGTTAATATAAACTTTAATTTTAGGATATAACTATACTTAAAAAAACAGTGGTAAGGTTTTTGTCAGCTTTCTATAACAATTCATAGAAATAGACTTTACAGTGTGAAAGCTGAGATCAAAATTAAAAAACTGAGCCTTTGTGGTAATTTCTGCAACAGTTTTAAAGTATTTACTAAGAAAAATTTCTCCTACTTCTCTCCACATCTAATTCAATGACGTACTATGTCAACAAATAAATATGGGCAGTAGCATGCCTAGGGAGGGCGGTCCGCCCCAGGCACTGTTGGACATAGGCTCCAAACTGGTTGTTCATTTTTTTTACACAAAAAAAATAATTAATTACACCTATAACCAAATTGCTGAAGCATACCTGAATAAACCTGGACAAATTGTTATCAAAATTTTAGAAAATCCGGACGCATTACTCCTAAAAAAATCTTTGTGGATCATTTTTATTTTCACAAAATACAATATCTCCCATTTAGAATGCTTTCTTTTTTCAAAAAAGCAACAGCTTACATGTGGCATATCTATATACAGAAAGCTGTACTGAAATATTTGACGTAATGATCGTCTAATACTAATTATTGTACTTTATAGGTGATTTTTATTTTTTATTAAGTGTTATTGTTAATAGGCCCCCTATATTTTCATAGGTGGGTGATAGGCTCCCTTATATTTACCCCTTCAGGTCTCATTTTTCAAGGCACGTCACTGAGTATGGGTATGTCAGGGTTGGGCAGGGGATTAATGGAGTTGATGGATTAAGATGTCTCCGATTATATTGGGAGGGCAGGTAATTCTCTACAGCATTAATGTGTGTGTTTGTAGGTATGTATTTTAATTAATTAAGAGATAAATACAGTGTACAAAATAAATTCTTTAAAATATTATAATACTTATTTCATAGAAACAAAATTAAGAAAAGAATAAAAGTTTTTATCAACACAAAATGTGTATAAAAAAAATATATTTTTTAATTCAAAATTAGCATCAGCATGAATGTAACCAGTCCATACCAATATTCTAAAACATAAATTTAAGCTATGTTAATAAAAAACATGAAGTTTTGTCTAATTTAAAAAAATACTTAACTAAGTGAATACGTAATTGCTTACTTGCTGACGTGTTTCAAAACATTCGTTCCTTTTACAAAGCTAACCCTCTACTCGAGTGTTTTGAAACGTGTCAGCAAGTAAGAAATTATGTATTCACTTAGCTAAGTATTTTTTTAAATTAGTTTAATCAGTGAATTCAAGATGATTATATCAGGCAACTTCATGAAGTTTTGTGTTTTATAGTGTAAAGAAGAATCTCTGAGTATATGCAAGTTAACAGATAGAGACTTGATGCGGATACTAGAGCGTTCAATACGAATTGGAAAACCTGTTTTAATAGAAAATGTTGGAGCTGAATTAGACCCTGCTTTGGACCCAATTTTGACAAAACAAATATTTTTTCAAGGAGGTCAAGCAGTTATGAAGCTCGGTGATTCAACGATTCCATATAACTATGATTTCCGCTTGTATATAACCACCAAATTACCTAACCCACATTATACACCAGAAGTGGCTATTAAAGTCCTTCTTGTAAATTTTACTCTTGTACCGAGGTAAAAACCTAATTTATTCATTTTTATTAACAAATATTTAAATAAATATATTTCATTAATGTGAGATGGTATTAGATAATCATCTAACAGGTTTTTAGCTGATAACCAAGTTGGATAATCGAGAGGATCAAATTGTTTTAAAAGTATTTTTCATTGAAAAACCATCAGCATCTCACATTAGATAATTTAATAAGTGCAAAAAACAGATATGATTTTAATGATTTCTTTACCAATATTAAATTTCAAATATACTTTGACTTGATCTTTACACAATTTATCATACACTCTCTGTTTATTTAACAAATTCTGTGTAGGAACTCATCTATGAATATGCATGGGTAATAAATAGTCAATTACACAAGAAATCAATAATTCTAATAATAATAATTTTAAAAATTGGGCATGTGCAATGAAGTATACATAGAGTATAAATTTTTAAGTCAATTAAATTAGGTTAATATAATTTGTCATTAACAAATTAGTAAATTAGTTAAATAATTAAGGTTAATTTATAATAACTTTTATAGGTAATTTATAGATATCTAAAGTCAACAAAAGTACTAAGTAGAATTGTAGTTAAAATTTATAATAAATAAAAGGTGAAACAGATTAAAATATAATATAAATTTTTGTAGACTGTAATTTTTTAAGAAATACACTTATTCTGTACTTTTAACAAACCTTAAAATTAATTTTTTTAAATAATTATAAGTTAGTACAATATATATTTTAACTTAATAATGTGTAACTTCCAAATTAAAAACAGTAATACAAAACCAGTAAGAAAAAGTTGTATGAAATTATATGGTATCACTTAATTTAATACCAGTAGTGACTACTGTCACGTCTCTATGTAACAAGCCACCCACAGTAATTACATCACTATTGTGTTTCTATATTTATTTTAAAGTAATGTTAAGACACATGTTGCAATCTTATTTTCTTAGATAAATGTACTACCCTGTCATTTAAAAGCAAATTTGTGTACTTCTTATTACATTGGATAGGTGACCGAAATATATTATGTGAGTAATGTGTAACACTACCTGGTAGGTCTAGTCAGCTCCTACCAATTGCTAGGATTAGTGTTCCAGCTTTACCATTGTCAGTTTGGCTATTTCACTGCTTCCAGTAATAGGTTTCTTGATTATTGTTATGTTTTTGTGAATATTAAATAGCTTTATATTTTGAGACAAAACTTACAAATTTTCTTTATTTTCCTATTGGTTGAAACCAAATAAGAGATTTTTTAATGTTTGTTTTTTGTAAAAACAGTGGTTAAATTAATTTTTTTCACAAATTTTTATATTATAAATAACTGTTAGTAGGTTGGCTTTGTCAATAAAATGGTTGTTTTAAAACGAGTCAGCAAGTAAGTTAATAGTTTTCACTCAGTTACACAATAATTAATTATAATTTATTCAGTGAATTCAAGATAATTACAACTTTTAAAATGTTATTATTTCTCAACTAACACAATATAATAATTAAAAAGTTACTTAACAAATTTTAAAAAAACTTACTGTTTAGGGCATATTAGATGTTTGAAAAGCTACTGCTCAAAGGGTTAATATATAGGAAATTACATTTGAAATTATTTAAACATAATCTTTGAATGAAGGAAAAACAACTGATATATATGATATCAGCTGTTTAGCTTTCAGAAATCTTTAGGACAATTCTATCATCTTCTGAAGTCTGAAAAAAAGCTCTAAAATGTAGTCATATTTCTTTAATTTTACTGTGGAAAAAATAGTAGGTATACTTAGAAATGTTATACTTAAAAAATAGAAGAAAATGGTTTTAATTTTCAATATTAATTCCTTAAACAAACCAAACACAAGGACAATCTCATTTGTGTATGTTCTAATCTCCTAAATTATGGAATACCGAAAAGGAGGAGGTTTCAATGAAAATTGAAAAATTTACATAAATATAAAAATATTTATTTAAATCAGATGTTTGTGGTTAATATACTTGATATTATTTCTCAGAAAAAAAAATATGAGAGCTTGTAGCACACATTCTCCATCACTCCCTTTATGAGGAAGTCGACCTAATTAAAAAAATATATAATTCAGAGCACATTTTAGTAGGAAAACGTAATTAGTTAATGAAACATAACTCTTATCAATAATCAAATATAGAATAGTTTCAGAAAATAATGTTTTTACTTGATGATCGAAAATCTTGAAATAGTGTGGAGAATTGAGGAAAAACTAAAATGAGACATTTCAGACCACACTGCTAAATATAAAAGACGAAATTGTACATGTTGTCAACTAGTATCAACAATTTGTTTACTATAATCCAAGACAAAGGTTACAATTTCTATTGACCATTATTCATTCGATAGAAAATCCATTCAATTAGTTGAGTGCATGAAACAAGAAAATTCTCTATACATGTTTTGCACTTTCTTTACTCCACTATTTCTGTAAAATCTGAACCATGTTTTTACCGAACTTTAATTAAATGTCACACTTATTATACATTAAAAGATACTTTCAGTAACAATAATTGTTATAGATTATGTGAAGCCCTAGTTTCTGAGATTTTGTATGAAGTAGTTACCTGATGATTTAAATACGTTGCATATTTCAGTGGATTGCAAGACCAACTATTAGCTTTAGTAGTAATGCAAGAGAGGCCAGATCTCGAAGAGATGCGCAGTGTTCTAGTTGTGAGTAGTGCACAGATGAAGGCTGAACTCAAAAGCATTGAAGATCGTATTCTATTGCGTTTAACAATGTCTGAGGGTTCTCCTGTTGATGACATTGATTTGATTGTAACATTAGAGTCATCTAAAGTGAAAAGCGAAGAAATAAAGGTAAAAATTAGTATATATTTTAAACCTTGAGGTCATCTAATTCAAATTATAAAATTTAACTAAAATGTATAAAATTTATAAATGTGTTATACTTGCCTATAGTAGCACTTACTTTATATTGTTGAGGATGCCCATTTCAGGAGGTGTGTCCTATTGTCAACTCAGACCGTAACTGATTTCAAGGTTTTGTCTGAAATTATAAACAGATCACAATCACTATAGGCAAGTGTAACTCATTTACAAGTGTTTTTAGTTAAAAACTATTAGGTCATGTGAAGATGGGTTCAACAAATATAAAAAAATTTAATTTAGGGTGTAATGAATTACATGTAGGCAAAGCTAAAAAGAAATTAAAAGCAGATGAACACCTAAAATCGTACGCCATTCCAGGCTTAGATTCACAGCTTGACAGAAATGCCATTAAAGAATAATCATGCACACCCTGCTATAGAAATGATACAACTGATAAATATAAAAAGTTATAAAAACGTTAATTGGTTAACATTTACAATTTAATTTAGTAGATGTAACCACTAAAAACAGATAAATAACTAATTTAAGACAAACTGTGTTTACTGAAATACTAAAGGTAATAAAACAGTACTCTTAGATTTTGCCAATTCGAGAAGTGTTGACAAAACCAAAGTGCATAGTTACTTCTAAAAGTCTCCCACAGTTAGGCCAAGCTCTTTTAAGATTTAACTTATTACTTATTCCAACTTTTCATCTTTCAATTAACGTACGAAATATTTGGTTGAAGTGATAATTAACCATTACTCCAGGTGGTTAATTTTAATACATTAAATCTGTTCTATCCAGGAGTTATTCTTGTAATAATTTCCTCTGAAGATTATTGCTTTGTAATCGAAACTTACCTAAGCATTTAAATGAAGAGTCTTATTTGTGGTTAAGGGGGTTTGTTTTGTTTAAAATAAGAAATTACATCACAGTTGTTTCAATTCGGTAAATTTATACTTGTATAGATGTCTTAACTTCCATAGTTACAAAATGTGTTTATAGATTTTACCTAAATTGTAAATAATTTTTTATACTTATTTCCATTAGGAAACACTGGCTTCATTTGTGCATTTAAAGTGAAAAGGCACATTGTTTTATAAATGTTTCAATAACTCTGACATGAGATGAGGCTGAACACATTAGCTACATATAACACATTTGCTACATGTTAGTTTGGTTAGAGCCTTTACACATCATATAAACTGCCATTTGTAAATTATCTTAGCTCCAATGTTTATGGGAAAGCTATGAGTATATACAAAACCCAACAGGAAGTAGACAAAGTGTCAAGAATGTTGAGTCTGCCTGTCTGGCCTTTAATATATATACATATTGTTCAAGCCTTTTAATGATTCCTCATTAGGTTGAAAATATCTGTAAACTGTTCCCCTAATTTATAGAAGTTAGTAGTATTTCCTAAAAAATTATTTTCAACACTAAAAAAAGTGTACCTACTATATTACATTATTTATTTGCACTTGCACCTGTTTACAAATATGCCTCTTCATATTAGTATAGTCAAACTTTGGCATGATGAAACTGATGGAAAATGTACTAAATTCCATATATAGAGTTATTTTTATATAGAGATGTAAGCTGTTCCATACATGTATATTTTAATAATATTTGAAATGTTTGTTTTTGTTTTAACCTTAAAATATGTACTATTAATATTACAATATTATTTAATATTGATAGTCCTACTACCATTTTTCAGACAAATCTGTTTTACACTTTTCATTTTCAAGAAAACTTGGGAATACAAACATATATACGCCAGTTCCTCATTTAATTAAACAGGCTGTTCCTGCAATTTTATAGATAGCTCCACTAATCAGCCTGCCACAGAACTTTGTTTTAGCTAAATTCTTTAAATTAGCAAAACTGATTTCTTTTCTAATGTTGGATTCAGCGCAATCAACTCAGGCCCTGACAACTGCTATATACAAGGAAAATCCCTAAAGCTGTTGAGAAAAGTTGAACATATGAACATACATATACTACATTTTTGTTTAATATAAAAAGATAAACAGAAAACACTCCTTAATATATTATGGTTTATCTCATGATTGATTTTTGTAATACTTATATATTCATATATTTCATTAATGTAAATGCTCTACACATGTTTAAGGGGAATTAATATTTTTTATATTGTAGAGAAAAATATTTTATATTTTCAGAGCAAAGTAAAAGCTGCTGAAGTCACTCAGGCGGAAATTGATTTGACTCGTTCTCAGTATATACCAGTGGCAAATCGAGCGCAGATACTTTTTTTCTGTCTTGCAGACCTTGCAAACATTGATCCTATGTATCAGTATTCATTGGAATGGTTCATAAATATTTTTATTGGCAGTATGATCAACACAGAAAAATCAAGTATGTATAAGAAGTTACAATACTGTATTTTTTTTTGTTTGATAATTTGTTTCATTATGCATGTTTTATATTATCATTGTATTCTGTAGATTATTTGTATTTTATGTAATTTGTATTATTTTAAAAATTATAACTTTAAGATTTCACAATGTTTAAGATTTTAATAAGGTTTAAGTTAAATTAAAGATTAATTGTTCCACAGTTTTTATGCGACCAATTTAAACGCAAAGAAAACATGTGTAACACATCCAGCACAGCGGCGATATTGGTGATCTCATCAAACTACTGTCTGTTTTTCGTTAACTTCTACCTCTGATGGCAGTGGAACACTCTAACATATACAGGTTTATTGGGGACATCAGAACAGTGTATTAGACACTAAAATATTGTTTTATTAATCAGGTCACAATTTTAAAAAAAAATACAAATGATAAATTACTGTATGACAAATAATAAAACACAATAAAAAAAGACAGAGAAAAAAAGATAATTTACATACAAAACTAAAGACCCTACTACTAAAATATACTACATACTAAAATAAACACTTAACGTTTAACTCGGAATGTTTGTTTCTGTTTGTGCCATGTGTTTCACAAAGCCATAGAGATCGATAATGTAAACGGAGACATAGATAATACATATGTTACGTCCAAGACTATTTATAGCCGAGATTTGCTGACATTTGTTTACTACAATCTTATGTTGACACATTAGGTTTTCGGGCGTCCAAGCATTTTGTCAATGACTCATATTTACAATAGTCTGTTCCCACCTTGAGTTGGTTCATTCACTCTAATAGGACAGTTATTGTTTATTCTTGTGTTAGTTCAGAAAGCTTAGTTAATTTTTATGATCGTTGTTTTTACCGGATATTTTGCCACGTTTAGTGATTCAAACTATAAAAAAAACATTTAAATATAAAAGTTAAACCAAATTAAATCTGTTCATAAAACTCCCTGAATCATTGTTTCAGTTGAAGCATCAAAAAAATAATCACACTTATCATTTTCTAATGAAGTCAAATTCTTAAAAATTCACAGAGTAAAAAGTAAAAGTGTCAACAAACATGCATTCTACCACAGTTGGATATATACCAAATTTAGAGATGCCCTAGTTTCAAGTTGACAGCTCTGGCCATATCTATTCTCATGTCTGATGAAAATATATAAATAATTATTTGTTGAACTAAGTGAAAACTATTAACTTACTTGCTGATGTGCTTCAAAGCTGGTTGTTGTTTCATTGATGAAGCTATCTCGCTTCTCTGAACCCAATCTCTGAAACAACTGTTTTGAAATGCATCAGCAAGTAAGTTAATAGTTTTCCTTTAGCTACTCAAATTACTACTTATGATATGCTCAGTAAATTCAAGAATAAACAAAAATATAATTCCTGTATGGTACTTATATAACTTATTAATTTTGTTTTTGTTTAGATGATATTGATGAACGAGTGACGAGCATAAATGATTTCTTTACATTCAGCCTGTATTCGAATGTATGTCGCAGCTTATTCGAGAAAAATAAATTACAATTTGCCTTTCTGCTTTGTGTCCGTATATTATTAGATAGCGAGATTATAGACTCTCATGAATGGATGTTCCTGTTATCTGGTGGCTCCCCTCTTCAGGTTTGTAAATATAATAATGAATCAGAATTCTAAATGTGGTATGCATACAATAATATGGGTATTTTCAAACCAAACATATATTTGCTTCAACATTGAAAAAATCGTATATGATGATGTGTAAATTTATTACTTGTATTAATTAACAATTTTGACCAGTTTTTGTAATAGTTATTATTTACAATTCTCTGAAGGTGAAAAGTTAATTATTGTTAAACGTTGACAATAATTGTTTGGTACTGTTAAAAACTCAGCATAATTTAATTTAATTTCTTAAAATATTGTTAGTTTTTACACAGAGACACACATTATAACAAAATAACAAGGAATATTGGAAAAACTAGTAGATACTGTTTAGTTATGTCAAGTTAAAAATTTTAAACCAACAAAGAGAGCATCACAAAATTAATCTCAGCTTACCGTTGTAAATCAGTTGTTTGGGACATGCTACTTAAAAACTTGATCAAAAATTTAAAAAATGAACACTGGTTGAAATACCATGAAGGGGGATAGAACCCCTGATATCCAAAGGAAAGTATATCAAGGGAAAGTGAACTAAGGTATAAACTGGGAGAGAGAAAAACTGGGTTTTGAGGGCTTATAAAGAAACATTACCAATTGGAGGTTAAAGTTGCAATAGGAATTGGTTTATTAGGGGAGGTTTTATAAAGTAATAAGAAGAGAAGTAAGAGTTTTTTAGAATAATTGTTAAGAAAGGTGTAAAGAATTTTAATTAAACATATTGAAAATTAAGGGAACTAATGAAAGTTTAGAATATTTATGTTTATGAGTAATCATTTTTGTATGAAAAAAGTAGGTTTTGTGATCATAAATATGTCAGTTTGATATCAATCATTCTTTATGAACCTAAAAACTTCTCCATATTTTTATGCAGCACTAAAACTCCATGCTCTAAATATACAGATTATAATTGAACAAAGGCGGGGTGGAACCAATCAATAATTGTATTTTACCTGAAATGTTGGATGTTGCACAATTGCTCTCCCTAACAGCTGGCTTTATAACAATTCATTTTGCTTTTTTGTTATGTTAATTTTCACTATCAAAGTAAAAACCGAACATTTATTATTATATGTATTCTCAAAAAAACCCTGAAATCCTTTACAAAAATGTGATAGTTCAGTTTTAGGAGTACATTTACGTGAGTTAGAGTGGCGAATTATTATCCTAATACAACGACAAGAACACCTGAAGAACTGTCAAACACACAAGTAAAGAAACTTTTATTTTAAATTTTTACAGCCTAACAGAAAGATTTCAGTTATTACTTAGTCAATTGTTTTATAATTTACATTAGATTCTTAATCACGTTTTTCATTATATTTCACCACTATTTTTGAGAGAAAAATCCCTGTAACGCGACTTGTGATGTTATAAAAATAAAAGTAAGTGTTGTATTGAAAATAGTGTTAGTATTAAGAGAACACAAACTCTCAAGAGTTCATAATTAATTCTGTGAAAATTGTTTATTAGTAAAACGTTATTACTGAGTCATTATAAATGGGTAATTAGTCATACTCTGAAATCATGTTATATTAAGCTAGAATAAATAAGACCATTGTAAAATATAATAAGTTTGATTGCTTTCATTACTTTTCTAAAAAGGAAGTAAAGTTTCACACACACACACACATACACGCTACCCCCCCCCCCCCCTCATCATAGGTTCGCCCGCTCAGGTAAAGTTGTCACACTTTATATCTAATGATAGCTAACATTATATAATGCATATATTTACTAATATAGTCAATGAAATTAGAAAAAGTAGTTTATTTTAAAAATTAATTTCATCAAAGCTGTAAATCTTTTGTCAATAAGATATTATTTTACTAATCTTTTTCTTTTTGAATATTTGAAATGTATCTGTATATTGATTATTTAAGTACTTTTTATCATAAAAGAGATGAAAATATCTACTAAACTTGTTGGACATTTTATTTTTAATTTTTGCTATTACTTTATCCATCTCAAAATTTCTTTATTTCAATTATTTATTTTACTATTTATGAAAATTCACTTATTTAACTAATCATTTCCTCATAGTGTAAGTTATTAGCAAGTGAAAGTGTTCTGGACTCTTTACCTGTGAAGATAAATAAATTATATTCTTATTGTAAAAGCATTCAGATAAATATAAACTGTGACATGATTTATTCAAGACTGCTAAGTAACGAAGTTATTAAACTTGACAATAGGAGCATTTGGACTGAAGGAATAGATATTAAATTGATTTTGTACAATACATATTTGACATTTTAGGAAATCCAGTTGGACTTTGTGTTTTGTGGAGTTATCAGAAAGGTTAGTACTGATTTCAACATTCACACTGATCGTTTCACTGAAACAACATACAGTGTTTTTAGAAAGAGGTATACCTTGCTAACTAACTGAATGTTTTATAGGGGATACTGTTTAAATTTACACTTATTGTCTTTTGTTTATAAAATAAAACAATAAGTATATAAGATTATGCAATTTACTTTTTCAAAAATTATATTCTTAGCAACATCTTGATATATATATATATATATATTTAATAAATTAGTTAATATTTATGATCGTTGTTTTTACCGGATATTTTGCCGCGTTAAGTGGTTAAAAAATTTTTTTTTAAATTTTAATATAAAAGTTAAACCAAATTAAATCTGTTCATAAAACTCCCTCAAGCATTGTTTCAGTTGAAGCATCAAAAGTTAACTTGGGATGGTCGGATTTAAAAACAACTCAGGCACAATGTTCTCCAAACTCTTAAATAGATTTTTTGTTAGATAATTATTTTCCTGAAGATGCTGGTACTATTTTTTTGGCAAAAAGCTTTGAATAATATATGGAATAAAAGTATTCTTGTTTTTGAAATATTTTTAATTTATTAAATATATTACAAGAAAACATATCACCATATTTATATATATATATATTGTAATAATTGGTAATTTTGTTTTTATACAAGTCTTAATAAAAGTTATAATTTAAAAGAAATAACACTTCAATGCTGCTTTTTGTTACAATAAACTTTTAATATCTTAAAATGACATTCCTTGTTATCTTTTACAAAGTCACTTACTAATTAAAATTTCTTATTTCCTCTACAAAGAATTACAAAAATTAAGCTTTATTAGCCTAAATCTAAATTTTGTTATGGCAGCAAGAAGTTTAGTTATAAAATTTAATATGAATTGAAATTGATTTAATTATTTCAATTTGAGCTTGAGCTCTCTTTATCTCGGGTTAAATAGGTGGGTTTTCTAAATTTTGACTAATAAATTTTGAGTTGGCACTTTCAAAAAAATATCTAAATTACAATTTTTACAAGTTAAAATTTTTACAAGTTATTTTAGTTCTTAATTAAATATATTTCCTGAATAATGTCTTCTTAATTGATCAGTTCAATTATTTGGCCTATTGTTACTCTGTAATTACGATTTAAATATGATACTGCACTTTCCGCACTAGTTAAAAAAATAAAATTTTTACAGCCAATTCTGAATACGTCTTCCTCGTTCCGATGCTTGGTTCCAACTGCGTACTGACGCTATCTTTGTTAGAAAAAATGGCCAAATCGTGAATTTCCGCTATTTTTTCGTTTATTCCTTGTAGGTACAGCTTTACGGATGTCATGTTCTTCTTCTTTACGGATACACTTCTTCTTCTTAACAACTGTACTTAAATTTCTTTGCATTTAAATCCAAAACTGTTTTCTATTATATTTAAAACGAGAAATATTTAAAACGAACATCTGTTGCCGGTCAATGCGCACGCAACTCCACAAATCCGTTATGCAACGTGTTTACTCCAGCACATTTCACTAGCCTGCCGTGTGAAAGTCTTAAGTGTATTTTTACATAGTTCTATTTAAATTGTTACCTATCAATTATTTCTAATACATATCCTTATAAATAGTGATTTGTGTTTTTTTTTCTTTTATATAAAATTTTGTGATTAGATCTAAAATGTGGCCGTGTGAATTTTCTATACAAGTGAAATTAGGTTATGTTTACAATTCGTTCCTTGTATATTTTAGTAATTTTTACATACTGAATTTATTTATATATATTTATCTTAATTTGGTAAGTGCCTTTTATATAGATATTACTTCAAAATGTTACATAGTCCCCAAATTTAGATAAAAAAAAATTTTGATTCCGAAATTCCTTTTTTTTATCTCAATTTTCACATTTTGGGAGTAAACTCTTACTCTATCCTTCTTGCTTGTCTGCTGCCATCTAATTACATATGATATACTTAACTACTAACAATACAATAAATTAACAATTAACATTTAACCAACAATACTCTTACTCTTAACATCTCGTACATTAATCATTTTCTGATTCTTAGAGTCTATTTTATAAACTTTTTCTTTTTCTTTCTTTATTTTAAATTTAATAGAATGGAATCTTTCCAATCATAAGTCTTTTTATTTATCTATATAATCTATCTTCTGACACAGTGTTCCTTTTTTTTTTAAATTTTAGCCTAACCGAGTCATAGCATGTCTAGGTTGTTTGTAGGTTAGGTCCTTGTTCTTATTCATTCATCCCTTCCTATTTTATTTTTATTTACATATTTTTTTATTTCTTTATATTTTTTTTTCAAGTGTTTGTTTAATTATTAAGTCATTTCTGGTCTATTGTCATTTCTGGTTTATTTGTTATCTATCCCTCCTACATTCGCTTCCTTCTCCTAATACTTTTATATCCTGAGTCATTCCTGTTGTTACCATCTTATTATCCCTTGTTATTTTCCTTTCTCTCGACTTCTCCCTTTATTTATTTAATTTGTTCTACCTGAAATTTATCTGATTCTCCCTGGTGTGCCTCCCTTGGTTCATAAAATTTCTTTAACAAGCTAATATGGAAAATTCCTCTAATTTTATTGCTTCTAGCATCTTTGATTTCATAAGTCGCTTTGCCATATTTCTTGGTGATCACATAAGGTCCATCATATATATAAAATAATTTTGCCATCTCACCTCTTATACCCTGTGGTTGCCAATTTTCTTTTACTAATACCTTGTCCCCAACATTTAATTCTTCTATTTTATGAGTTTTATTAAATTTCTCTGCTCTCTTATGAGCCTTTTTCTTAATTCTACTCCTAGCAATTTCTAAATGTCTTTCTAAATTTATTAATTTTGAACTCCAGCCAAAATTTTTTATTTCCTTTTGCCAAAACCTTTCATCCTGAATTCCTAGTTGTAGCTGGTTAGGTGTGTATCCTGTAGTCTCATGAGGAATTTCATTAATTGCCTGGTTAATAACCTCTACATACTTTCCCCATTCTCTATGGTTATGATGACAATATGTTCTCAAACATCTAATGATCTCCTTATTCACCCTCTCAACGATATTGCTTTGTGGCCTCCTTATTGGAGAAAATATTGGTTTCATTTCTCTATTTTTTATATACTCCAGCCATTTCTTATTATTAAACTGGGTTCCATGATCAGTCTGTATTCTTTCTACTCTCCCGAAATTTTCTATATAATTTTCTAAACATTTAATTGCCTCCCCTGTGGTTGCCTTTTTCAATTTATAGATTTGAACGAATTTTGTAAATACATCTAACATTACTAATAAATACTTATAGCCTCCTACAGTTCTTTGAAATGGTCCTATAAAATCAATTGACAATTGCTCCTTTGGTTTTTCCACTTGGATCCCTTTCATCTCTCCAAAATTACCTTGGGTTACATTTTTAGCCCTTTGACAAATATTACATGTTTTAATAATTCCCCTAATGCTTTTTCCCATCTTCTTCCAAGTGAAGCTCTCTGATAATATGGTATGACATTTCTTAGCTCCTGCATGCAGGTAATATTCATGACAAGTACCCACTATTTCTTTAATCATTCCCTTTGGTACTACTATTTTCCAACTTTCCCTTTTCATCAATCTGATAGATGTGTCCTCCTATGGCATATTCACTGGCATTTGTTTGTAGGTAAAATGTTTTCTGGTAATCTGGGTGAGTAAGTACATTTGTTTCCAAAAATTTTTTCTTTAATTTAATAAAATTTCGCTCCTCCTCTTCTGTCCAAATAAATTTGTTTCTATTAGATAATAATTTTAATAATGGTTGTACAAATTCTGAATATTTTTCTATAAATTTATTATAATAATTAGCCATTCCAATAAAACCTTTTAACTGTCGAGGATTTTTAGGTGAGGGAAATTCTAATATAGCTCTAACCTTCTCTTCATCCATTTTTACTCCATTTGTAGTCAATCTATATCCTAAGAATGAAATATCTTTTCTACAGAACTCTGATTTATCAAATTTAATGGTCATGTTGTTTTTTAAAAAAATTTGGAAGATCTTTTCTAGGTGTTTTTTATGCTCCTCAAATGTCTCAGACATACAGACTATATCATCTACATATATTAAGGTGAAATCTTCTAATTCCTCCCTCATAATACTGTCCATAGCTCTTGCCAATGCTGCTAGAGATGTTTTCAACCCATAGGGTGTAACAACAAACTGGTATGTTTTCCCTCTATGTTGGAATGCAGTATATTTTCTTGACTCCTTTTCCAATTCAACCTGCCAGAAACTGTTAGTGAGGTCCATGGTACTCAACCAATTAACTCTCTTTGCTCTGTGTAGAATCTCATTTATTCCTCTATAGCAATCATAATCCGGAATTATAATTTCATTTAGTTTTCTTGCATCTAAACATAATCTAACTTTCCCATTGGTTTTGATGACTGGGACTATTGGATTAATATATGGACTAGTACTTCTTTCAATTATACCTAACCTCAACATTTTCTCTATCTCTTTTTGTACCTGATCTTGGTACTTTGTAGGAATTGGGTAATTTCTTTGGTAAAATGGTACATCTTCCCTAACTTTAATCTTATGTTTATATGCAGTGCATAAACCGGGCTGGTCTGAAAATACTTCTTTATACTTTTCTATTAAATCACTCATCTCCTGTCTTTGTTCCTCAGTTACCTCTTCATTCCCTATTCTTTCAAAAATATCCTCTTTTTTTATCTCTCCCTTCTCTTGTACAATTTTAATATAATTTTGACTCTGGTTTCCAAAAGTTTCAAATTCTTCCCATTTTTCCATATCATTCATTCCTTCCTGTTCATCACAACTCAATTCCTCCTCCATCTCATTTTCAAAATTATTCATCTCCCCTTTAAATTTTGTCTGCCCATCTACACTCATTTTTGATTTATGTAATTTGTTTTCATATTTAAACTCCATTTCCCATTTTCCAAAATCAAGTTGTGCCTCCACATCCATCAACATATCCGTACCTATAATAAATTTTCTCAATAAGCCTGGCACCACTAGGCATTGAAACGGATATTTTACCCCTCCTATTTCTCCTATTACCATGATCATTTTGTTTATCTTTTTAGTTTTCTTATTTGTTGCAGTCCGAATGGTTAAATTTTTTATTGGTAAGATTTCTATTTTTCCTATTTTATTTTTATTCTCTAACATCCATTTCTCCTGGATACATGTTACGTTACTGCCTGTGTCTATTAATGCTAGTAAACTTGTATCTTCCATCTTAATCTCTATCTCTGGGTTTATTATTTTTTTTTCAATTCCTAAATTATAATTTCTCTCCTCATCTTCTTGTTCTAAAAATTTTCTACTGATTAATACATTATTTATAGTTAACTTAATTTTATCGTGGGAGCTTTTATCAAATTTTATCACTGGCAACCTCATTTGTTCTGTTTGATGCTCCTTTTCCTGATCCAAGGCGACGATACCAGTGTTCTCTAGTTTTCCGTTTGACTATGTGCACCATCCTCCTTCCTTGTCCCCACACATCTCCTTGTCTCTATCTGATTTATTTCCTTCTGGCTCCTGTCATTTGTTCTGTAATTCCTGTCTCCTCTATTTTCTCGATTATTTTCCTGCCCTGGTCTTGGTTCACTATTCCCCCTCATATGATTATCTATTCTTCTGTTAAAAAACTGGACATATGGCCGTCCTTCACTTCTATATTCATTCCTTCTATACGATTCTCCTGGTCCTGGAAATCTTCTATTTCCCTGCTGTCTCATCCCTTCCTCACCCCTTCTGGGTGGAAATCTATTTCCATTCTGTTCCTCTCTAGGGGTAGGCCTATTCCATGGTCCCCTGTTTCTCTGTCTTATTTCCTTATTTCTCTCCTCTATATCCTCCTCATTTAGCATCCTTTCCATCTCTCGGATCGTTTTTATATTTTGTACTCTTCTTGACAACTGTATCCTTTCATTAAAATGCCGGCTTAATCTCCGGACTATCTCTTCCTCATTTTGCGGTGGTGTCATGTTCTTTAAAACTATGACTCTTTCTATGAAATAATCTGCTCTGGCTCTTCCATTTCCCTCTATATACCTTTCATTTTCTATTCTCTCTTTGATGCCTTCCTGTATTTCTTTGGCCCAGTATCTTTCTATAAACCTGTCTTGTAAATCCGCGAAATTTTCCACCTCCTCTCTAATTGATTCCCACCATCTTGCCGCTCCTACTTCCAAGGCTCTATCTATGATTCCTCTCCATTCATTTTCAAATCCTTCCCCTGTCCTACATCCAAATTTTCTTTCCACATACCTATCCAGTCTTTTTAGGAACTCCATAGGGTTCCCATTCCTACCATTAAATTTTGGCATCTCCTCCTGATTCCCGCATGACACCTGTATTATCCTTAGGCCTTCTCCTCCTTTATTTTCTTCCACCTTCTTTTCTACCTTTTCCATTCTCTGGGTCAATTCCCCTTGTTTCTCATTATTCCTCCTTCCTTCTGTTTCCAATCGGTCAATTCTATCATTATTATTGTTTTTCTCAATAGCTATCTCCCTATTTAAAACTCCTAACTCTTCCCTGTTCTGTATTGTCATTTTTTCTACCTTCTCTATCTCTTTCTTATTAATCTCTGTCACATCAGCTATTATTTCTTTTGTTTCCTCTAAATTCTCCTTAATCTTCTCCTCTAAGTCTCTTCTCATAACTCCTACTACATCATTATTCTCTGTTCTCAACTGTTCCCTCATATCCTCTATCATTCTCCTATTTTCTTCCTTTAGGCTCTCGAATTTCTTATCCAACCTATTCATTTCCAACCTACTTGAGGCAAATCCTCTGTTCATCTCTTCTCTCATCTCCTTATTTTCCTCCTTTATCTCTCCTTTTACTTCGTTTATATTCTCCTTTAATTCCTTTTTTAATTCGTCCATCTTATCTAATTGTCTATTCATATTCTCACTCATTTCTTTCATCTCCTCTTTTCCTTTTCGGCTCATTTCCATGAGAGATCTCCTCATCTCCCTTAAATCTTCATTCTCATTATTTCCCTTTTTCTGTTGGGTTTGCATCAGTGGTAATCCCCTAGCCTCATCTACTTGGGTTTCCACCTCACTCTCTTCTATAGGCATATCTGTGCCTTCCATTTCTGTTTCTTGTATTTCTAGGCTTGTCCCTTCTTCCAATTCTATTAGGCCTATTGTAGCTTCTTCCTCTTTTTCATCTATTTTTTCTTTTAATGTCACATATTTTCCTTTTGCAGCTTCCTCAATTTCTGTACCCTTCCTAGACCTACTATGTTTGTTATATTCCTCTAATTTTTCTGTTTTTTTCGCTTTCTCCCTCCTTAAATTATATGTACCTGTTTCAGATTCCATACTTTTTTTTTTTTTTAATTTCTTTATCTAAAATTTCAAAATTCCCCTTTATTCTATTTAAATTTTGAAAATAAAAATTATTGACTTATGGTTGCAAAGTCCTGAAAAGTAAACAATATTAATACAAATATTTAATTAATAATCTTATCTAAAGTGCCTTGAGGTTAATTCTTAAAATTTTTTTTATAATCGAGCCCCACGTTTGTGTGCCAAATGTAATAATTGGTAATTTTGTTTTTATACAAGTCTTAATAAAAGTTATAATTTAAAAGAAATAACACTTCAATGCTGCTTTTTGTTACAATAAACTTTTAATATCTTAAAATGACATTCCTTGTTATCTTTTACAAAGTCACTTACTAATTAAAATTTCTTATTTCCTCTACAAAGAATTACAAAAATTAAGCTTTATTAGCCTAAATCTAAATTTTGTTATGGCAGCAAGAAGTTTAGTTATAAAATTTAATATGAATTGAAATTGATTTAATTATTTCAATTTGAGCTTGAGCTCTCTTTATCTCGGGTTAAATAGGTGGGTTTTCTAAATTTTGACTAATAAATTTTGAGTTGGCACTTTCAAAAAAATATCTAAATTACAATTTTTACAAGTTAAAATTTTTACAAGTTATTTTAGTTCTTAATTAAATATATTTCCTGAATAATGTCTTCTTAATTGATCAGTTCAATTATTTGGCCTATTGTTACTCTGTAATTACGATTTAAATATGATACTGCACTTTCCGCACTAGTTAAAAAAATAAAATTTTTACAGCCAATTCTGAATACGTCTTCCTCGTTCCGATGCTTGGTTCCAACTGCGTACTGACGCTATCTTTGTTAGAAAAAATGGCCAAATCGTGAATTTCCGCTATTTTTTCGTTTATTCCTTGTAGGTACAGCTTTACGGATGTCATGTTCTTCTTCTTTACGGATACACTTCTTCTTCTTAACAACTGTACTTAAATTTCTTTGCATTTAAATCCAAAACTGTTTTCTATTATATTTAAAACGAGAAATATTTAAAACGAACATCTGTTGCCGGTCAATGCGCACGCAACTCCACAAATCCGTTATGCAACGTGTTTACTCCAGCACATTTCACTAGCTTGCCGTGTGAAAGTCTTAAGTGTATTTTTACATAGTTCTATTTAAATTGTTACCTATCAATTATTTCTAATACATATCCTTATAAATAGTGATTTGTGTTTTTTTTTCTTTTATATAAAATTTTGTGATTAGATCTAAAATGTGGCCGTGTGAATTTTCTATACAAGTGAAATTAGGTTATGTTTACAATTCGTTCCTTGTATATTTTAGTAATTTTTACATACTGAATTTATTTATATATATTTATCTTAATTTGGTAAGTGCCTTTTATATAGATATTACTTCAAAATGTTACAATATATATATATATATATATACAGTCGGCGCTGCTTATTGTGATCACGGTTAATGTTATCATTCGGTTATTGTTATCGTTTTATTGAAAAACAAACGCGGACGTATATTAATACATTGTAATTAGGCCGCTTATTGTAATCATCTGTTCGCTTATTATTATCATTTAATTTGCCATTCAAAATCATATGCGTCAACGTATACTAGCATGGACCAAGTAAAAATGTCTACAAAGTAGTGTAAATAGCATGTGCAACACACAATGATGCCCAATTCATAGAATGTTTATTTTTAGAATGACAGAAATACTTTATAACGGTTTCAGCACTTAGCACAGTTCTCAGAATGTCTCCCTTACTCTTTGTTTACGCAAACACCCTAGCCTCGCTTGAGTCGTCTTTAGTTGTTTGTTAACAATAGTTGATGTTACTACTGAGCCATTTACAGTACAGTCCTACTGTATTTTTTAACAGTGAATTTTTATGAACGTTTATTACAGTATTTCAGTGTGATTTTACATAACTTAATTTTTAAAGATCTTTTTCGTTTGTTTTGTAGAGTTTAGTGTCACTTGAAGATTCAAAGGACAGTATAGCAAGATGTCCGAATCTCAAAAGAAACGACGCGATTTAAGTCTTAAACAAAAACTTGATATTCTAGATAGGTACAGTAAATTACCAAAAATGAGTCAAAGAAATGCTGCTTCTCAACTTGGCGTTTCTCAAGCTCTCTTATGTAAAATATTGAACAACAAAGAAAAAATCTTGTCATTATCAAAGTGTAATGCAAATGTTGACAACAAAAGACATCGTTCTGGGAAGGATCCGCAAGTGGAATCAGCTTTGAAATTGTGGTTAAAAAATGTTCGCGAAAAAGATGCTCGAGTTGACGGCCCACTAATGCGTCTAAAAGCTGAGGATCTTGCCAAAAAAATAGGAAAACAGGATTTTAAAGCCACAGATGGATGGTTCAATCGATGGAAGAAAAGGGAAAACATTGTTTACAAGAAAACGTGTGGTGAAAAAAGAAATGCTGATTTTGTTGGAGCTGAGGACTGGTTACAATACGAATAGCCAAAGATTTTGGCCGAGTATTCTCCTAGCTGCATATACAATGCAGATGAAACAGGACTTTATTATCGTGCTTTACCCGAACATACTTACTTATTTAAAAATGAAATTGCTAACGGCTGTAAAATATGTAAACAAAGAATAACTGTTTTGTGTTGTGTTAACATGGTTGGTCATAAAGAAAAACTCTTAATTATCGGTAAATCTAAATATCCACATTGTTTTCAAGGTATCAAAAAGCTACCGGTTAAATATCATTCAAACTCCAATGCTTGGATGACATCAAAAATTTTTAATGAATGGCTGACTAATTGGGATACCAGCCTCAAACGCAACATTGTCCTTCTACTAGACAACTGCACTGCACATAATGACATAAGCACTACGCTAAAACACATCAAAGTGATTTACCTTCCGGCCAATACTACATCAATTATTCAGCCATGTGACCAAGGCATAATTAAAAATCTCAAAAGTTTTTATCGACGAGAGATGCATGCTAGAATTATAGAAAATATGGATGAATTTCAAACCCTTACCTCAAATGAATTGGCTAAAAAAACTTCTTTACTCGATGCTATTCATCTGATAGCAAAATCTTGGAATGAAGTTTCTGAAAAAACTGTGAAAAATTGCTTTAGAAAAGGTGGTTTTTTTGTTGAAGAAAATCGAGAGCAAGCTACATCTGAGGAAGACTCTGAAGAGAACTTGAAGCCTTTCGATTTGTCCTTAAAAGAATATACTGAGTGGATGGAAGTTGACGATAGTATTGAAACAGCAGCGGAAATGACTGAAGACGATATTTGTGAGGTAGTTGCTTCAACATCAAAAGTTACTGAAGAAGAAGAAGGCACCGATGATGACGAAAATGATAAATGTGTACCGCAAAGATCTAAGCAGGAAGTTCACCAAGCTCTTGAGATTCTAAGGCAGTTTGTTCAACAAAAAGCAGAAAATTTCAACAAACATTATGAATATGAACAATTTATAAACAATATTTTACGAGAAGACTACAGACAGTAACATATAGAGGAATTCTTCGAGAAAAAGTAAATGTAAATTTGAAGTGTAAATAAGATTGAAGTGTTTTATAATGAAGTTTTATGTGTTAAAATGTTTTGATCAAGTGTTTTACGTAGTTCTATATACTGTATTTTTTTTCAATTATGCTAGATTCAGTGTTTAAAAAAAATCTACAGTCGAATAAAATAAACTGACATGAAATATGCCCACTAATTTTAACAAGTAGAAAACTAAATTACAGAAATTCTATTACTGTACATAAAACTGTCCGGAATAGCATCAAAATTTGGTAAGTACAATTTAATTATAGTGTTACAGAATTAGAATTACTTGATGTAATGATAGGCTTAAAGGTAGGATCGTTTAGAACAAACAGTTGTGGCAATAATACAGTGAGTTCAATGCAGCACGGCTGTAGGCTACATCGTGATTAAGCGTTCTGTTATTGTTATCGTTCGGTTATTGTTATCAAATATGCTTCTGACAAATATGATCACAATAAGCCGATTGTATTACGTTATCCATTGTTTTTCCGTTGCACTGACTTTATGAAGTTAATATATTACTATTGTAGTAATTTTATCCACCAATAAGTGCAATGATTTTACCTTGTGTGATGAGGCACCTTTCGGTCACTTGACCATTGTCGAAACTTGTGTAATTCGCTTATTTTTGTTGCTTTATTGATAATTGTATTTTGTTTATTTTTTAAGTGTAATTTAGGTGTTATATTAAGTGTTAAGCATTTTTTATTAAAATTTATTTTGTTGATGCAATTCTGGAGTTTGATTTTGAGGTTAATATATTTCCGGTACAGTTGTTTATCTTGGTAGGTGTTGAATTCTTGATATTTTACGTTATCCATTGTTTTTCTGTTGCACTGACTTTATAAAGTTAATATATTACTATTGTAGTAATTTTATCCACCATTAAGTGCAATGATTTTACCTTGTGTGATGAGGCACCTTTCGGTCACTTGACCATTGTCGAAGGTGTAGACCACATCGTATATAACTTCATATATATATATATATATATATATATATATATATATCAAAATAAACAAAACAAAGCTTATCTCTTTTCTGAACAAAAAACTTTAAGAGAGACATGGCAATCCTGAACAGAGTTTCCTCAGATAAAACTCTACTTAACAAAACTGAAATCAATACCTAGTAGTATAAAATCACTAATCTCATTTGCCTCAAATGATTCATGTAGAAATCTTAAGTAAAAATGGTATGTTCATTACAATGCAGAAACGAATGCTATTCTACAATAATCCAGACTTCAGAAAAAGATTTTATGAAAAATCAACAACAAAAATTTTCCGAAAAGTTTTACATAATACCATATGTAATATTAATTACTATTATAATCTTAAACTTGAGCTATTAGTTTTTATTCATCAGATATTAACATGTAAAAACATGTCTATAGTAGCATTTTTTGTGTCTAAATGTGGGTAGTCAATTTGGGATATGAGTCTCATTAACAACTTTGACCGTAAGGAGCTATAGTTAGGGTTGATAACGAGGCATTTCTCCCAAAATTGAAATGTCTCATTTGGACAAAATAAGTGCTATTATAGGCAAGTTTAATATATTAATTTATGTTGTGTAGTGAGATTATGGTTGCCTATGTTAAGGAGTAAAGTTATATTTACTATGCTTATAAACTACTACATAGGTTTGATTGCAATACTACTCAAAAATTCACTACATAAAGTTTTTTTTTACCACATACTTTTTACATTTACTCAAAGAAAACATAAAATTATAGTTTTAGAAAAATACCACTTAATGCTATTGAATATAGATTATGTAGGGAAATATACTTACTTACTAGCCAACGCCCACCCTTGGCTGTTGAGCCATTTGGCGACGCGCTGACCAGTATAGTCGAACCAGTGGATCATCATCATTTCCGGAATGGTCGAGCGCGCTGCACTCCATCAGGTGATCCGCATCCATCGCATCGTGTCCACAGAGAGGGCATTCCGGTGTTGGGAGCACACTGATGCGATGTAGATGGGCGGCCAGGTAGTCATGGCCAGTTTGCATTCTGAATTTGGCAACGCCCACAGCTCGTGGAAGTCTGTGGTCGATGGACCCTGTGCTGACTAGGTTTTCCCGTTTTCTTCCTGCTGATTGCTGTGTGAGGTGCAGTTTGCTAGCCCGGTCGATAGTTGCATTGATGAGGACTTTCGTGCTTTGCAGCGAAGGCATGCAAATGGGTTGTGCCATGGATGTGCCTATCTTGGCCAGAAAGTCTGCCCTCTCATTTCCATAGATGCCAACATGGTTTGGGATCCATTGTAAAGCTATAAGCCAACCCCCATTCGCCAGGTGTTCCAGGGCTTTTCTTGTCTCCATTGTTCTTTTGCAGTCTGTATCTGTATTGTGTGATAGGTTACGGATAGCCGCTTGTGAATCCTTAGTTCTGCGGCTGCTGCTATTTCTCCATCGTAGTTGGTCTGGGGAGTTCCCACTGCTAGATATCCCTCAAAATTGCGACTGTAGTAGGCAGCTCCTGTTGCACCTGTTTCCGGTATTGAAGATCAATCCGTGTATATATGTAACCATGTTGTGGGTACTCTTCATTGATTGTATGCAGGGCTGCTTGCCTCAGTTCTACGTCCAGGGATTCTGATTTTGACTGACTGTGGTTCTTCAATCTACAATTAGCTTTTGGTAAATTGTGGAAAAACTCGTGGTAATCTGTAAGCAGTGCTGGTTTTTCTAAGGCTATTCCATCCTTCAAGGCCACCCTTTCATAGGACGCCATTGGGGTTATTTGAGTCTTCAGTCGGGCCGTGGCTTGTCTGTAGCTTGTCCAATGAGTGTGTACTCCTCTGTGTCTCTGCCAGCTATTTTCTCTCTATGGCTTTCCATTGAACTACATTTTGTTTGTGCCTCCATTGCTGCAATGGGTGTGGATTTAGGTGCGCCCGTTATGATCCTTAACGCTGTGTTCTGCACAATGTCCAATTTACTGAGGTTGTTATGGTTGCTTGTGATGGTCACTTCACTTCCGTAGTCAAGGACAGGTCTGATATATGACTTATAGGTAGTTATTAGGACATCCTGGCTGGCACCCCATGTTGTAGCTGTCAGTCTTTTTAATATTTTAGTTCTTTTTGTTGCTTTTTCCACGCACTGTTCGACATGAGGACCCCATGTCAGACGTCTATCAAGTACTACTCCGAGATATTTGGAGAGGCTACTTTCTTCCAATGGATCGCTTTTGTAATACAAAGAGATGCGGGGTACTTTGGTGGAAAGTGTAAACAGTTGAAAAGTGGTTTTCGTGGAGCTAACCGTCATCGCATTATAACTGGTCCACATTTCCAACTTTCTGAGAGCGTCATTTAATGCTGTTTCAAGTGCTAGGATACTGATGCTCGTTGCCCACATAAGTAAGTCATACGCATATAATAGTGCCTTGATTCCTGTCACTTCCTTAACGGCATCAAGTACATCATCAATCATGATGTTAAACAGTGTGCAGCTAAGCACAGCTCCTTGAACGAGGCCTTGTTTTTTAATATGAAATCTCGACTTTCGTTTGCTGTATTGCACTCGAAATATTCTTTGTGACAGCGACGATTTGATCCACCTAAAAAGGTTTCCGGATATGCCATTTGTTGCCAATTTGTGTAAAAGCATTCCACATGGTATCGTAGGCGGCCTTGAAATCCACTAGTACCACCAGAGTAGACATCCTTTTGTGGTATCCATCTTTGACGTGTTTTGTAAAATTCATTACATGATCCATAGTACTACGGTGTCTTCGAAACCCGGCTTGAGCATCGTCTAGCACGCCTTTTTGTTCGATGTACTGTTTAAGTCGGTGGACCACCATCTTTTCTGCCCATTACAGCTGGCGCTGGTTAGGGATATAGGCCTGTAACTTTTGGGTTGATCAGGGGGTTTATCCTTTTTTAGAACAGGTAATATTTCGGCTTTTCTCCATTGCTGACGTAGGGAAATATAATAAGATTTTATTTACAACTTTTTCTCTTTTTTAAAATCTAAATGTGCCTAATTTTATAGGATTTCTTGTAGGTTTTTCTAGCCTAAACACTATATTCAAAACATAACTTTCTAAATAATAATTATCAGAAAGAATAACATTCTAAAAATAACATCTGAAATAAGCAATATTTCAGTTATTTTTAATGTAACATAGGAATAATAATAATATATATAATTACTATTATATGAAAATAATGCATGCTTTATTTCAATATTCTTTAAGGTAAATGTATCTATGATAATATGAGGTAAATCTAGAATAACAAATAATTTATTACTGTTTTCTTGTTATTTATTTGAAAAATTCTTTATAGTTAATACTAATACTTCAATAGTAAAATTTGTTTGCTGTTCAGTATATTTCAATTGCTTCCTGAAATTTTAGTACATAATATTGAGAATATTAAATTCATTTCATTTCAACATCTTTGTAAATAACTTTTCTGTAAGTAGGAGTTACCTAATCCAGCCCCAGACTGGATTTCAACTCGCTCTTGGCAAGAATTGCTTGCCTTAGAAAATGTGCCTTCCCTCATAGAGTTTGTTCAACAATTTTCCATTCAAGTACACAACTATAAAAAAATATTTGACTCGCTTGAACCACACAGGTTAGTATTCTTATTCTACCCAAAGGTTGTATCTAGTTAACATTTAATTTTAATATAATGTTTTACTAAACAATTTCTTGTTTTTGTGTTTTATTATGTAAAACTCTTACATTAGTCTTTTGGATTAAAATTACGAAATATCTTCATCATACTTCTGACTCTAAAATTTTTTTAATTATAGTGTTGATAGATTGCCCTGACAGCAACATATTTACAATTACAATCTCTTCAAGATTACAGACACATCTGCTGTATAAAATATTAAACTAGTTCCTATTATTCATAATATGTTATCAAAATTAAAATTTTACCTTAAATTGAATTAATTCTGAGATAAATCTATTTATCTCACAACTAAAACACTGTCAATAAATTTAATTTAACAATATTTAGTGGGATTTTAGATGCTCTGATTACACAAAAGTAATAAAGACAAACATAGTAACAGATAATAAAAATAGTAGTAATAAAATAATAGTGACACTTTTGAAGTGTTAAAAGTACTTTTCCAATATTGATATTCACAATACTAGTTTCATTAGTTTACTGTGAGATGTTCTTTATATTTTTATTTTAAGTTTAGGTTAGTATGCTCCTTCATGCTTCTTGACGATCAGAAAGAATAATGTAAACTCTGTTGGGTTTGTTTTCAGGCACAGATTATCAAACTGACCATGGATATAAGTTACTTGCAAGTAAATGAAATATAGGAAACCATGCTCAATAGATTAAAGCTGTTTTGTTTTTTTAATGTATTGGCAAATTGTAGTACATTCATTTTTTCCTTATACCTAAAACATATTTTGTCTCTCTGTTTTTTTGATTCCTTCAAAACAATATCTGTTGTACAACCTTCTTTTCAAAGTTCAGAAAGAAGTATTGCAATTTTGAACAGATTGAAAGTTAAATTTTTTACCAAGAAACTAAAGTAGGCTATAGCCATACATAACATCTCTGTGATGTTTTCCTCATGGGTAATAATATTTAGAGGCATGATTTTTTACCTCAGATATTCACACATAACAGTCAGTTAACAATATTACAATTTTATAAGCTGGAGATAATATTAGTTGTTTCAGATTTGGTGTTGTATTTTATTTATAAACATACAAATCAACATCACTCTAAAATATATTTTTATATTTTCAATTTTTTTCCCCTTTTGCAATTATTTAACATTTTACAAATAAACATTTTATTTTTATAATAATTATTTTACTATAAATTATTGAGTGTATAGTTATTATGATAATTTATTTATAGAGAAGAATTACCAGATCCCTGGGACAAACGCTTGAATAAATTTCAGAAAATTATGGTCCTTAAATGCTTACGTCCAGATAAAGTAACAAACAGTATGCAGGATTTCCTAACAGAATATATGGGTGAGAGATTTATAGAACCACAAACTTCAGACTTATTTGCAATGTTTAAGGAATCAAGTCCTACAACCCCACTGGTGTTTGTACTTTCTACAGGGACTGATCCTGCAGCAGACTTATACAAATTCGCAGATAAGGTTAAGTCTATTATATTACATCTTATTTCATTATTGTTTATATAATGATCATTAGTTTTACGATTTATACATTGGTGATTGATGAACAAGATTTTAATTTCAAAAGTATTCTTGAAAAATAAAAAGTAAATAGCCTTTGTTTTCATTTAAATAGGATATTTTTATTTGTTGATTCCATCTTCACACGAGCTACTAGTTTTCTCTAAACAATTATAGATATTTATAAACTTGCCTATAGTTTATAGATATAGTTTATAAATATTTATAATTGTTTAAGATATTTTTCTTAAGTAAATATTCAGTTTTGTTCTTATGCATTTTACTTATTTCTTAACTGTTTAGTTTTGAGTCAACTTTGATGGTATCAGTGCTTCTGTTAAGGCTTGTGTTGCAAGTTATTTCACAATTAATAAAAGTGTTAAATAATTTCAAACTAAATAGTGTGAATTATAACTTGTTTGAGAAGTATTAATGGCTTTAATGTTTTTAAAAATTGAAAACATTTTATTCATACTTTTTTCAAAACTCTCAGCTATTTCCATAGAATAACACAAATTTCTTAACACGCTATATTGTTGGGAAATGACTACTTGGCAGTCGCCTGTTCAAGCTGGAAATGGTGTGTCAAACACTAACTAAAGTTTGCAATCTTTTAAATTATTCAAAATAAATTTCACTTGAAATAAAGCTTAAAATTGACAAATAGATGTGTGGATGTATTGAAAAACTATAAACCTTTTCTACAATTTGCCAGTTACTTAATTAATTTCTATAAATTTAAGAGATCAACATTTTTTTCAGTTGATTTTTCATAGTGCTTACTAATTTCAACTAACTATCCCATAGTCTTCTTTTGATCTTCAGTTCTTATTCATGTTCTTACATGTTGAGAAAACCCTGTAATCTTTTTAATACACATACTATTTGTGCTGCAAAAAATGCATCAGAGCTATTTTTTAAGTTAATCACTTAACAAAATCCCTTTGGTATCCCAAAACACACTAGCCATGACCTTTCCAGCAAATGCGATCGACTTCGCTTTCTTTGGCGCTAAGCCACCAGCTTCCACCCACTGTTTCGACTGTTGTTTAGTTTTCTCAAGAACTTAGCACTGACAAAATAAAAAGCAACAAATAATTATTACATTAATGAAAAGCTTCAATCGTATTGTTTCATAAATATTTTTGTAAATGAAATATATGAGCAATAAAAAAATAATAGTACTAATAAATAATAGTATTAATTATTACTATAATCTCATCAGATTTACAGAATTTTATTATTTGTCATGATAAAGATTTTTTTTTTATCAGGTACATCAAAAATTATTTTAAAATGAATGGAATAAAATAGGTAATTAATATTTTAAAAAGTAAAATTTCTTTGCATTTTTAGCATAAAATGGGAAAACGTTTGATGTCAATTTCTTTAGGTCAAGGCCAAGGACCTGTTGCTGAGAAAATGTTTCAAAATGCTGTAGAGATTGGTAACTGGGTGTTTTTTCAGGTAATTTATACTAAATTAATTGATTAATGCAATTCCTTTTTTTAATTTTTTACTTTTCAACCATTTAGAACAGTTTGTGAGAAACATTTTTTTTCATTTTTTTCATTTTTTCTTTAGGAAAAACTACATGCCTTCAGAATCTTTCATTCTTTCTAAAAAAAATGTTTATTGTGTTATTTTAATGGCAATCTATTTAGGTAGCATGCATAGCGATGGACATAAAATATTAATGGGTTCACTTCTTTATACATAGCCTAAACTCTAGTAAAAGCCTGAAATTGTAGTAACCCCATTAAAGCAAACAGATACAGTGTCTTTCAGTTGTTGGCACATAACTTTTAGCATCTCACAAAATTCATTAAAAATAGTTTAAACTCTGTTTTTTTCCTAATATTATCATTAACAAAATGTCCAATAATCTTATCTGAATTTTTGGAGCAATAATGATAAACCCCAAAATTGGTGATATTTGCTCTTTATGTCAGGAGTTTTATCGGTCACTCAAGAAAACAATAAGATTTGTTATTTATTTGTTTCTTATATGTCTAATTATAAAATTTGTTGTGGCATTAAGGTATTATTTTTATAAACTATATACAGTAGTGTATCGAAAACTCGACATAATGTGGACTTAAAGGGTATTGAGTTTGCCAGAATTCAAGTTAAAAATGAAAGAAAACACAAACTTGTTTGCTAAAGTGTGTAATATTTACAAGTTAAATTATTTACAACTACAGTAGCACTCCTCAAATTTTAACACCAGAAATCCGAACATGATTTGATGAAAACCAAATTTTAAAAGTATCAAAAATTTAATGAAGTGTGTACTGAAGGTATGCTACTTACGTAAAACAGAACTGAGATGTGTAATATATTGGAATTGACACTGTAAAAACATGATTTAATACGAAGGCTTATACTGTACTACTGTATCACTTCATTAACATAGAATTTATTGACAATAAAATGAAAGAAAAAGACAAACACTAAACTATATATTTCACCTTAAAAAAAAGACATAAATACTTAACTATATTTTTCACTTAAAATCAGTAATCTTCATCTGGCAAAGAGACATAACCTTCCCAAATATGCGATGTTGCGCCACCATGGCATTAGCATAAGCTGCATGTTGTTCTACGTAATTCAACGCAATGTCGAGAGCAGCGGCAGCGTCGGTATAAGTAACAGCATTTGTAGAGCATCTTTTTCCTTGCTACCACTATCTGCTACACTGTCATTGTGTTAAACTATAGACACCATATCATGTGCGGTATATTCTTCATTGTTATCTAGTGCTGTCCACTGCTCCAGGGAACTTTCTTCAGCATCTTTACATCCTAGTACTAAGTGGTGTTTTCACAAATTTGAGGCTAATCCAGAGCTTCTTCCAAGATTTTTGCGGTAAAGTGTTACTGATATTATTACAGATTCAGCTACCCAGTAAATTACATACTTTATTGTAATTGTGTTAAGTTTTTCTGGAATAGAAAGAGAACAATCTTCTTCAATTAATGTTTAGAGAAGTTTTTTTTCTGTAGTTCAGTTTTATGAAGGAACAAATTCATTTTTGAACCAATCCTTGTAAATATTACCAGTCATTTACGCCTTATACTGATTTCTGTATTGAACAGGGAGAGCAATCAAGTTCATATTTTTAATTGCTCGTATCTTGGCGAATTTTCCAATTACCATTAATTGTAGCGTATTTGTTCCCACGCTGCTACTGCAGGCTAAAACTGTGAGACGCTGTTTGTTCATTTTAAAGCCTGGTGCAGTAGATTCGTCTTTAGAAGGAAGCTTTCAGTGGAAAGGGCTTTAAAATTCAATCTAGTCTTGTCCGCATTATGCACTTGCTGGGGTGAGTAATTTTCAGACGAAATAAAATCTGTGAATTATATTCTAATTATTAATAAATAATAAATAAATAAATATAATAAACTAAGTCTAAATATTCTTTTGAAGTAAGATTATCAACTGATAACTTCGCCCCGCTTATCCTTAGTTGTCTAATTCCGTGCCTTCTCTTCCATCTATCCAACCATCTATTGCTAACAGTAAATTCCAAATCCACGTTCATTAATTTGTTTAATTGTAATGCCTTTTCTTGTATTAATGGACCACTAATAGGAACTCCTTTCTACCTCTCTTCTGTAAACATAAAAATTCAGCCTCGTCAATTTTTTCATTCACAGAAACTTTCGCGTGATGGCGTTGTTTCAAAGACTATTCACTTGCAGCACTGAAAAACTATTCAATTTTTGATACATATGTATGTAATGAATGCTCTAATATTGTTTGTTAATAAAAAAACACACTTCTGTCAAGTGGAAAAACACAGAACATCCGAAATCCGAACTTTTTCGACAAATCCAAACTTTTCCATATTCGAACAGGCTATAACCCCAATTAGTTTGGATTTGAGAGGCTCCACAATATATACAAAATCTACTTTTTTATGTCTCATGTTTTAATACTGTTATAAAATAGGCTGAGTATTCAGCTTATAACATTTTTTCTTGTTTGAAAAAATGTAAATAAACATAATCTATAATGACTGTCAATGAAATAAAATAAGCAAATAATAATATCAATAAACAAAGATCAAGTAATATTCTAAATAACTATTGCACTGACATAAAAACTTACTGGATAAAAGTTGTGTGCAAAATGTCATTTTGAGGAAAACACCTGTAATCCTGGACTGCTTCTCAGATTGAGATTGTCGTCACACAATCTTCTTAAAAACAAGATGTCTGCTGCTGATGCACTATAATGCTAAAAGTACCGCAACGCTTCTTTTACAGCCTGAAGTCCATAACTATGACTCATTTTTTTGTCTGCGACATTGTTGCTATTGTTATCTTTATCTTCTGAGCCATCTTCATTTCAATCTTTTTCAGTCTTGGCCAAAACTATTTTACTGTCTCATAAAAGCTCACTGGTTCCATCCTCTTTCATCCGATTCTCCGCATCTTCTTTACTGGCCAGGACGTTCCTCAACAAAGACACTAAGAATAAGTCATCTTCAAATAATTTCCCGCATGATCGAGAAGCTTTCTCCATGAACGGACAAAGGTTTATCCCAAGACTGAGAATCCAACCAATGGCATCCAAAGCAAATCACATTTCTTTAGTTTCTCAACCACATCCATTTCTTCATCAATGGTTAGGGTAATAAATGAAACCAGCTTCCACCTATATCTTTTTTAATTATTTTAAAAGTCCTTGATCCATTGGTTCACATAAATAAGTCATGATGACCCATTGGGTGGAAGAAATAATGCTTTTATTCCACCATTTTGCGACTATTCAACATCAGGATGAGTTGAAGCATTGTCAAGCACCAAGACTGAACAAAAACTTTTCAGTGGAAGGGAAAAACTGTTGAGCAAACCACTCCTTAAAGGTGGGCGCATCCATCCATGCACTTCTTTGACTCCTATTCCACACAGGAAGGTCATAGCCGCAATTTACGCATTTTTTATATTTTTAAAAGCACAAGGGTGTTTAGATTTTCCAATTAGGCAGTTTCATTTTGTGTACCACAGTCAAATTGCTGCAGGCCAAAATAATTAATCTCTCCTTACTCCTCTTATATTCTGGAACAGATTTTTTGTGCTATGATGCTACATGATCATAGCTAGCTAGTGTCTTTGAAGGAAGCATTCAAATATTCAGGCCACTTTCATCGCAGTTATAAACTTGGTCACTAGTCAACATTCTTCTTCAATAAAACAATGTAACCTTTTTTTAAATTCATTCACACTCTCGTTTTTCCCCACATATGTTTAGTTGCCTCACATCATAATGTTTTCTATTGGTCAAGCCAACCAATGCTTGCAATAAAATCAGGTTCCTCTTCCTTAAACTCATCATAGAATTTGAGGATTTTTTCTTGAAGCATAGGGCCTGAAATGGGAGTTCCACTTTCCCTCTGACTCCTAAACCATAAATAAAGGGTCTCGCTAACTTTTTCATATTCTTCTTTCTGAACACCACAACTCAATGTTTGATGGTTTTCTTTCAACCCAACAATGTTGGGTTTTCCCAACATCTAGCTCCAACATTACTTTATTTACACTTTCACCCTTATCTAACCTCTTCAAAGCTCGAAATGTCATCTCCATCCACATGTTAATCTGTTTTTTTCTGTTTGCAATGCCACAGTCACTGAGTCATTACACTATAAATATAAAACTAACAAGCTAAAACTTAAAAATGAAACTTGAAACTGCACCATGTATACAAGAAAGGTCACCGAAACACAGTCCCAACATGAACGGAACGGAACTGAGTTGATTAACGAGCAGAAGGGATGAGAAAGAACTTGGGCAGAGGATGACAAAAACTGTGGAATGTGCTGCAAGCATAGGGATGTGCTTGCAAACAATAAAGAGGCTATTGCACTTCCTCTCACTCCCTTTTCATACGTTGCCTGCTGACAGTCGGATAGAGACTTAAATTTATTTATCCTCAGACGTGTTGAGTTGTATGGAATGTCGAGTTTTTAAAGGTTTAGTTTTCAGGACTCTATTATATATATTTATATATATATATATATATATATATATATATATATATATATATTATATTAAATATGGTGATATGTTTTCTTGTAATATAGTTAATAAATTTAAAATATTTCAAAAACAAGAATACTTTTAATGAATATATTTATTCAAAGCTTTTCGCCAAAAACATTAGATAATTATTTTCCTGAAGATGCTGGTATTATTTTATCGGCGAAAAGCTTTGAATAAATATATTCATTAAAAGTATTCTTGTTTTTGAAATATTTTTAATTTATTAATTATAATATATATATATATATATATATATATATATATATATATATATATATATATATATTCTTTAAATGATTGTAAATATGTTTTAAGAAAATCATTAACATTAAGAAATAAACCTCTACTAACTCTTTTTTTTCATCATGACTTCAGCCAGGCCACAAATAATGTCACAAATTTCACTTTCTGGTTTTAAATCAGAGTGTCACACTCGATTAAATTTAATGATATTTAATTCCTATTTATAAATATCTAAATAACATCCTTGTTAAGTGATATGTTTTTTTTAAATCTTAAATTAAGTTGTTCTTCCAAGCCCTTGGGCCTTAAACTTAACATTCTTTCTCCAGGATATGCTGGGGTTGAACTTGACAGTATCTGGTCTTTAAACATTCCTAAATGATGCCTTAAATATTTAATTTCAGAAACCATGACAAATTCGCATGAATTATAAAATGTTTTTTTTCATAATTTTAAAAATTTGTGAATTATATATAAACCAGATTTAATATAATTAGTGAGTCATGAATATTAAAAAACTACTATTTTTTTCAAAATGTACAGAATTGTCATCTTGCACCAAGTTGGATGCCTAGACTGGAATACATTATTGAGAGGATACCAATTGATACCGTTCACAGAGATTTCCGCATCTGGTTAACTTCTAGCCCCTCTCCTTCTTTTCCTGTATCAATCCTTCAGAATGGAAGTAAAATGACCATTGAACCTCCTCGTGGAATTAAGGTAAAGATGGATTTTAAAAACAATACTGTAATCCTTTCAATTATTTTTATATATCATCTATTTGTCTGAAAGTTTAATTAATGGTTAGGATTAAACTTTTGTAATTACTTATTAATCCTTAGCACTCTGCTTTTGAAATGGACTACTTACCGCTAGTGGAGAATTAGTGTGTAAAAATAAAGTTTTGAATTGTTTAAAGCCTTGGTAAAATATAATTTCTTACATGTATGTCAAGATGAAAAAAGATGTTACCATTGTAATAAAAGTTATTCAGTGGTTTATATACTTTTTACAGCCTAAAAGGATTCAATGTATGTTTTGGGTATGACAAATTAAGAAAGTTTTATATGGGGTAAGATGGATTAGTTTTACAATTGTAACAACAGTGTAAAACCGTCAAAATTCAACATCTAATAGAACACAAAATACAAAAACAAAGTCACAGAGGGCTCAGGCGATACTGAATGTCTCTTGAGTTCTGAGAATTCATGTCAAACACATACATCCATAAATACAAATTCGTGTTAATAAATACAGACTCCATCAAGGTTGCCATAGCTATGATAACGAACAGCTGATGCATAGCAAGTAGCTGAATAAGATAAATACAGTGTATTCATCTTTTTATAACAATCCACAAGAAATGTTTAAACTCTTAAATATGAGATGTTCCATCACAGTAGGACCTTATTATAAAAGACTAATCATTCAGGGTGATGGTTTGTCTGCTTTAATGAAAGCTCATTATAAAGCAAAAATTGCTTGTAAAATAACTAAAACAAAAATGCAATGGATAAAAAACTGTAATAAGTTACTAAAAAGAAATAACATGTACATATTATTTTTACTAACCGTGATTAAATTCAGCTGGCATATTCACAGCTGCGCTACTGCAACTTAAAATTCAGTGACAGTGCTAGAAATATGTTTTTTGCTTACTTGAAAGTTTTAAAATTATTGTGAAAAGGTTTTGTTCAACAAAACGTTTTTAGACACTTGGTAAATTAATATTATAGTTATTAATATTAGTTCTACACTATTTACAGTTCTATTGCATCATTTTTTAGAAAAAAATACCATTTGACACGATGGTAAGCAACCATGTTAGCAACTGTTTAGGAACTATTCTGGCCTGGGATATAAAGAGCAAGTTTACATATTTAGCAGTTTATTCGTGATTTATCTTTAAAACATGATCGGTTTGTAAGTGAAGTCCAATTTAATAGAATCCGTTATAATGAGATACTACTGTAAATGTACTTGTCAGAAATCTCACGTACAAGATATACCTCAGCAAACATGCTTATGATTATTATTTTTTTTCATTCTGTTCATAATGTCCTGAAAATTTATTTTAAACATTTGTAATATCATATACTACAAAATGTGCTCTCATAAAAGTTCAAAATAACCATAAAAGTACAATACAATTACAGTAAAGCGTTGTTAAGATTCTTCTGTTTATTACTTTATCCTGGATAATACAAAGGTTTAAATGGTCCCAGGTTAAGACCATTCCTCAGGTTGAAAGCCTTTATAAATTACCCTGTTATTGCATTAAACACTGCGCTTGAGGATTTTACATCTACTTCTCAGGATGCACATTCAAGCTTTCTTGAGTTTATTTCTAGTACACAGGGACAAAGGTGCGGTGAGTTAATGAAAGCATATATGTGCTGTTTTTCGTAAATTTATTAAGGTTATGTCACTGCATTATTTTTTTTAATAGTGTGCAGGAGGAATAACACACTTCCATGGGAGTGGAATTTACATTCCTCGGACTGGTGTCTTTGGTAGCTACTAAGCCCTGATTGGTGTCATCTACAATATTGTTCCCATGAGTAGCTTACATGAAAAGATCCATCATCGCAGAACCCAAAATATGATGGTTAGGCTACTAAAATACTTAGTATTTTACTGCTGGGCTCTATTGAAGACCCTCCTTGACCTTAGGGCTACATTGGTATAGATTAAATGATGAAACTTCATTGACAGTAAGATCGGGACTGTAAATGCCTATCTAGACCACCACCCTGGATGGGGGCCTGCTTCTTAGTCATCTGCAGAGTGGAGGAATATGTTTAATTTTTATTAATTAGGAGACCTGTAACCTATGTTTGGAACTACATATTTTCTTTCAAGGCTCATTTGTGCTTCTCTTATATACCTATCTTACTTTTTAAAAAACTGTGAAACTGTGACTATACTGTGAGATGATCTCTTTTGGGATATTTTTTCTTGAGATATCTTATCCCAAAACCTTCAATCCTTATTTGTTCTAAGGCTGAATTGTTGAAGATAATATGATGTTCAGTCCTTTGTTCCAGCTTACATATTCTTTAATTGGGTACTCCTGTACTAAAGTCATGCAGGCCTGGGGATTTTAAGGTAATTCTAAACAACATAATTTTTTTCACACAAATTAAACATTAATCAATAAGAAATCATTATTATATGTTATTATTGATATCACCTGGTAAAAAGACCACTACATACTGATATTTTTCAACAGAAGCCTCTTGTATTGGATCAGTGGATTGTTTCAGTGGTGAGGGTCAACGAAAAATATCAATAAGTAGTGTTTTTTTTTTGCCAAGTGATACCAATAAGTAGGGGGTCCATAGATTCACTGGTTCAGTGAACCCCCAAGAATAATATTAAACTCCGTGAAAATAATAAACTTTGACAAAAAACTAAAGTAGTATACAATAGAAATAGTGAATTTTGGCGCTAATTTAGATCGAAGCGGCCTGAACAACTTGGCTGGTTCACTTCTCGATGTGAACCCCATTCTGTTGGCGTGCGAGTAGGGTTATGTGGTGGGGGGCCTGTTAATTTAAGTGAGAAAGGAGCTAACGACTAGAGCTAGCGCGTAGCCGAGCTCTGGCGAAGTTACCCGACGGAAGCCGAAAGCGGCAGCTGAAGCAACTCCCACTTCCTTTGGCGTTGGCACGCTGTACACACGTTGGCGGTTGGTCAAACATTGTGTTATCTGGTCCTTGAGTGTTGAGTTACATTGTTGTGAATTGTGGTGCAGTGTTGATAAATATTTAAGATAAAATGAATAAAGTTCAGTACTTATTAATTAACAACTTTTCATCGTTAACAATAGAAGAAAAATGCTCAATAAAAGAGCTTGGAAGACCAAAGCCAGTACTAAATTTATCACAAAAAGTCAAAGGACGTGAGTATTTCCGGTCATTTAACGATAAGTTGTACGAAAAGAATTCTTGGATTTGTGGTTGTGATAGTTTGAACAAGTTTTTTTTGTTTTCCTTGTCTTTTGTTTGCGAAAGGTAAAGACAATAGCTGGACGAAAACTGGAGTTGCTGATTTGGGACATTTATCTCAAAAAATTAAAAAACATGAACAATCTATTTCTCTTGGTAATGCATGTCTTGATCTTTCCATATTAGGACGAACAGAAATCAGGCGACAACTAAGCGAGGCTTTCAGAGAAAACATTGAAAAGCAAAATGGTCAAGTTAGAAAAAATAGGTATGTCTTGTCAAAATTAATCGATTGTATTAGATTTTGTGGTGAATTTGAACTAGCACTGCATGGTCATGATGAGAAGTTAGACTCTGAAAACCCTGGAATTTTCAAGGGTTTAGTAAATTTTTCTGCTAGCCTTGATAACATTCTGAAGGAATACCTTCAAACTGCTACTGTATTTAAGGGGACCTCTAAAGCAATACAAAATGATATTTTAGAGTGTATGTTTTATGTTTGTCAACAAAACATACTACAGGAGATTCGTAGTGCAGACTATGTGTCCATAATTGCAGACGAGACTACTGATGTTTCAACAAAAGCCCAAATGGTTGTAGTTTTCCGTTATGCTCTTAAGAACGGGCTTCCAGTGGAATGCTTTTGGACATTTCTCAATCCTTCAAACACAAATGCAGAAACTCTGTCTGCTTGTATAAAACTGTTCTAATTGATGTGATTGGTGAAAAGAAGGAAAAGTTAATATCCCAGAGTTATGATGGTGCTAATACCATGAGCGGTCAATACTCAGGTATTCAAACACGAGTGAAAACGGAGTACACAAATGCACACTTTGTGCACTGTTATGCGCATCAACCTAACTTAATTATGTCGAGAGCTGCTAAACAAAACAGAGAAGTAAGAATTTTTTTGTCAACCTACAAGAGATAAACAATTTCTTCTGTCATTCCTCTCAAAGGACTGGTATTTTAGAGGAAATTGTGAAGAACAGGCTTCCTTCGGGTTCATCTACTAGATGGAATTATAATTCCAGATTAGTTCTTACTGTTCACACAAATTTGGAAAGCTTAATTTTATGCTTTGAAAAAATTGAAGAAACCAATGTTCAAGTTGCCACAATTAATCAGGCACAAGGTTTGAAGTTAAAGCTGTTGCAACCACAGTTTGTGTTTTGGCTCAATTTTTTCGTTAAAGTTATGCCTCACGTCCAGATTTTGTATGATTCATTTCAAAAAAGAAATTTAGATCCCGTTTGGGCAAAAGAAGCCATATCTTTGTTTAAAGGAGAAATAAAAAATTAAGAAATAGTGTAGATGAAATCCAAGTAGAACAAACAGCAGAAACCACACCTAAAAGATCTCGTTTACATGAAAATCCATGTATGACAAGAAATATAGCAGCTAAAGAAGTATGTGACGCCATCGTCTTACAAACAAAAGAGAGGTTTGAATTTACAGGACACCTTGTAGCAGCAAACCTGTTTGATAATGCAAATATCGCCACATTTAAAAATAAGTTTCCAGAAAAACTATTAGAAACTACCATAGAGTCATTTCCGTTTATTGAGGACAAATTAAAAACAGAACTTCAAATTATCTACGAAAGGGAAGATTTTAAAAGTGTAAAGAAAGTTACTCACTTACTTGGATTTCTCCTTGAAAACAACTTAGCTGAGTGTTTTGGTGAAACTGTAAAATTATTAAAAGTTTTAATTACAATTCCAATGACTACAGCAGAAGCTGAATGCTACTTTTCCTGCCTAAAAAGGGTAAAAACCTTTTTAAGATGTATTATGGACGGAGATCGGCTCTCAGCATTGGCAATGCTGACATTAGAAAAAGAAATGACAAGAAGAATAACAGACTTCAATGAACGAGTAATTGAAAGATTTGCAACAAAGAAGGAAAGAAGAATAGACTTTTTGTACAAAAATGTGACAACTGCAGGAGTGGGTGATTTGGGAGTATAAATTATATTTGGTTCAGCTACTTGTCTGAATTGTAACTAATGTTTAACTTAACTTGAATTAAACTGTTGTGCCTAAAGTATGTGTCTGGGTTTTATTAATTTGTAGTACCAAAATAGTTTAAAAACAATAACTTAATGTTAAATATTTTCCGAGGGCCCCCGTTTTGTTTGAAACATGGAATATTCCCAAACCCCTGGTAATTGTGAACCCCCAGAACTTTCACTCACGAGCCACCACTGCCAATAAGATCATTTTTTTAAACCTCAAGATGTGTAACACAAAAACTACAAGCATTATCGTATTTGATAAAGTTGTTTATGTTTAATAAAATTGTTTATATTTGAGGGACACATGTTTATTATAGACATTATTCTCTGCCTAATATTTATCTAAATAAAATACGTCTGCTTTAGTTTTGAAATTTTTAACTGTTTTCAGGCAAATATGATGAGAGCTTACGACAGTCAAATTGCAGAGTTTTCAGATTTCTTCAATTCAGAGAATAAAAAGGTTCAAACATTCAAATGGCTTGCTTTTTCATTGTGTTTATTTCATGGAGTATGTTTAGAAAGACGTAAGTTTGGACCTTTAGGTTTCAACATTCCATATGAATTTACAGATGGTGACTTGCGTATTTGCGTTTCACAGCTACATATGTTTTTACTTGAATATTCAGATATACCTTTTAAGGTCAGCATAAAATATTATTTAATATTACTTACTGATATATTAAATTATTATTTAAAATTCGAATACTTGATACTTAAATACATGATATAATTTCATGTGGTTTTGACATACTGAGTAAAGTGATTAGTGGTTTTTATGTGGGGAATAAAGTAAAAAAGTTTTTATAAATAAATTTAATTTGTAGTAATTAATTGTAGTATTCACTAAATTAGAGTAAAATTTGTTTTTTCTTATGCAGCACTTATCAAGCTACTACTAAATATAGACACATCTAAAGTATATTGATTAGCTGATAGTATAATTAATCTTATATTTAGTCAGATTATATTTTATCAGTTTGAAAATATGTTTTACAGTGGTCAGGATGTAATCTTGTCTAACCAGTTTCCAGATATAGTAATATTCATAAACCAATCCTATATCATTTGCTAAATAGAACAAAACATATGCCAATGAAAATCAGAAACAGAACAATATCACCTTCTTAAGCATCATTATTACAAAACAAACATATAAAATATACAGAAAACCCACCATCACAGATAGAGTAATATACAACACATTAAACCAACTAATACAACATAAACAGGCCTCTTTTAACTTCATGATAAGCTGACTAATAAACATAGCTGTTGGAGTTGTAACCAAATTAAATTTAAGTCATTTAATTGCAGATGATAATTAGTAATCTCTACCGGAGGACCATTGGCACTGTGACCAAAAAGGAAATGAATTATATGAAATTATCTTATACTAGGATTCAAATAATATTTAATTTCTTAAATATAGTCCTTAGTTGCTACTGCTTACCTAATAGCGGCAGCGGTACGTGTTTTCACTTCAGAGGGGTAATTGAAGTGTATCTGTAACACTTAACGTTAATTATGATAAGCTGATCACACAAAATCATTAAATTAGTGCACTCAATATTATACATAAAGTTCACCCATAAACAATGTCATATAAAGTCACAAAGGATAAACCCAAAGTTTACTTGTCAACTAGCTTACACTTTAGTTGAAGATAAGTCCTGGAATGATTGTTCATTAAACGAAAGCACTGTACACTAAAACGGGCGATTGCACAATAATACACAGCATACCGTAACTCATGGGAGGTTACTTAACTCACTTAGGTAAAGTCAAATCGCGGTTAAAAACACTGTAGGACACTAGGTACTTGTTACACGATTAATTATAGCGAATAATTGAGTATTTAAGCGGTTCACCGAGGTTAACTAAGCGGTCACAAACAGAAATAACGCTGTATGCGTAAGAAAAGCAAAACAGCTAGTAGACTGGGGGAAGGAACAAGGAAAAGCGAACTAGAAATTAATCTAGGTCAAACTCTGATGTGTAGCATGTAACCTCAATCCCAGCTAATCCTTGATCTAGTCGCCGTTCTCAACATACCGCCCACCAAAACGAAGGTTTTTAAAGTCAGAGAGATGAATGAACTGGGGGGCAAGAAGACGACCACCAGGGGATACAGCTGAGTTAAGAACGAGGTGGGAATCCAATAAGCTTGTGTACCAGTCACTTAAGACGGGCATAAGCGGTCTGCACAGTGGCGACCCGGCTAACGTTGTCAGGGCCTGGAGGACGCTCAATTATGCGTCCCATGGGCCAGCATAGAGGGTCCGGGTGTTTGCCGGAGATGAAAACTAACTGTCCTTTGGTCAATGGAGTCGAGTTCTGGTTCCGTTTGCGACAAAGAATTTGAGTATGTAGGTATTGGGTGGGCCAAATTTTCCAGAAGCGGTTAGACATTTGCTGCAAAAGAGAACAACGTGATTTAAGAGGCAGGTCCTTGGAGAATTCAGCAGGAGGCGACAGTAACGAGCGTCCAATGAGAATGTGGCCTGGGGTGAGGAAGGATACCAATTCGTTGGGGTCTGGCGAGATGTCGAAGATGGGCCGACTGTTAAGGATGGCTTCAATGCGTATGAAGAGGTTGGACAGCTCTTCCAAAGTTAACACGGTATGGCCAATAGTGCGGTAAAGTAGCTGTTTTGTGGATTTTATGGCAGCTTTCCAAAGCCCACCGAAATGCAGAGCGGAGGGAGGATTGAAATGCCAGGAGATGCGTTGGTCAGCTAGTTGTGCTTGAATGCGTGATTGGGAGTTGTCCAGGAACCCATGAACTTCCTTGAGTCAGTTGGATGCCCCGGCAAAGTTAGTACCATTATCTGTGTATACATGCACTGGTAGCCCTCGTCGGGCGGTGAAATGATGGAACGCAGGAAAGAAACCATCAGTGGAGAGGTCAGCTACTAAATCCAAATTATCCGCCTTAATCGCCATGCAAACAAACAGGCATAGGCAGGACTTGAGTACTTTAGATGTTCTTAAGGGATTGGCTTTGGTGTCAAACAGTCCGGCGAAATCAATGCCTACTTGGTTGAAAGGAGGTGATGGCGTCACTCGTGAAGACGGTAGGTCAGCCATTACAGACGGAGCAGGTTTGGCTTCCATATGAAAGCATCGAAGATAAGAGTGGATGCGGTAGCGTAGCAGTGAACGTAAGGCATCGATCCAAAACTACCTGCTAATCATAGCTTGAGTGGTGCGGGGTCCAGCTTGCAGAGCTAGTCGGTGGTAATGGTCGCAGATGAGGTTGACGTAATGATGTTTCTTGGGTAAGAGCAGCGGGTGTTTAGCCTCGTAGTTAAGTGACGAATGTTGAAGTCAACCGCCCACCCTGAGCAGTCTGCAGGAATCAGTGGAAGGAGTTAACGACCATAGAGAGTATGCAACGAGGCGGCCAGCTTGAAGATCCCTTAAGGTGTCTGGAAAGGATTGTTGTTGTATCAGTCTAACGCAAAGGGCTTGTGCATGGCGTAATTCGTGTACGGAGGGCGGTTGGAAATTGCATTCGTGTTTGCGGGTTCTAGCTTGGTACCGAGTCTGATGATTGTGCGTAGGTGCGTTGCGTTGTCGACAATTCTTAATGAAGCGTAAAACATAGGCAAAAATGCAGTGAACCGTCTCCAGATCTGAACATTGCGAAATGACTTCAAGAAGTTGGTTGGGCGGCTGGGAAACAGCGAGATGAATTTGAGGTTCAGCTCTGTTTTTGGTCTGGTATGAATTGGCACCAGTGGGGCGAGTGGGTGTCCAGGTGGTCGTGGGACGCTCGATCCATTCGGGGCCGTGCCACCACAGATGGTGATCGGCAAGTTGGTTGGGCAGACGCCGGATTGTCCAAAGTGGAGATATGAAACCATTGTTCAGGATCGGTAGTGGAGGTGAGCTCTACGATGCGGTTTGCCACAAAGGCCTTCAGCTGATGTGGTTGTGCGCGAATCCAATGCAGCACTATTTCAGAGTCAGTGAAAAATAGGGTTTGCGAGCTAGATATGAATGATAAAGTCTCCCGAAGCAAGTTATACAGTTTGGTGAGTAGCACAGCGCTGCATTATTCCAAGCGGGGTATAGTGAGCACCTTGATGGGAGCTACTTTGCTCTTAGCCTGTAACAGTTGGACGGTAACCACCCCATCTACTTCTCACCGGAGATAAAGTGCAGCGGCGTACCCAGACTCAGATCCATCACAAAAGCCTAATATATGGTGATTCGCTGATCTGGGTCCCTCGTGTCGCGGTATCTGAATAACCTCCAGACAATGGAACTGTGCACTAAATCATCCCATTGGTTTTGTAAAGTGGTGGTTAAGGCTTGGTCCCTTGATGATTTAAGGACGCAGTGATGCGGTATGAGATAGTCCGAAAAAGCGGGCGCGGGGTACATGTGGCCCAGTGCAAGATATTCGGCCATAAATTGATGATATTGCTTGGCCACTTCTGGCTGTCGGTTCAAGCAGTTCTCCAGTGTTCTGTAGCTAGCCAGTACGGAGTTGAGGTTATATCTGAGCTGTGTGGCATTTTCCTTGAACGTTAGAGCGACCATGTAACGTCCAGAGTTGTCGCGAGTTGTGGTAGTGTTAAATAAGTTCTCACATTGCTGATCTAACGCTCTGTACATGGGGAACTTCTTCAATCTCCCAAAACCGTTGTATGGTCTGATCGACTCTGACGCGGCGACAAACGAATGAGGTCGGTGGCACAGACTACTGGGCAGGGCTCCAAGTATAGTCCATCCTAACAGTGTGTGGAGTGCAGCGGGTTGTCCATGGATGACAGTGCGCAGTCATTTGACCAAAATTTGTGTGAAGATGTCGGATCCTAGTATGAGGTCGACATTGGCAGGGGTGTCGAAGTGCAGATCAGCCAGTAGTAGGTCTTTGTAGCGAGTGCCTATGTTAGGCGATAATGCGGTTGCCAGCAGCGGGGTTGTGTTGTGCGGAAGCACAGCGGCGTCAATACTGATTGTGAAATTTGTGTCATGTCTGGATGACAGTCGTAAGGATACATTTTCTGAGATGCGGGTGGTCTTTGAAGCGACACCAATCAAAGATGAGTTTGACTTCTGAGTAGTTAAGCTCAACAATAAAGTGGCGGTTTTCGTTATGGCAGATATTTGGCTGCCCAGGTCAATGATTGCCCGAAGAAGATGCGGATTTCCAAAATGGTCATTGACAATGACCTGGGCCTTGCCCAGCAAAGCGCAAGAGGAATTGAGTTTGCAAGATAGCGCATGAGGTTTTTTAACAGCGAGTGGAGTGGTGCGGTTAGCAGTTGAGCCTAGGTGTCGCACTGTGGTGAGTCGGCGTCAGCATTGTGTAACAACAATCTGGTGAGGTCCGTTACATTGTTTACATAGTTTACAATGTGTTGTAATTGGTATTTGTGCAGTTTGTATATTTCAAAGTTTTCTGTTATGTTTAGTTTATTGCTTTTTTTGACGAAATGAAGAACTTTAAGATATGTATCAACGTTGGTCTATGTATATAGCGTGTTTTGTATATATATATATATATAACATGTTTTATATATATATATATATATATATATGTGTGTGTGTGTGTGTGTGTGTGTGTTGAGACGGTCAAAATGACTGCCCAAGTTAAGAAATTAAAATTTCTAAATTTTGAATAATTGATTCAAAACTTATGTAATAAAGATTTAATATTTCTAATAAAGAAACATAGTAAAGAGTGAAGAAGCAAATACATTTTTGTATAACTATAAATTTAAAAAAATATATTGTAATTAACTAACTAAATTTGACAAACTGAGTGCCGAAAAACATCAAAAGGATGCTAATTTGAGAACTAGGCCACCTACAACCATCACTGAAATTTCAAAATGACCAGCAGCATCCAACAGCAATGATAGTGAAAACCAAATCCAAAAAACTTAAATATTAAAAAAGTTACGGAGAATCTAAAGAAATAGACAGTTTTGAGTGTTTCAAATAACAATAACAGAAGCTTGCAGATTTATTCAAATGCGTTGTTCAACCCGCCAATACAGGAAAATGCACTGAGATAGCGAAGAACCAAGCATGGGGGAAACGTTGGATCGCCATAATAAAAACAGAACGGCTTGTGGAGGAGTCTGAAAAAAATTTTAATACGAGATGCAGTCGGCCGTAATGTTAGTTTTTTGCCTAGAAGAGCACCAAGGGCCAGATGGATCCGTTCAACAATGTTTCTGTCGTCTAACTCAAATCACGAATGCGGGCTCCAAACTCAGCATCCGGTACGTTGAGATCACCAAAGAATGTAGCAGGACTCACACAGACTTACCGGGGTTGGCTGCTTCCAGGGATCCGGACTCAAGACGAAAGGAACCGAGGATTGGACAGTTAAACTCTTGGCAAGTCATTTTTTTAAAACATAACGACAAAGTTAGTAGTTAAATTTATAAAAGTAATTTTCAATATTAAATTCAAAATTTTCAATAAAATTAAAATAAACAGTGTCTTCCCTTTAATCAAAAGTTTTAAATTAATGTTAAGTAATATAAAAATAATTTGTATAAATATATTAAAAATGCTTAAAAAATAAGATATCATGAACAAGTGTTCAGTGTAGCAAGAGGGACAAATTCTTGTTTGTCTATTGCTCAATTAATATGCTAACCGCTATACACTGACTTGACCATAAAAATATTAATGAAAGAATATTAAATTTAAATTCACAGAGTGGTTTCGACCATAAATGAGTCATACACAATATCAAGAGCACAGTGGTACAATATATTACAATAAAAATATTGGAAAGAACCTCAATACCACAAAAATAATCAAAAATAACAAATAAAACAAGTTACTTAAGATTAAACCCTTATGTACATTTCGATGACCATTTCATTCATTTCATTTGATGAGTTTATTCTAGTTTGTAACTTCTTGTGTGCTAGATTGTATTTTGTAATAAGACCCTCTGATGATGATGACATGGTCATCGAAATTTACATAAGGGTTTAATCTTAAGTAACTTGTTTTATTTGTTATTTTTGATTATTTTTGTGGTATTGGGGTTCTTTCCAATATTTTTATTGTAATAAATGAGTCATCTTTGAAAAAGGCAAAATTTATGAGAATTTATACAAATTTTATAATTGTTGAAATAAGAATTAGAATTTAACAATTCACTTAGAAAGTTTAATGATGTGAAAATTTTTGTTACATTAAACTATGTAAGCAAACGATTCAGTTGAGCAAGTTCAACTAAACTATGCAAAAATTTTTGTTTAAAAAAGTGGGTATAATTAATTAATTTCAGTATAAAATTTTGTAAATAAGTGTATCAAATATAAGAACAGTTTAAATAATTATTTGTGAATATAAAAAATATAAAGTAACAGTAACAAGAAATATTATGTTGTATTTCAGATAATTTCTTTAAGCTTGAAACAGCAATTAAATCTATTATAAAATTTTTTTTATTTAAATTTATTCTGTGTTGAACAATAAATAAAGCTTCTAGTTTTTTCCAACTAATTAATAATGATTATTAAATCAGATCACAAAATTAATTAAAATTCAGTAATTAATAAATTAGATAAAATTCAGAGCTAATGTTTCTCTAGAAGAATTCTCTCCTGAGGACAAATTTATTTAAATATATTGAACTATTCTGAAAAATAGTTGGTTTTTACATTAATGTTCAGGACTAGGTCTACTGGCAGATTATGTTTCAAAAACACAGGAGCCTTTAAACAGGTAAATTAAGCATGATCATATTTTGCACTGCCCCCTTGCCGTCTCTGCAGATCTAGGAACATGGTGAGAGCATCTGGGGTTTATGAGTGTTCATGTTAATCTTGTATTCTTTCCATCCGACTACATTACTGACAAATATGACTGTAAAAAACCCGACATAAAAATCGTTAACAATTTTGGGGGGGGGGGGGTCATACAAATAGTAAGGCAGGAGTCGGCGGGTCGTAGCTTGCGCCTAGGCGCAGCACCGGCGTTTGAGCACAGGAGATTTAGGCATGGGCTTTGGAAACGGTAGAAATCATATTTTACCAAAACAATTAACATAAATTTTTTAAAACCACCAACACGACTAGCATATGGTACAAACAATAAACGAAACGGAGGCAGGGGGATCGAGAGACAGGGGGGGGGGACATTGCAGTGTGTGTGTAAAGCGGAATTAAACTAAATGATAAAACACACATTCAAACACTATATTTGAACACATAATTAACATCCACTCTATGAACAATAACACATCATAGAATACCAAAACACCCCAGGTTCACAATAATACAACTCACCTGAGTATCAATCTTGCCATTGACTCACAACATTGAAAAGTGTGAAAAGTCTGCTGAAAAAATATCATTAAGTAGTGGTTTATTGCCAAGTCATAACAGCAAGTATATATTTTTTTTAAATCCTTAAGATGTACAACTCATAAACTGCATTACTTACTGATATTTCTCAACAGATCCATTCACACTTGGTTAGGGTCAATGCCACTGAGGGTTAATACTGTGAGTCACAGAGAGACTGTCTGATCAGGTGTGTTATGTTACTGTGACTCTATGGTGTTCTGTAATCTGTAGTAGTTCTGAGATTATATATATATATTTTTTTTAAATTATATATAATGTTTTATTCTGAATGTGTTTTATCATTTAGCACATGTAGTTTTTTTTTGTTTAATAATTATTTTTTTTTAATTTTGTGTTTCTTATTTCAAAAATCTCATTTTTTGTAAAATTATTTACCTACAAAAAATTTAAATTGTTATTATTACTGCATATTTTACTTACTTGCTTTCAAAATTTCAATTTTTCTAAAATTAACTGTTGCTTGCTTCTAAAAATTACAAACCATGTAGGGAGATATATTTATATAAATTATAATATTGTATATACATACTTTCTAGAAATAGTGTTATACAAAGATTAATAGAAAATTTTTACATATTTGCATATCTCTGAGAATCAAGTGTCTTTACCATAATAGTTGAATTTTCGTTTGAAATTTTATGCTTAATCCTTGAGTTATAGAACCAAGGGACTGAGTAATTAGCTTGGTAATTAATAATTATAAATTCCTTTGTTTTATTAATGCTACTTAAGTATGTAAATTCCCAATAAGCTATTGGTTGTAAAAAATGTTATCAGGGTTTTATTCATGTTTTAAATAATACAAAACACAAATTAAATGGGAATTTCTCACCAGTAAATTAAAGAATATGAATCTCAAAATTCGAGAGGTTTGATAATTTTGTACTACCAGATTTATTATTATAAAGAGGGGACAAAGTGAAGTTTTGGAATTTACATTTTCTTAAACATACATCGTGGAAAAATATAACCTTCCTATAACCTACATGTAAAAATAAATTTATATTTTTGTTAATTCCACAAATTTCTCAAAAATATTTTTATTTCTAGTACTTTTTTAAAAATTACTTTCTGGACAATCTTCATAAATACAATTGTTGATAGTCCTAATTGTTTTTTGTGGGACCTTGAATATAGAAACCCTGAGTAATTTGTTTGAAATAATCAGTGAGGAGCAATAATGAATCTCATGATATTGGACACATATGTTATAAATATAGTAAGTGAATCTTAAACCTGTAGACCTTTCTCTTGATAGCCAGCGTGTTTAATATTATAAAGGTAATAATAATTTAACAAAAATTTCAATATACTTTCAAAGGATAAAATTTGTTTTATCCAACAGGTCCTTACATACACAGCAGGACATATAAATTATGGTGGAAGAGTCACAGATGACTGGGACAGACGATGTATTATGAATATATTGCATGATTATTACAACATTTCTGTGGTGCAAAGTGAACATAAATTTGATGATGAAGGAATTTATCAACAGGTAAGCTAGGTTTGTTCTCTCTATCTAATTTAGGTTGTAACTGAGTTTTCAATACTGTTTGTAAATTGAATATTTTTTTAAACATATTTAAGAATAAATATCCACTATTTTATCCTCCTATTTGATTTAAATATGAAGATTTATTAAAAGATCGTGATACTTATCTCCTTTTTTAGATTGTTTTGCATAACTATCTTAAGTTGTATTTCTTTTTTTCACAATATCCTTGTTGTTACCAGTTCTCTCAAAAATACATAATGTTTTTATTTGTTTGAAACAGTTGCCAGAACATAGTGAATATTCAGATTACGTGACTTATATCCGTGCATTACCTGTAAATGATGACCCCAGTTTATTTGGTCTTCATGCTAATGCAGATATCAGTTATGCTCAATCAGAGACTTATACAAGCCTATCTGTCCTTCTGTCTCTTCAACCTCGTACAGTTGGTGCAGAAGCATCTAGTCAAGAGGAAAGTATTATAAATCTGACAAATTCACTGATGAACCATATTCCACAACCTTTTATAAACATATCTAAAATACAGGAAAAGTAAGTAATTAATCTTGATAACTAATTTATATCTAATAATTAGTACTCACATTACATATGGTGGTATCATTTACAATATATAGGATGTATTCCTCTTATCTGTATGTGCATAAGTGAGTGTGTGTTTGTGTGTGTGTGCACATGTGCGTGCTGTGTATATGAATTTATATATAATGACATTGAATATTTTTTTTGTTAAATGTTTATTCAATATAAATTATTTTAAAAAAATAATAATTTTGAACTGTATATACATTGACCCAGTGTCTGCATCTTGAAGAACTAATGCACAAAATCTAGTGAAAAAAATACTGTATGAAATAACTACTTATAATTTATGACATACTTACTGAGACATGTGTTTTTGATCACACCAAGCAATCTTCATAATTGTCTCTCCATTGAGACTCTGATAAAGATTGTTTATTTTAACTGAAAATGTGTATATCTGTTGGATTTTCATAAATGTGCTTAAGTTATAAATTCGGAAAGTCTTTATTTAGTTTCGTAAAATCATTCAAATTCCTAATTAATTACCCTGAAAGACCTACTTATGATTTTAAAAATGCTCTATTAGAACATACTTATATATTAAATAGATGTATGATTTTTGATAACTTAGTTTTTTTCTGTTTATACAGTTTTACTTAAGGGATTAAATGACAGATCTGTAAATAATAATAATTTTTTGGTAAAAACAACAGCAAATAACCAAATAAGCTTTGAAAAAAATAATAAAATGTCTACTACAATCATATTTTTGTTTCATATTAAGATTTATATTTCAGAGGTATTTAATTCTATTAGAGTGTGATATATGACAATAAAAAAATTAAGCTCTCTTACCATTTTCATTAATTTGTTTCATTCAAATCCTAATAATTATTATTTGTTTAGGTACCCAGTAATGTACAAAGAATCACTGAACACAGTTTTGGTCCAAGAAACAATAAGGTTTAATAAACTGTTGAATGTGATACATTCTTCATTAAAAGATTTACTGAAAGCACTGAATGGTCTTGTTGTTATGTCTGATGCTTTGGAGAAAATGTCTTCAAGCATGTACACCAATGCTGTTCCTGCAATTTGGGCAAGCAAAGCTTACCCATCATTAAAACCACTTGGTAAAATGGGCTTAACAATGTTAAAAATAGACAACATATAAAGTAAAATAAAAAATTATTATATTTTATAAGAATGCTGCATGTTTAAAAATTTGTGTATGGAGTGTATGTGTGCAGGTATGTGTATGCTGCACTCATTAGCAGCATTAACACACAAACATTAGTGAATATCTGTTAATCTGAGCCAAGCTAATACAAAAACCTGTTAATCCAAATAATGAGTACTAGATTGGCTGAAAAGAACGAGAATTTGCAGAAAATACATTAATTTTATTAAACTATCAAGAGTGTTTGTTTATGCAAAAATGTAAAAGTCTTTGATTAGGTATACTAGCCATGTGTCCAAAATGCATATGCCATCAAATATGAGATCACATATTGAATTGTGCTTGTTCTATGAAATGGTAAATTTGAATATAGTCATTTAAACTACCTTGACTATATGACAAAAGCTGCTCCAAAATGTTCTCTAAATCATCGCCACTTTTTTCTTATTTTGTTTGACATCTTTCCTAGAAACAGCTGTTATGATGGCATTGTCTGAATGGTATTCACGATTCATACCATTCTTCGCCATTCACCTGCTACCTTATGATTCATCTGCCTTCTCACTCTCAAGTATACTTTGCAAGAAATCAATATCTTTAGCATAATTATTGTATGATAGTCAAAGGATTATATTTTTTAAAAGATTTCTTCAAACTTCAGTTTCAAAATTCTGTGGTCTAGAACAAAGCCACAGGTTTCGGAATTAGTTGATTTCACCAGTTGTCAACTCATATATGTCTGAATTGTATTTTGTTCATCAGAAGATATAATTGTTATTTGTTTTGAAGCAGATATAGACTGATTTTTTTTTAAACGAACCATTCTTTGAAAATGTCTCTGCTTATTTTGTAAAACCTACATCCCCTAATTTTGTTTCTAATCTATTCCTTCAGTGTGAAGTTTGCAATTGCCAGGGAAGGTTTATATGGTACCTGCACTGTGCTAGCCTTGCCATAAATTTTGTTGCATATCATTTCTCAATCCGTCATTGTGTTTTTGTGTAAAACAAAAATAAACTAGCTATTTCTAAGCTATACAATATCAAGAGCATAGTGGTACTATATATATATATATATATATATATATATATATATATATATATATATATATATATATGAAAATATTGAAAACAGTACCTCAATACCTGTATTGGGGTATTATATGTTTTTTTTTTTTAATTTTTGTGGTATTAGGGTTGTTTGCAATATTTTCATTGTAATCTCTAAGCTAGCTAAAGGGCCTTACTTAACCCTTAGCACTCGACTGTCGGGGGAGCCCCGCCAAGCGTATATTGCAGTTTACTCGTATGTCGGGGGTCACCCGACACGATTTTCAAATGCCTATAATTCGTCTGCGGCGAAGCCCACGACATTCAATCTTTTACCGTTTGGTGCTACACTCTATTGAAAATAATGTGAACTAAGTTGAAAATGCCTAGAAATATGTGAGTCATCACAAAATCTAGTTTGCCGCTACGTTGTAAGCTGCAAGTAGGTTACAGTTTTGCCGGTTATTTGTTACTCGTAGTTTGCCGTGGCTTCACGTGCAATTAGTGATTCTGAAATTCCTTATCTTTTACTTGATCCTGATTTATTAGAATTTAGTTCAGTTTCATAAACAAAATAACTAAACCAACAGGTATTTGTAAATATAACCAGTTTATGGGGGGTGTAGATTTAGCTGTTCAATATAATGAACCGTGCAGTTTTACAAAACAAACAATTAAATGGTGGAGGACAATGTTTTTCTGGCTATTAGATGTAGCTGTAGTAAATAGTTTTATTATCTATAATAACAAAAAAAAGGAAATGAAAGAAAATCCTGTTAAAAAAAATAGTTTCGCAAAATTTGGTGAGGGAACGCATTCGTGATATCAGGAATAACCCGTATAGTGAGAGGGGTCAGCCGTCAACTACTGACAAAGAAGAAAGACTGAATTGGAAATTACATTTAATCTTTTCCGATGATAAAAATACTTCTAAGGATTGTGTAGTTTGCAGTAACAGGAAGATAAAAGGAGGTAGAAGGGAAACAGTTTTTCACTACAAAACATGCGGCAGAAAACCAGGCCTTCATCCGGAAAACTGTTTTCAAAAATATCATACTCTGCAAAATTACAAATAAGATAATAAAATCATGTACATACAGTATTATTGAATAAAAATAGCTTAGTTTACTGAAATCATGTAAGAGAAAACAAAGTTTTCCATAAACAATAATGCAACCTGCAGGTGAGGAATTTGTCACAATTTAATTACAAGTGGGGAAGCAAAGCATGTTACAAAAATCCGAGCGCTAAGGGTTAATGGATTTAGTAAGAGAGAGGTACAGTGTTGAGTTCCTCTGCATTATTTGTTGATGAAGGGGCTGAGCCAGCGTTATGTAACACCAAAAATGAAAATAATTTCCTACGGCTGTTTGGTCATCAAGACTTCAACTGAAAATATAATACACATATCAATCAGTTCCTTTATAATCAGAAAACGAAAGAGTAGAAACAGCATGTTTTGAGTACTTTTTGCATCACATTTCTTTTTTATTGTCTGACCAAGAAGGAATACAAAACTTTCGCAATGCTGAGTTTGTGTAGAAACATTGTGAAAATAATCTTCTCTGTAGGATTATTGGATTTTCACATATATAATCATAAAATTTTGTAGAGGTATTTTTAAGAAGTCTCCACTAAAAAGCAGGTCGAGATACTGCCAGTCAATCAATTCTTATAAGGCCTGGATTGATGACACACTTTAAGACTATAATAGACTTCAACTTTTAACTTTTCTTTATTTTTCAATTGTTTTTGTATTCTACTGTTTTTCAATAGCTACCAAAGTGTTGTTTTCATTTATAATCATATGTTTCCTTTTTATTTGTTTCGTTCCATTGTTTTCCTCCTGAATATCTTTTCATAGAATAGTTTCACATAGGTTTTGTTTCATAATTTTTGTTTGGAAATTAAAATGTTGATTTATTTATATTCATACCAAATTACTCTAAGTGATGATGAAATTGAAAAGTTGAATATAGTTGCTGTAATGACAGCTACTGTTGTATTATGCAACACTAGGGGGGTTGGTATAGTGATATTCTCCTTTACAAGGATGTGAGAGTTCAAAAAAATATTTTAAAAATTGCATTATGTAATATGTGTATGATCCTTAAGTAGGGTTTTAAAAAAATTAATTATTGTTAGAACATTATATTTACCATTAAATGCCTTAATGTAGTAGTTAATAAATGAATATATTTCAATTAGCATCTAAGCCAGAAGCTCTACAAATAGTTGTATATAACAGATAAAGTGTGTTTTTGGAACCACTAGTGATTATTTGTCAACAAATGAAATATATACTCCTTATCTTAACTGCTATCATAACACAGAAACCAAAAAACACCCACACCAACATAAACTAGCTGCTTACAACACCATGACATATCGCCTGCTTAAAACACGGTTAGACAAAGAAGAACACTACCAGGAGTTAAACACCATAAAACATATAGCACAAACTAACGGATACAACCCAACAATGATTGACAAATTATACAACCACCTAAAAAATAAACCTAATAACCCAAATACAAACACACAACAGGACAATCCCATAAAATACTTCTCAGTACCATACAGATCATCCAAAACCCACAATCTAACCAACAGTCTACGAAAATACAACTACAAAATAGCTTACTCCGCACACAACACTCTCAATAAACAATTTAAACCCAACAACAAAATTGACGACATTTACAACACCACTGGAGTTTACAAACTAACTTGCAGTTCATGCCCCAGTTTTTACATAGGCCAGACAGGGAGGTCCTTCTTCACACGTTACCAAGAACATATAAAAGCACTAACAAACAATAACTACCAATCAAACTTCTCCGATCATCTCAACTCCACAAAACATGACCACATAGACATAACATCTAACCTACAAATTCTTCATAAACAACACAGAACAATACGAAATTTACAGGCACTTCAAACTACACCCACCACACATACCCAATACACAATTACATTACAACTCACACGCACTTTTTGACATCATAACTCCTAATACTCACAAAATACACCCACACCACCATAATATCCCACCCCCACCTTAACACCCTAACCTACTTAAACCTTGAGATCAGTTACGGTCTGAGTTGACAATGGGACAGATCTCCCGAATCGGCCGTCCTCAATAAATATAAGTAAGTGCTACTATAGGCAAGTTTATAAACATTCACAAGTGTTTAGTGACTTTTTTTAGTTGTACCACCTTCTTTAAAAAATATGCCTATTAAAAACATCTTTAAAATGAGGGTCTTTCATTCTTAAGTCATATGAAGATGTTTTTTTTTTTAAATAGAAGATGGGACTCCATTGGTTGTGTGTGCTGAAAAAGACTAAGCTTATTGAATAAAACTAAACCACATTAAATTACACAATTATTATACTTTTCTCTCTGCTGCAGATTTATATGTGGTTTTTAGTTGTACAGTTGTAATCTTTTAATTATTTTGTGTGCTGCAGCTTTATTTAGTTTTGTAAACATGTAGGTTTGAGTATTTTAGTTTTCATATATAAAATATTAAAGATTATTTGCATTAGAAGAAATTGAAATACTTATTTTGATAACAATTTTGTATGTTTTCATGAAATAAACCGCCTAAAATATTTTATATACTTTTTTTTTTTATTTCTCAATCAGAGAGAAACTGATATTTGTGAGAGGTATTTAGATTTTCAAATGCCACATGATGTGGTTCAATTTTACACTGATATATAAATGTTATAGATATATATATTCTAATTTACATTTTTCAAAGTAAGTTGGTAAAATGTATAGATACATGTATATAGCACAGAAAATCTCAAATAAGCTTTGAGCACTACCAGACTAATCTAAAATTATGTGTGAGGGAGAGTGTTTAAATACCCACTTATGTATTGATTGTAGAGGGTGAGGAAAGATAACTTCCCCATTTTTATTACCATTCAGAAAGTAGTGGGCAAAACTGAAGAGTGATAGGGGGGGGGGTAGCAACAAGTGACTGAAGTAAAGAAGCTTTTGTACCAAATACATGAGATTTTATTGTGAATGTATTTATTCACAAAATTTACTCAGATTGACAGCCCCTTTTAAACAATGACCACATTCTCTACATTGAAATTGCTCCTTGTATATCAATTTCAGATCAAAAGTTTATTTTTCTGTAGATGGACATTTTCAACTGGCTCAGTACTATGACTAAGAAATAAGGTAGAAGACCTTGTTTTTTCATACAAGATATTCATATAGATGTTGTTCAATGAGGCGTTTGATATCTCTAAAGAGCTCAGAATCGCATCTTGCTTTGATGAGGTGAACCCAACAAAAGTTGGTTTGCAAATGAAGAATGCAGACTGCTTCTATATATAGGGGATAGCGGCCTCGCTAATACATTAAAAAAAAAAAAAATTATTAGAAATAAAATAAATGAATATTTAGCATGAAAATTGTCATCTACAAATTATAAAAGTTGGTTTATTAAGACATAACTCAATGTTGAAAGTGACACATATATTTTTATTTTTCATACTACATTAATTAAGTAGCAAAATATAAAATATTTTAGGTAAATTGTTAGTTTTACCTTCTAACTTTACAGTAAATGTTCAAAGTTATTTCCTGCAACTTCAATACAGATTCTCCCTCATTTAATGAGATTTGCAGCAATTTTTCTTAAAGTTTGTTCATTAATATTCAAAATGTTTGTTCCAATTCATCGACCATAAGAGAATGGATTTTGTAAACTTTGCTTTTTAAGAAAAGCTGACCTATTGGAAAAGTCAGCAGATGTAAGATCTTGCAATTTCGGAAGCCACAAATTTCTATACTAATTAATGAATAAAAAATAGCTACCCTTTCATTTGTAGTATGGCATATAGTGTTCTCCTGTTTGAAACCAACACACTTGTTCTTTCCAATTTAACAACATAACAAACTGTTGTATAAAATAATGATGAACTACACTGTCTACAGCACTGTAAAAAAATAATGGCCCTATTATATGGGAATGGGAAATTATACAACAAACACTGATTTTATTCAAGTGACATGCTTTTTCAAGAACAGTAGGAAGACTTTTAGCATTCCATATTATACAGTTCTGACTATTTAAAGTAATTCTTGAAAAATAATGAGGTCTGTAGATGCCAAGTTATATTCTACAACACACAGTACCATGTTCACTACGAAGAGATTTTTGTAGATCTCTAGTATTGTTGCTTTCACTCTAAAATGTAATATTTATTTTATTCACAAAACAAGAGAAGGAATAGTGTTTCTTGTCACTGAAAAAAGCAATGGTTTGTAGTGGAAAACTATCAAGGATGTTTTGACATGTTTCCACATAACTTTTTCAATCAAGTTGAGGGGGTTCTTAGATATCACTCTTCCTACATGGGTTTAGGGTTAAAGTGAAGATCTAGATCCAAATTTGGACCAAAACAAATCAGAAGGTTAGTAAGCAACTGAATGTTTGCCAGCTGAGCACTTTGGAGATATCAAAATCAAACAGCTCATTGAGCACATAGGATGTTCAGCTATATGAATATCTGGTATGAAAAAGCAAGGTCTTCTATCTTATTTGATAGTCATAGAACCAGACCAGCTGAAGGCATCCATCTACAGAAACTGTTGTTGGGTTCACTTTGTCAATGCTAGATAACATTCTAGCAAAATGTCAGAACTGCAATTTTATGCACTACAAAATGAACATATGTATACTCCAGATATTAACTACTTATCATATACAGTATATATATATATATATATATATATATATATATATATATATATATATATGAAGTTAATATATTACTATGTGAGTAATTTTATCCACCATTAAGTGCAATAATTTTACCTTGAGTGATGAGGCACCTTTCGGTCGTTGACCATTGTCGAATCACTCAAGAGTGATTCGACAATGGTCAACGACCGAAAGGTGCCTCATCACTCAAGGTAAAATTATTGCACTTAATGGTGGATAAAATTACTCACATAGTAATATATTAACTTCATAAAGTCAGTGCAACGGAAAAACAATGGATAATGTTAAATATCAAGAATATATATATATATATATTGTAACATTTATAGAATGGGCTATATAATATTATTTAAGAATTGGAAAATAGATGAGAAATAACTCACTCAAAATTTAGAAAGAAATTCATTAAAAGATTGGTTAGGTTAAAATTGAAACTAAATTCTGGTAAAAGCCTAGGAATTGTAAACAAGGTTTTTGAACTGGAAATGTATTAGGAAATTTGTTATATCAAATAACCTAACACATAAATTAAAATAAGATAATCTAATAATAGTTATGTGTAAACAAATTTGTAAACTGTAGGAACATAGGGCTAAGTAATTACTTGAAGGAAAAAGTGAAAAAACGATTGTAAACAATGTAAGGTTATGTTTATGAAAGACCAAGCAAAACACACACAATTCGGAAATATCACAAAAGTAAAACACAAAGACACTTCACACACTAATAATATTAATAAAATAAACACTGGAAACTTTATTAAGGATCGGAAAATTAAAACAGTAAGTTTCAACCAAAGTTAACAAGATTAAAACTGGTGAAAATAGTTCGTTGACATTAACAGCTGTAAAAACATGTGTGAAAGTCTAGTGGAAAGAAATCGAACTAAATTATAACCCATATGTGTTTTTTGGAGAAGAAAGCCGCCATATTGGTAACATTTTAAAAGAAAAAAAGGACGGGTAGTTAGAGTGGAGTTGGATGGCGTGGGTGACGCTTTAAGACCGGACCTGCCAGGACCAGTCAAAATTCTATTTATTTGGAAAGAGTTCGTCTAAATTATACAGTTTTGTGAGTAAACTTGGCCAGATTAAACAGGAATAAGAAAATTGAAAGAGTTAATACAGTGAAAATATAATTTGAAAGAACTAAAACGGATTTGGGTGTGTGAATTGTTTAAATTGGAGAGAACGGGAATTTACGTAAGCGACCAGCAAAATTTTGATATTTATTAAGTTGAGTAATAGCGCTATAAAAATAACTTTAATGGACTTTTAAGATAATAGAGAAGTTTAAATTTATACATTAGATATCTTGTAATTAATTAATAATAAGTAATAAGAATAATCCAGTTCAAATAGTTTAGCCTTTTTTGCATATTCAAAATTTAAGTTTTTCCATCAGGAAAATATTTATTAAAACTATGTTCTAAATTTAATATTGTGTTTTCAAAATTTATTTAAATTTAACAAAAGAGTTAATATAGCCCATGCGATAAACCCCGAGATATCAAGAGATCTTAAAATAGCCAAGGGTATAAAAACCTTGTAACTCAAATTTAAAGAATCGAATTTTAGTATATTGTGTTAAAACTTGTTAAGTTGTAAAATTTTGTTTTGTGTATTGTTTAATGTTGAGATGAAATTGTAATAATAAATGTTTATGAATTGTTCTTGAGTAGTTTTTTGGTTTTGGTTATTAAATAGAAATAATATATCTTCATAAAATAGTAAAACCCCGTTGCGTCTGTTTTATAATTATGTTATAATTGGCGCAACAACGTGGGGGCTCGATAAAATTTATTTAGAGAGATTTTGAATCAAAATTAATTTAGAATTTTTTATATGAAAAACATTTGAACTGGAAATAGATTTAGAAAAATTTTGTAAAACCAAACACTGAGTTGAATAGAATCAAGGCTAGGTTTATAGTATATATATATAAATTGTTTATATTTTGTATAATAAGTTACTTACAGCTAAAAAAAGAAAAAAATTATAGGCGAGCTGGTAGTTGTAGGGGACTAGGAAAAAGGGACAATTTTGGAAATGAAAGAAATAAAAATGGAAGGCACAGATATGCCAATAGTTAACATTGAGGTAGAAGAAGCTAGGGGACTACCTATGCAAACCCAACAAGAAAAACAGGGAAATAATGAGAATGAAGATTTAAGGGAGATGATGAGAACTCTCATGAAAATGAGTGAAAAAGGGAGAGAGGATCTAAATAGACAATTAAATATAAATAATGAAAAAATAAATAGACAATTAGATAAGATAGATGAAATAAAAGGGGAAATGAAAGATATGAGTGAGGATATGAGGGAAATAAACAAAAAATTAGAGGAAAATAGAGACGAAATGAGAGAGATGAAGGAAGATTTCAAATTCATAACACAGGAAATAAGGGAGGAAAATAGGAGAATGATAGAGGATATGAGGGAACAGTGGAGAAAAAAGAATAATGCTGTAGTAGAGGATGAGAGAAGAGACTTAGAGGAGAAAGATGGAGAATTAGAGGAGATTAAGGAAAATTTTGAGAAAACAAATGAAATAATAGCTGATGAGATAGAAATTAATAAAAAAGAGATAGAGAAAGTCGAATATATAACAAAGAAAAACACAGAAGAGTTAGGAGAGTTAAAATTAAGAAATGAAGTAGGAAAGATGGAGGTACTGCCAATAAAAAATATAACAATTCAAACCGCAACTAAAAGGAACACTGAACAGATTAATAAAATGAAAATGGTAATAGGAGAAATGGAAGGAGTTAAATATCCGTTTCAATGCATAGTGGTACAAAGCTTGTTGAGAGAAATGATCATAGGTACGGATATGTTAATGGATGTGGAGGCACAACTCAAGTTTGGAAAATGGGAAATGGAATTTAAATATGAGAGAAACACAGAAAATAGAACTTATGAAGCAGATGAAAGATACAATGGAGATGTAAACGGTGTTAAGGCAAGGACAGGCGTGGGGACAAGAAAAGAGCAGCTTGCCCACAGTCAATCGGAATACTAAGACAATGAGAAACCCAGGAATAGAAATTAAATAGAGGAAACAAGTGTACAGGCATTAATAGACACAGGCAGTAATATGACATGTATCTAGGAGAAGTCGAGAGAAAGGAAAATAACAAAGGATAATAAGATGGAAACAACAGGAATGACTCAGGATATAAAAGTATTAGGAGAAGGAAGCGAATGTAGGAGGGATAGATAACAAATAAACCGGAAATGACAATAGACCGGAAATGACTTAATAATTAAACAAACACTTGAAAAAAAATAAAAAAAAGAAAAATAATAATAAAATAGGAAGGGAGATATTAAATATAGGTAAAGGAAGCAATATGAATAAACTCTAGGTGATTATGTGTATAAGAAAACGTTAGCAGGAGATAAGTTTTAAGGGATGGTAACTATATCTACGATAATTTATTGGAAACTTCGTCGAATAATGAATAAAGATAAAATTATATATATTTAAACTTCGTCGTATTGTAAGGGAGAATCTGCGTTGATAAATAATGGAACTTCGTCGTATATATTGTATATTATAAAAGAAATATGAATCTATGATAATAAATATTAAAGCATCGTTGTAATAAAAATATGGTAATTGTGTATTTAAACTTCGTCGTGTTGTAAGGGAGAATCTGCGTTGATAAATAAGTATTAAAACAAAATTTATATTCGTTGATATAGGGACAGTGTAATCGAAGGAGCTATAGATATGATCAAATAGAGGATATAAGATTGCAACCTTTAAAAATATTAGATGTTAAACTTCATACAAAATAAACTGAAATGATATAAGAAAATAATTGAACTGGATGAGCATAACAATATAAAAAGGGGAAATATAATTTGGAAAAAGGGGAATTTGAAAATAAAATGAAATATATAAATAACGTCGATAATATGTGAAATAAAATAAAGGTCTACGTGAATAAGGGTGTTAATGATGTTGATGTCGTCGAAAATATGTTAAAATAAAATAAATGTCTACGTTAATAAGTGGAGGTAAGGTGAATTACCGTCATATATATATGTAACAAAGTATATAGTATAATAAAGAGTTAAAAAAAAAAAA